>UFQX01005250.1:32630-117404 GCA_900497675.1 Arapaima gigas | reverse complement strand
GGGGGGGGGGGGGGGGGGGGCAGTGATCGCACTTCGCCCTCTACAGGAAGCGCCGTGGCGTCGCAGCTCGAATCGCTGGGTGTAGCGAGTGCTTATGTTGGCCTTGGCAAGAATAACACTCAGAGCGAAAGATAAACCAGTGAGACCCTCTGTGGGAGGGGGGCACAGTCACTGAGAAACAGCCCTGTGTGAGTGTGTGTGGCTTGGGGGGCCAAGGTGAGAGAGGCAGGCAGGCAGGCGGACGGAGGGATCTTTTCACACTGAAACAGACCAGGATTGTGGGGAACCCTGAGCTATTTTTGGAGATTTTTAGTTCTGTGGCAGCTTGTCTTCACTGAGGTTCAGGTTTGCCTTACAGCCCTATAACACCAGCTTGTATGTGGCTGTGTTCAAGGGGCCGGTTCCTATGTAAGCCGCACTGCTGCTGTCTGTCCTCCATCAGTTGTGTGAGTTGCTCTTCACATGGCATCATCTTCCAGAGGAAGCTCTGAGGTCCTCAACTGGCTGTCTGAACCATCGCATGGTTTTTTTTTCCCCACTTCTCCCTCTTCCCCTCGTTCACCTCAAACCGCAGCGGCAGGTCTCTGCAACACCAAACCCACAGACCTAGTGTTCATCGTGGACAGTTCCCGCAGCGTCAGGCCTTCTGAGTTTGAACAGGTGAAGGTGTTCCTCACCAAGGTCATCGAGGGCCTGGATGTGGGCCCCAACACCACACGCGTGGGCGTGATCAACTACGCGAGCCGCGTGAAGAATGAGGTATCGCTCAAGACGCACCGCACCAAGGCGGCCCTCATCCGGGCCGTGACTCGCATTGAGCCGCTCTCCACGGGCACCATGACGGGCCTGGCCATACAGTTTGCCCTCAACGTGGCCTTCACGGAGACAGAAGGGGCACGAGTGCAGTCACCCGACATCAGCAAGGTACGAGAGATCAGCTGTGCAGGAGGGCGAGGAGCAGACGAGCCTCCGAAACAGAGCTTTACAGACCATCTACTTCTCATTTTATCTCCTGTCCCCCTACGTCTCTGCAGGTGGCCATCGTCGTGACGGACGGCCGTCCCCAGGACAATGTGCGTGATGTGGCGGCACGGGCCAGGGAGGCTGGGATCGAGCTGTTTGCCATTGGCGTCGGACGTGTCGACATGAACACGCTGAGGCAGATCGCCAGCGAGCCCCTGGATGACCACGTGGACTACGTGGAGAGCTACAGTGTCATCGAGAAGCTCACCAAGAAGTTCCAGGAGGCCTTCTGTGGTGAGTGGGCGGGGCAGAGGGGTCATTGCCATGGGCACCAGCAGCACCGTTATGGGTGTCGTACCAAGAATTGACATCGCGTGGCCTCCTTCGCTTCTCCTTCATGTTCCACCTCTGTTCTTTCTCCCTTGGTGATAAAGCCTCTCCCTCCAGTGATACCGCCTCGCTCTGATTGGTCAGCTCCACTGCCAATCAGCTCAAAACACACCAGCGTCACAGGGAGCACCTGCAGCAGGTGCCAGGAGTGCTCCCCTGTTGCAGACGGGTGCTCACTGAGCGCGTGCAGAAAAAGTGCCTGTTTTGTTTGTCATTGTGTGAGAGGCTATTTGAAATACTTGTTTTTGAAATACACTTTTAAAGAATACAAACAATTGTATTAAAAAGTTACAAAAATAAACATTTTATCATATTTATTTTGCATTTCGAAAACAGGTTCAGGTATTTCAGCACAGCCCACCATTTCATTTTAAAGACCACTTTTTTCCCAAAAAATATTTTAAAAAACACCTTGAAAATTTAAGCTTTTTTCTGGAATGATCTTTATCATTCAAGTGGATCTTTAAAATGTTCCTTTTAACCAATATTTTTTTTCTGTTTGGACTGACATAGTGTTGTTTTTCTTCCCTGTAACCCTCTGCCTGACTCTCACTCCTGCTGTCTGCGCACACCCACATGCCTCTGCGCAGTGTCGGACCTGTGCGCAACAGGGGACCACGACTGCGAGCAGGTTTGTGTCAGCACACCTGGCTCATACAAGTGTGCCTGCAACGAGGGATTCACGCTCCTGGAGGACGGCAGATCCTGCAGCGGTGAGGGAACTGAGGCTGATAGCTGTCCTGTTGGCTCACTTTGCCCACCGTACTTCATTCTTCACTCTTCTTCTAACACCCGTCCACCTTCCCGTTGCCCTTACTTACCCCACCCCTCCCCGCCCGCAGCCTGCAGTGGTGCCGCCACCGACGTCGTCTTCCTGATCGATGGCTCCAAAAGCGTGCGCCCTGAGAACTTCGAACTGGTGAAGAAGTTCATCAACCAGATTGTGGACAAGCTGGACGTGGCGGCGGACAGGGCCCACGTGGGCCTGGTGCAGTACTCGAGCGCCGTCAGGCAGGAGTTCCCTCTCGGCCGCCACAACAACAAGAAGGAACTGAAGGACGCGGTGAAGAAGATGGCCTACATGGAGCGGGGAACCATGACCGGGCAGGCACTGCGTTACCTTGTGGACAGCAGCTTCACCCCAAACCAGGGGGCCCGGCCGGGCGTTGCCAAGGTGGGCATTGTCTTCACCGACGGCCGCTCGCAGGACTATATTGGGGATGCTGCCAAGAAGGCCAAAGAGCAGGGTAAGAGGCCCCACACACACACACACAATCTCGGGCGGGGGGTCAGAAGGAAGGAGGGACATGAGAGCACTAAGCAGCACGGTCTGTGTGTGTTGCAGGGTTTGAAATGTATGCGGTAGGTGTGGGTAACGCTGTGGAGGATGAGCTGAGGGAGATTGCGTCGGAGCCCGTTGGCGAGCACTACTTCTACACGGCCGACTTCAAGACCATGAGCCAGATCGCCAAGAAGCTGCATGTCAACAAATGTGAAGGTGAGGGGAACCTGAAAGGCAGGCGCTCACTGTCTTTATCTCACGTTCTCTCACACACACACACACACACACACACACACACACACACACACACACAGAGTGAACCTCAGCCCACTGTCTCTGTGTTGTTCCCTCCAGAAGAGAACCCCTGTGAATGTGATTCCCTCATCAAGTTCCAGAAGAAAGTAGAAAAGGCCTTACAAGCATTAACGAAAAAATATATCCTTTTTGACATCGTTCCTCTGGAAATTCAGAGGTTTTTAATACTGATCCAGGTGAGAAGAGAACAGAGAGACCAGGGGTCAGAGTAAGATACTGTAGTACAACTGTGCAGAAAAATTGTCTGAAAAAAGAAGAAATACAGTTACTGTTGTCTTTGCCGAGAGGTGCGAACAATTGGCCATGAACATTGGGGGGGCAGATGGAGAAGGTGAAAGGAAGGGCCTTTTCATAGTGTGAACATTGTGGGGGGGGCTGCCTCAACAAGGGGGCCGTGTGCATTTGAGTGTTTCCTTGACAACAGCATCACTGGAGAGTGTAACAAAGAGGATCGCAGCACTAGAGAACAAAATCGTCTGAGGGAGCCGCTCCTGATGCCCTGGGTCCTTTGGCCCTGCCCCAGTCTTCACTTTTTTTGTTTTGTGAACATTTTCCTGTAAAATATTGAAGTGGAGCTTGAGGGCTCCCCCAGTTCCACCCCTGACTGCTTGCTGCCCCCCCTTGCTTCTCTAACTCCATGTGGCTGTGCCTGTCCATCACTGGTCTCCATGGAGATGGAACACGATTGACACAGAGACCCAGACTGTGAAGGCGCGTTGTCAACAGGGTGGTCTGTGCCTTCCTGTACCTTCCAACACCTCTTCATTCTTCTCTGTCTTCTCTTCCTGCTCCTTTTCTCTCGCTGAACCCTTATTTCACATAAATTTTATATAAAGCTAATTTAATACAAGAGTGAACTTTACAAGTATAAACGTGCTGATGGTCTTTTTCTTAACAAAAAGCAGAGCCACCCGGAAACGTGTGCTGGTGCACGTCTGTACAGCGTCGAGCGCACGTGAGCAGGAGGTGGAGCCTGCGGGACTTTTCAGAGTCCTGACATCACCAATGAAGCTCCACCTGGCTGTGACACGAAGACACACACACACACACACACACACACACACACACAAAAGGCTTGACGGTGAAGCCTGGGGGGGTTTTGCTTGCCCCACACATAGTGTGACCCCGGCAGCCCTCAGCAGCACACAGACAGGCAACAGCAGCAGATGGACACACAACAGATACAAACAAGGTGACAACAGACAGGAATTCAGTCTCACACACACAATGGTGTTTCTGGGGGTCACTGGGGAAGGTGGGCCATGGGTGGGAATGGGAGTAAACAGCTTAACAATAATACAAGATTAAAGATCACAAGGCTGAAAATAAAGGCTGCTTGCTTCTTTACTGTTTCCGTGTGATTTATGAACCTATAACATAACAAACTGGCTCTGGTCGTCACTTCTTAACTGGATTCCATCACGCACACATATTATCGCCATAACTATCTTTGGCCGCATGCGCCCTGACAGCTCCCTCACTAATAACTTTTGAGAGTCTCGTACGATCCTTTTAATTGTTAAACTCTATAATACTTTTAAATTACACTACGACAGATTACGACCCAACGTGCCCCGCCCCTGGGTGCAGACTACGTCTCACGTGTCACGTTCTCTCACGTCAAAAACAGTACGTGAAATCTTTTTTCGACTCGATCATTTTTCTATAAGCAAGCTGAGATCGAAGTTTTTTTTTATCACCTCCAACATTTATGAAGTTCCACCTGAGCTTTTTCTTACTTCCGCCACGCTCATTATAAACACCAATGGACTGCGCATGCGTGTTCCGGAAATGCGTCACCATGCTCTCGATTTGCGTCATTCGCAGCGGACTGGTCGAGCCGCACGTCTGCGGGCTGACAGGCGGTCGACTTTGCCTGTGTTTCGGGGGGAGGTTACAGCACCTCAGGGAAGCAGCCAGCGGTCGGTCCGCCGCGCTATGTTCCGCGCGGTTCCCCTTCGAACACGGTGGGGCTGCGGGCTACCGGAGCCGCGCTGACTGTCAGGCAATGGAGTCGGACCGAGGGGCGCCGGGGACGAGCCCGAACGACGGGCACGAGCTCTCCGCGCTCACGGAGCCGAGAGTCCGGCGCATCTCGCGCCTCTGCAGCAGGGACGAGCGGGAGCGCGCCGAGGCCCTGCGCGAGCTGGCGCGCACTGGCCGCCGGGAGACGCTGCTGCAGCTGCTGCGAGTGTCCAGGACGTGTCCGCTGGAGGACGTGCGGCGGGGGGCGACGGAGCTGCTGGGGGCCGCGCAGGTGGGGGGTGTGTGTGAGAGAGAGGACTTGTGCGCGCGCCCGGTTGCCTGCAAGTTACATCAGAATAGGGGTGTTGCTGTGCGAGAGGGAGTGACGCAACACCCTTCCGAGGTGTCCAGGTCCCGAACCTACAGCCGTCAGTTTGTCATGCTTGCACGTGGCTCTTTCCACTACGAACCCACGGCATTAGGACTGGACAGCTAGTTAGTTAGTGACACTTTAACTCGGTCGGCGGCTGATGGTGGGTAAACGTCACTGTGTTTGATGTCACCAGTGTGAGTGTTTACACATTCTGCTCTTTCTCATCTTCGTTTTGAAAACGTTGGTGTGTCCAGGCGGCAGGAGTGGAGGTTCCCCGGGAGCTGGTGTCAGGACCCAGCACCTTCATCCCCGACGAGGAGGTCAGTGTGTGTGTGTGTGTGTGTGTGGACCTTAGTGCCAGCAGTCCTCGTCCACAGATGTGTTGAGGAATGTGTGTAAAATTGGCCTCATGGTGTGCGTGTGTGTGTCGGGCAGGTTCTGGAGGACGTGGTGGGGCAGCATGACCTGGTGGAGGCTTTCCTGTCCATGGGCCGTGTGGACCACGTTGTCACGGTGATGACACTGCATCCCACCTACCTTAGCTGCTTCCTGCATACCCAGCAGGCCTTGCTGCAGCACGATGGCCCCCTGCCGCAGCCCTGGAGACACTACATTGTCGTCATGGTGAGCATTCGCCACCGTCGTGGTCCCGTTTTACTGGACCATTCGCACGGGGGTTCTCGAGTGACACCTGTCCCCTGTATCCCCAGGCGGCCGCTCGACACCGCTGCTCCTACCTGGTGCACCTGCACAGCTCCTGGTTCCTGGAGATGGGGGGGCAGGAGAGCTGGCTGGGTGGGATCCACTCCGCCCCCCCCAAACTGCGCCGCCTCAACCTGCTGAACAAACTGCTGGCCCACCGGCCCTGGCTCATCACGCGGGGGCACGTGGAGGTGAGCCGCTCACCCGCTGACATGGTGGGAAAATTAATTGTGTGCTTTAAAAACATCAATATGACATTTCAGATTAAGCCTGTGACCCCCTCCCCCCCGCGCCTCCCACCCCCCAGGAGCTGGTGTCTCCCGGCAGCGAGGAGCGCTGGTCCCTCGCTGAGCTCATCCAGGCCGTCATTCTGCTCACCTACGCCCACTCGCTGTCCTCCTTCGTCTGGGGCTGCGGCATCAACCCTGAGCTGGACCTCCCGGGGGGCCATACCTTCCGGCCCCCCTCCCCTGGCCGCCCACACAGCCCTGTGCCCAAAGCACCAGGCGACCGACAGGGGGTGAGTTCCGTCGTGTTCTGCCTTCACGGCGTAGCGGTCCATCCTGGTTGCTAATGGATACCGTGGTCCTGCTGGGCACAGGGGTCAGACCAGGACAGCGAGGTGCAGCGTCTCATGGAGAAGATGCAGCTGCTCCTGGAGCAGGAGGGACAGTTCAGCCAGGAGGACATGGTGAGGCGCTTCGAGGAGGAGAGGAGTGAGACGTTGCTGGAGGCGCCATGCGGTACGACGTGTACGTGCACACACACACACACACACACACACACAGAGCGTGCACGCTTGCTCGCTGGAGCCTCTGCTTCCTCCCTAACCCTGCTGTTCTGGCCCAGATGATGCCCAGTTTGTGTCCCCTGATGTGTCCCGCTTTGTGGAGGACCCTGAATTTGCCTACCAGGATTTTGCCCCCCGTGGGGAACAGGCTCCGCCCACACTGCGTGCACAGGTACGTCCCGGGCTGCGATTGGCTGCCACCCGGCACAAGATGACGACAACTGTCGAGTGATGCGCCTTCTCCCCGCCCCCCCCAGGACTACTCGTGGGAGGACCATGGCTTCTCGCTCATGAACCGCCTGTACCCAGACATGGGCCAGCTGCTGGACGAGAAGTTCCAGGTGGTGCTGGGCCTCACCTACCACACGATGGCGATGCACCGCGACGTCGACACCTCCATGCTGCGCAAGGCCGTGTGGAACTACATCCACTGCCTCTTCGGCATCCGGTGGGCTCCCCGGCAGCGCACCACACCACTGGTTCCTCAAATTTGTGGGGATGATGATGATGCCAACATGAACTGCTATGAGCTGTTAAATTCTCCTCAACTTCTCTCTTCCTGTATTGCATAATTTGGATTAATGAAAACTGGTATAAAACTGGTGGAGATGCAACAGATTTAAAAAAAAAAAAAGTGGCAAAGTGATACCTGTCAGCTTGCAGGTAAACTGTACTCAACAGTGTAAAGCCGGTGTCACAAGCGACTTGTTTCATTTACTGTCCGTTCATCCCAGATGAAACTCGACAAATCAAGGCTTGTTGTTCTTATGTTGTTTAATCGGGTTTGGACATAATTTTGCCCACAATTAATTGTGAATTGTGTGTATTTTGTGGTGGAGGCGGGGAGAGGGGACCTTGTGTGGCTCAAAGACATTTTTGTTAAATGTATTAATGCTAATTGGAGGTTTTCGACAAAATCGGCGAAGTGACGCGCTGGCCGTGCCCCACAGGTACGATGACTACGACTACGGCGACGTGAACCAGCTACTCGAGCTCAACCTCAAGGTGTACATCAAGACGGTGGCCTGTCACCCGGAGAAGACCACCCACAGGATGTACAGCAACTTCTGGAAGCACTTTCGCCACTCGGAGAAGGTGAGGCCACACCTGACTGCTTGCGCGTGAGTGGGTGAGTGGGTGAGTGAGTGAGCGANGCAACTTCTGGAAGCACTTTCGCCACTCGGAGAAGGTGAGGCCACACCTGACTGCTTGCGCGTGAGTGGGTGAGTGAGTGAGCGATCTCCTTCTCTCTCTCTCTCTCTCTCTCTCTCTCTCTCAGGTGCACATCAACTTGCTGCTGCTGGAGGCTCGCCTGCAGGCTGCTCTTCTCTATGCCCTCAGGGCCATCACACGCTACATGACATGATGGCAACCACATGGACCGCAGGCTGCAGGGGATCCACGCACCACTCGCTGCATCAGTGTGGTCGCATCACACACACTTGGACACACAAACCCTTTATGCCGGAGTCCCGGTGCAGGGTGGTCTGCCAGACCAGCACTTTGTCTCGTCCCCTCGCTTGTCTTGTTCACTGTCCTCTCACTACAGGATGGACACACTTTGAGGTGGAGTTGGGGGGGCAAGTGTCTAATAATGCATCTTCATTTCATCTGTCAGTTTGACACCTCATTGCTTTGCTGCTGCTGCCACTTCCTGAAAGCCTGTTAGTTCTTGTTTGCATGGAGGAGGAAGTTGCTCTGTGCCGCAGCCTCATCGCTCCTCTCTGTTTCTCAGTGTTCGTTTGACTTCTGTGCTGGAATGTTCATCTCAGGTGTTGGGAGGAAACGGGTCCCAATGTGAATTTGCACTTGGGTCTTTGCACCAGTCCTTCTGGAAGGTTCTACCGACTGGACCGCTGCACTGCACACACTACCCTGCTGTAGTCTTCCACTGTGGCTCTGCTGCTCTTGGAAATAAAGCAAGGGAAAACTTTGGAAGACTGTTTGTTTATTATTTGTTTAAAGCTGGTTATGTTACTGTGATTAATTTTGTATTTTCACAAGTATTTTATTAAAGCCACTTGACGGAAACGCTGCTCTTGGGTTTTTGTTCGGAGACGCGATGCAGTTCCTGCGATTCGCCAGCAGGCGGAGACAAACGCCGCCACGCGACCAGTTGTTACACTGTAACTGATGCAGACGCAGCGGTTAGAGTAACAGGTGGCCGCGTGAGACTGAAGCTCCGAAGTGTGTGTGTGTGTGTGTGTGTGTGTGTGTGTGTGAGAGAGAGGTCACTACTCAGAACGACTTACTAAAGACCTCAGTAGGTGGGGGAACATTTAAGTAATGCGGATCCCTTCCTGTCCACTCCCCCGGGGTCTCTGATGGTTAAGGCCCCCGCCATCGACTCAAAATTGAGTGGGGGTCCGGGATGAAGTTTGTGTGTGTGTGTGTGTGTGTTTTCTGGGGGTTGCTGGGCGGGGGTTCCTACGCTCTGCTCCTCCTCAGGAGAAACTCGGTAAAACTCAACAGTAACTTAAGTAAAACTGTGTTAAATTCCTTTCTGTCACTTTAAAGCGGCGCTTTCCGGGCTTTGCGCTCGCCAGTTCGCCCCGGGGGGGCGGGCTCGGGGAGGGGTCTCGGAGCGCGCAGCGCGTCGCCCAGCAGTCAGGGCGCATCCGCGTTCACGGCCGCTGCTCGCGCGTCCCGTCCCGCTGGACTCCGCCGGTACCTGGAACGGGGGAGACACAGAGAGAGAGAGAGGGAGAGAGAGCGACGCCCAGCACGCGCACAGGTGAGGCCCCGTTACCCCGCACGCGCCGCCCGACGTCGTACATTGATTAACTTATGAAGACTTTATTCTAATGAGGACTTTCAGTGATGGCGGTTGGGGCTCGAGGCGCGACTGTCCGGTGACTGTAGCCGGTGGGGGGTCTGAGCTCTTCCTATGGGTCAGTTCAGGCAGGCGGTCACTCAGCAGTGACCTCTGACCTTCTGTGGTCGCGCGAGGGTCCGCTGGCTGGTAGACCCACCGCTGTGCGAAGGAGCCGCAGCTGCAGGAAGCCTCTTTGACCGGGACTCCAGGAGGCAACTAGGGCTTCTGCTGGCCTTTCTGACTTGGCCAAACCAACCGATGTGTTTGACAGGTGTCAATCAAACGAACGACGCGCCGGAGAGAAGTGCGGTCCGAAGCGGATCGCCAGTCAGGTGGTTCTAACCACTGCGGTCGCTCTGTTCTTTATGGTCAGTCTATACAGTGTAGTCACGATTATCACCACGGTCACTGTGTTCAGTGTGGTCACTATGGTCACTGTGCGGTCGGTGCTGTGTTTCTGCTCTGAACGCTGTGGGCATCAGAAGACCTCTGTCGGCTTGGTGACCGTAACACTGCTGACGATGGCAGGACCACCTCGAGCCGCGGTGATTTGGGGGCCCTCACTGGGGGTCGAGGTCCGTGGGACCGACCTGGTGTGCCCAGGTTCGTCGAGCAGACAGAGTGCAGGTTACGCTGCTGGACGTTTCCTAGGTTACCTCAACTGGGGGGCAGTTCTGTGACAAATGCAAATAAGGTAATTTAAGCTCAGGACTAAATCACTTCCTGTTTCTCCAAGAGGGTCACTTCCGCTCTTTAGACACCCAGCTACAGTGGGAGCGGGGGGGGGGGTGAGGCTCCATACCCAGCTTGACCTTCTTTTGTGCCGGAATCTGGGCAGAGCATCGAGGGTAGCTCCCTGTGGCCCCCCCAAGAAGGACCCTGACATCACACTACACCACGTGCGGCTTGGTTTAAATGGACGGTCCTTCTTTTGGTCTGTCGGTGGGGGTGCTCGACCCGACAAGTGACGTAGTAACACCCCCCCCCACTCTGCAGTCACCCAAGGGGGGGCACCAATGAGTGCTGCAGGGACCACAGCAGGACCTTTGCTGCTAATTTTACTTCCATAGCTCAGGCTACAGTCAGGCCACCGCAGCAGGGGGGGAGGGTGGGGGTTGGTTCCTGGTCACCGTCACACCTGGCTCCTCGTTCACCTGTGACAGTAGCAGCTGCCGTCGCCATAGTGACACATCCGTGTCTGCAGTGTGTTAATGTGGAACTGTGTGAAATTCACGTCCTCCTGAGGACTTGTGGTTATTAAACGTGTGGTTACTGTTGTACAGCACAGAGACCCCCTGTAGTGGGTCCAGTTGGGGGGGGGGCACCTGAGACTGTCCTTTTCAGGGGACAAACGTGACCAGCATCTTCTCAGGACGGTACAGACCGGTGGCTCTAAATCAAACACAGACACGTAAGATTAGTAGAAAGTATATAAATGCTCACGAGCGGAAAATACTCTGTAATGACAGGAGCTCTGACACCAGCACGTTGCTGGTTCACGTCCCTCCAGCAGCTGCCTGCAGAAGAGACACTCAGAAAGCAAATACACAGCAGATGGTGAGGAGATGTGAGGAGAGAAGAGGCTCTCAGAGAGATGGGTTTGGGGGACTCAGCAGCTCTGAGGGACACGGGGCACTCAGTCCACCACCATGGTGGCTAAACTGAGAACCTGCAGTCTTCTGATGCTGGACCCCCGGTGAGTGGGAGGTGGAGGAGCACAGCGCCCTCACTGGGCTGCAGGGAGTGACGAGGTTCTGCAGGGGTCCCAGTGACAGCAGCCAGGTGACGAGGCACCTTGACCGAGACCAGGAGCCGAGCTTCTACAGAAGCTGAACTGTAATGTGACAGAGCAGAAGAGGCTCATGATGGACACCTTGCAGCATGGCTGTGTTCTTGAGGGGCCCAGGTGAGGCCCGCTGCTGCTGGTCAGGTCTGTGGGACACCTGACCACCCTGCCTGATGGGCAGGGACCTGCTGGGTGGCTTTCAAACTGTTTGAGTGATGATCTAGAGAGGTGAGCAGGACGTGGACGATGTCAGTTTCTCAGCCAGGAAAGAAAAGTGGCGCATGAGCCGACTTGCAGCGTAACAGTGCATTGTGGGTAATGAACTGTGTGCTGCAGCTGAGGCACTAACCCACTTCAGGCTGTGGATGTGCACCAGTGTGACCCAGTACCTGAGTGCTGTCAGGTGAGATGTGGGCGGAGCCTGTGAGCATTGGGCTGAAGAGCCCTGTGAGCTGTGTGAGTGTGTGTGAGCTGCGCTGGGTGCACATGTCACAGGTGTGTGAATGTTGTGACCATAGTCCTGCTGCTGCTGCTGTCACCCCCCCCCCCCGTTCTCACAGGCACCCGTGTCACTCTGCTGGTCACACTGACGCCTGTTCAGCTTATTAATATGAGAAATATTCCCGTTTTCAACAGGCTGCTTCCTGTAAAACCCAGGTCTCTGTGTGGCTCACTGTCACCCACTGACCCCCCCCCCCCCCCCCCCCCCCCCCCCCCCCCCCCCCCTCGCCGGGGTGAAACACGGTCACTTTCCTCAGATTACTTCGGCGCACGGCGTCCGTGTTGAGGACTCGGAATTCAGACCCGACAGGNACCCCCCCCCCCCCCCCCTTTGCAGGAAATGATGACATCACGTGGAAAAAGGAAGCCGCTCTTCCTGAAACACCTGACTTCCTGTATTCCCAGGACACGGTTTTCCATTGTTCCCCTTCCCTCCCTCTGTTTTTCACTTGCTCTTTCTTTCTCCTGCTTGTCTCTCCCTGTGTGTGTGTGTGAGTGTGTGTGTGTGGGGGGGAGCTGTGACAGCTCGCTTCCCAGTGTCCTATCGCTCCAGCTCCACACAGATACTGCTTCCTGTTTGGGGGGGAGATGGGATTTCCTGCCCTGCAGTGGAGCACAGGGACAGGAGTCAGTGGGAGAGAGTGGCTGAGCGAGAGAGAAAAACCCTGCAGGAAAGTCTGTCTCTCTTACACACACACACACACACACACACTCACTCACTCACTCACTCACTCTCTCACTTCGGGCGGGGGGGGGGTGCTCTTGCTTATCAGCCGGAGATTGCTGAGGAAAAGGTGTGTCTGCTTATGTCCATCCAGCTGTGAAGAGCTGCTTCCTGTGCTGTTTGGTGGCAGCCTGTTGTCCCACTGCACTGCTGTCCTGGTCCTTCACCCAGTGTGTGTGTGTGTTATGTGGCCACGCTGCATGTACGTGTGAGTGACAGTAGAGCGTTCCCCATAGTGTCACGTCTGCTGAATGAATAAATGTCAGTTCCTGGGGGGTCGGTGTCACCGCGGTTCGTTTCCGCGCTGTGACAGAGTGTGGGGACGCAGCGCTGCTCGTGTGGCTGCGTGCAGACGAAGGACCCGATGCGCCGCTGTACCGCGGTGCACTGCACTGCCGTCAGCGCCGTCCTTCAGCAGCGACTTCCCTCAGCCTGACAGGGCTGCCTGCCTCCCACAGCACCACCACACTCCACTTCTGCTGCTGTGGTTTGTGTGAGCAGCTTTTTTTGGATGCTGCGCTGTATTCGGCGGTGTGTGTCGGTGGTGCGTGTCGGCCGTCGCTGGAAACAGCACATCTGCCATCAGGTTTGACATTTGGCGTCAGAGGCCAAGCTGGGCTGTTCCGGATTTATCAGCCACATCATTAACTACCAAAGATACCGTGTTTCATTCACCACTGACTGTAAATGTCAGTGTGAAGCTGCAACACACACACACACACACACACGCACACACACATACACTGGGTGCAGGAGTGGCACTCTGAGAGGCTGCAGCTGGTAAATACTCAGGGTCGTGGTACTTTTGTTGTAAAATGTGGTACAGCAGCTATTTCCACTACTCTTGATATGAGCTCCTGTTATCACCTCCTCCTATCTGCACTCTTCACATGTGGCGTTTCGTGTCCCCTGCTGCTTTGGGGACTCGTCGCACGACCTCTGCGTTCTTGCTCTGATCTCAGGGTCTCTTGAAGACCTGACTCCATTGCCCCCACACAGAGAGGCGTGACCCTCCTCTTTTGTCTGCTGCTCCTTTGATGATTTCTTCTCGCGGGTCTTTTCTTCTCTTTTGTCTGCCGCCGAGTCCCTGAGCTTCACCTGAATTTGACGTCAACCTCGGGACAACGTCCACGTCTGGTGGGAGCTTCGGCTTCTGCTTCGGGGGTTTAGTGTGTGGCAGATGGCGCGCAGACGCACCTGTCGAGATCTGTTCCAAGAAAGCAGACTTTCACTTCATCTTTTGACCCTCTCACCCGCTGCTGCTTCTCCACGCTGAAGGGAAGGTGTCTGTAGGACCAGCGTGAGGTGTCTAGAGAGAGGAGGGAGAACCCACAAACGTTTGGTCACAAGGAGAAGACCACCTGGTGGGGGGGGGGTGACTCATGACTGACGCCACCGCCAACCAACGGCTGCAAAGTCCGGTGCGCGTCAATGGAGGACTGGTCAGTCGCCGCGCGGCGTTCGCTCAGACCTGGGGGGGCCCGCAGCACCTCGCTCCCTTTCGAATCCGCCAGTCGGGGGGTTCGGCGCCTCTCAGCGACACGGCCAGCGGAAATTTGCACTTCCCATGAAACAAAGACAACGAGGAATGGAAGAACAATGGGGGTTGTTTGCGAGTCGACGGTGTTCCTCGGATCAGCTCGTTTTTGCATAACCCCCCCCACCCCCAGTCAAGGGATTCCGCACGTCCCAAATCTCGCCGTGGACCCCCCGTCTGGGTTTCAAAAAGCACCATTTGGTTTCGGTTTCACGAGTGACTCTGCGTCTCTTGGGTACCTAGAGGAACTGCGAACTTCCCGGGCTGCAGGAGGAACTGTCCACTTCTTCAGTTTCTGGGGAATCTATTTTGAGCGAGACGACGCATCCACTGTCTCTCGAATCCCGGGAGAAACCCGGAGTTTGGGTTGAAGGATCGGGGGCTTAAGGGGGTCCTGGTGTCTCTTGGGTATCTAGAGGGACCTGGTACTTGCGAAAGCAGCAGCCAAACACAGTAACGCACGTAGAAATACCTGCAGCCTGTTGCCGAAACTGCGCCCTAAAGTCATGCCCCGTGCAGCTGACACACGTGTGCTGAGCGAGGCCTGCGAGGCGCAGCTGTGCCAAGTTGTGCGGAACTCCACATCAGTCCCCCCCCCCCCCCCCCGTGTCACTTCTCTTCAGAAATCCACTCTGTGGCAATTCGAAGGTCTTTTGACAGCAAGAGTGACAGTGCAGTTTAACAGTGACTGTGTATAGCTTCACACAGAGACCTGCAGGGGTCACTTCCTGTTTGGGGGCTTCCAAGGTGGTCAGGCAATGATGAACATGTTTTCTGTATTTCTAACTGCTATATGTTTAATGTAGCGCTTTACACCTCCTGCTCTCCATCTCGCCTTTGTGGTGGACGACACACTCACTCACTCACACACACACACACACACACACTCACACACACACACACACACACACACACACACACACACACTCACACACACACACACTCACTCACACATTCACACACACACGCCTACCGAGGTGATGAATGTCATCCATGCTTGGGCCCTTAAACACCAACAGGATGTAACATTCTTACTCATTCCTGGAAGCCACGAAGGCGTGTTGAAATTCATGAGTGGCCCTCTGGTGTGTTCTTGCCGTGTAAAGGGGCGGGGTCAGGGGGCACGTGGAAAGGGGGGGCAGGAGTGACAGAGGGAGGAAGATGAGGAATGAGGAATACAGAGAGAATGCGGGCAGCGAACAAAAACCTTCAAACTCTCCCGCCCTTCATAAACACGACACGAGTTGTGGGGCTGTGTGTGTGTGTGTGTGTGTGTGTGTGTGTGTGTGTGTGTGTGTGTGTGTTTCATTGTATGCATTTCCTGTCTATTGTGAGTTTCTGGGTCTCCTCCAGCTGGAGGAGGGAGGCAGGGAGCAGGAGGGAAAGAGGAACAAGACCCTTCGGCAGGTCTTTGTAAAACAGGCGCTCGGGAATATCCGCCACAGCATGGCGCGGACGTAAACGCTGCTCGACCGCTGCACCTACTCGGGAGGGAAAGTGTAGAAAGGTGAAGGTGGCCCAGTGGGGGGTGTCTGGAGGTGCTGTGCCCAGCTGCCGGGCTCGCTGTCCTCGCTCTCGCTCGGCTCCAGGAAAAGGCCAGGGGGCTGGCGGGGCATCAGAAAGGCGGACGGGAAACGCTGGCAGAGCCGACTTCCTGCAGCTCCCCTGATGGAGCAGGAGATAGAGGGAGGTGGGCGGAGGGGGATGGTGTGAGCGAGTGGGACAAAAATGAAGCGCGAGTACTAAAGAATAAGTTTGCCGACGGCGGTCACTTCCTGGCCTTCCTTTGCGCTCGGTGCCGCTTCCATGTCGGCCGGCAGCTTGGCCCTCCGCGCCGTTTCTGCAGACATCAGGTGCAGGTCAGCGATTTTTCCGTCCCTCATCTCAAATGCAACATTAGATCAAGATCAGCAGTTTGACACATCTCCACCCAAGCAAACAGCCCCTACACCCCCCTCCCCGGCTCTGCGGCGCGCTGGACACCCCGAGGTTGCGAGTGTGTGTGACAGAAAGGGGAAATCTGCTCTTGCAACGCACTGTTTGCATTTCCCCATTTTGTTCACTTTTGGTAAGTCTATCTCGACTAGTCGCAGTGTCGACGCCCCGCTAGGTCACTCGCGCGCACCCGGGCCTTCCTGCGCACGGCGCTGTGCTGGGATCGGTTAGCTGCTGGCTGCGCGGACGGTTAGCCGTGTGGGCAATTGCCGGCGAGGAAGTTGCGCAAGTTGCGGTGCTGCGATGCAAATTTGTTTCCCAGGTTGCATTTGCTTGTTACGCACCCGCTCATCGGCCCCACGCGTCTCGCTCCGACGTGGCCCGTCTGTGCCCCTAATGCCAACGCGGTCTCTCTGTCCCAGCAGGTCACCTGGCTCCAGGAGATGCTCGAGTGAGATGGTCGCACCCTGATCCAGAGGAACCGTGCGAGACGCCATTAGCCGCAGTCCAGGTGAAGCCACTGCGACCGCGTCCCCCTGTGCGGCTTTCTGGGGAAACACAATCGAGCCGCAGGGTTTGACCTCCTTGCTGTCCTGTATGAGTTGGCCAGGTGGTCCGGGCTCTGACCCCCCCCCCCAACCCCCTTTCGCCCTGCCAATCCGTGCGTCCAGCTCACAGCAAACGCAGTCAAGTGGTCACAGTCACTTGTTTTCTACCATTCAGCTGTTGGACATTTTGTTACCAATTCTGTGTGTGTGTGTGTGTGTGTGTGTGTGTGTGTGTAGGGGGAGGGGCAGTGTTAAACACTGACCGAGTCCCAGCGTGCCGGGGCGGGGTGTATCCCAGCAAACAGCCGCTCTCCGGGTATTTTGGTGTGGTTTCCTTCACACGGTTTTTTCCCTCTGAACAGGAAAGCCAAATTTGGTTTGAGGAATTGTTTGCTGGCATGCTGGGAGTCCGACCCCCTGGGGTTCAGCACTGTCGGGGTTCTGCCTTTCAAAAGTGAAAGAGAAAATACCGTAGCCTCCTGAGTACTGAGTACCTCTCAGGTGTGGACCCCCCCCAACTGGCTGGACTGGAAGCAGACGGATGGTGGGACAGTGGGAGCAGCGTGTGTGTGTGCGTGGAGGGAGTTTTTGAACTGACACTCTGGGGTGTTATTTTAGTTTGCTTTCACTTGAGATATTTTTGCTTCCCCTGTGTGACACAAAAGCAGAGAAATGATGGCTGAAAAAAGAAGCGACGCGGCCGGCTGTGTGTCTGTGAGCACGTGAGCGTGTCAGTTTCATGCTTTATGTTCTACCTCCTCACAGTGAGTGTGTGTGTGTGTGTGTGTGTGTGTGTTTGTTTGTTCGCGTGCACCTCATCTCGCTGACCTCTCCCCTGCAGTGTCACCATGGGCTGTTCTCACTGCAAGCAGAAGTCGTCGTCCAAACCGGACAATTCCGCCACATTGGGCTGTGACCTGGGGGTGGGCTCTCAGTTCTCCGCCACGTCCCGCTACTGCCCGGACCCCACCCAGAGCGTGACCCCCGGCCTCATTCCCGACTTCAACAGTTACCCCACCTTGTCCAACTCCTCCCAGCCGTTCAGCTGCGCCTCTTTCCCTGCCAGCACCAATCAAATGAGGGGAGGGGGCATCACAGGTTCGGCTCCCGTTTTGCCTATTTGTACGTCAGTGCATCTGTGTGTGTGTGTGTGAGTGCGCGTGCTGAATGGGCCAACAGTAGGAAGAGCAACTGTGTGTGGTGTGTGTGTGTGTGTCCACAGGAGGAGGTGTGACGCTTTTTATAGCCCTGTATGACTATGAGGCTCGTACCGAAGATGACCTGTCCTTCCACAAGGGCGAGAAGTTCCACATCATTAATAACACGTGAGTGTTCCATGTTCCCGTGCCCGCACACGCGCGTGTGTGTGTAGTCGTCTGAGTGTCGAGATGGTGCCGACGCTGCGGCCGCTCAGCGTGTCGTTTCTGCTCAGGGAGGGAGACTGGTGGGAGGCACGCTCGCTGGACACGGGCTGCTCGGGCTACATCCCCAGCAACTACGTGGCTCCTGTGGACTCCATACAGGCCGAGGAGTGAGTATCCCCTCCACCGCACCAACGCCCCGCCGCAGAGCAGAGAGCACAGAGGACACAAGGGGCTCACATTTGCTTTGTCCCTCTTGTGGGGAGAACAAAGGTGTCCCTCAGAGCTGCTGAGTCCCTCCCAGTCCCATCTCTCTGAGAGCCTCTTTTGTCCGCACCTCCTCACAGCTGCATAAATGAGACCAGCACCATGTGCCAGGATCATCTGTGCAGTGCTGTCTGAGTGTCGCTTCTGGAGGGACGTGAACCAGCAGCATGGTGGTATCAGACACGCCAGCTGTGCTCTCATCATCTGCGTCTCTCGTCGATGGCCTTTTGTTTGCTCGCGTCACGTCTGCGAAATGAGAATAAAAGTGAAGGCGGGCTGTGACCCTCTGCACCCTGTGCTTGGTCCACAGGTGGTATTTTGGGAAAATGGGCCGCAAGGATGCAGAGCGACAGCTCCTGGCGCAGGGAAACCCACGTGGGACCTTCCTGATCCGTGAGAGCGAGACCACCAAAGGTGAGGAGGCCCCAGCTGCTCAGGTGACTCGCCTGACTGACCGCCGAGTCCCGCCCCCGGTCGGCCCCTCGACGGACTCTCCGGCAGCCGCCCCCGAGGAGCTCAAGCGGATACCCGAGTGACATCTGTCCCTACCCCCCAGGGGCGTACTCTCTCTCCATCCGAGACTGGGACGACACCAAGGGGGACCACGTCAAGCATTACAAAATTCGCAAGCTCGACAACGGCGGATACTACATCACCACCCGCACGCAGTTCGACACGGTGCCGCAGCTGGTGGAACACTACACAGGTGAGGCGTCCTTCCCGTGCTGCTGACCTGCAGGTACGGGACAGCAGGGCGCCAACGGGATTTGGCTGCCTGTATTTGGTGACATTTATCCAACCCGATGTTTTTACCGCCACCTGTCTCCCCCTTCTGCGTTCATCGACGAGAGCGGCTCGCCGGCCACGACGAGCACGCGGGTTCAAAGTTCTTTCTCTGCACTCCTCCCCCTGTCTAACGTCTGTGTTTTTCTATCAGCTCCGTCGCTGCCCGCCCCAGGTGAGAGCAGACAGGAGCTGACGACGGAGATATAAAAATATTCTCTTTCGTAGAGGTTCTTTTCCTGGCCTTCAGGGCAGCTCAGATGGGTGTGAACTTCCAGTCTGACTGGGATGCAGCCGCACTCCGTTGAGGAGGCCTCGCACTGCCCTCTTGTGGACACACTTTGCTACGGCAGGTTTACTGGGCTGCGCTCCTACAACGTGTCGCTCCTCATATGGACATGTTTACGAGTGTTTCTGCTGCCCTTTCAGAACAAGAACGCGCCTCGCGGCACAATGGCGCCAGCACTGTGGCCTCTCTGTCTAACGTCTGCACCTTCTCTCTCCTCTCCCCACAACACCTCCACTCCACCGTCCACCTGGACGCCTTTCCTTTCCCGGCTCTCTCTCTTTCTCTCGCCCTCTTCATCCACATCGCTTTCTCTCTCTCGCCCTTGTTTTCTGTCTGTCCGTCCGCCCGCCGCCGTCGCCCCGCCTCAGAGCGTGCCGCGGGCCTGTGTTGCCGCCTGGTGGGCAGCTGTCGCCGGGGGATGCCCAAGCTGGCCGACCTGTCCGTCAAGACCAAAGACGTGTGGGAGATTCCCCGCGAGTCCCTGCAGCTCATTAAGAAGCTGGGAAATGGGCAGTTTGGGGAAGTCTGGATGGGTAGGAACCTCGCCCAGAGAGGGCGTGTGCTCCAGGGGACAGGAAAGGGCGGCACACCTCGCCAGGGAGGCTGCCTTTAGAGGCCTGAGAAGGGGGTCTAGTAATTGCTACTCTGGGTTCAGCCCTCAGATATTTATGGTCGGTGCGGTAAAGCCCCGCCTCCCCAACCGCGGCGAGCCGCTGCCGCCCCCTCCTGTCCACCTGCTGCCTCCAACCTGCATGCTACTCCATTTCACACCTCACCATGTCCCCCCCACCACCCCACCCCAGGTACTCACGATGGTCTGTGCTACTTCCTGACCAAGCCCTGCCCCACCCACACCCCCCAGACACTGGGACTGGCATGGGACGCCTGGGAGATTTCCCGGGATACCCTGCAGCTCCATCGGAAGCTGGGACAGGGCTGCTTCGGGGATGTGTGGATGGGTGAGAGACGCAGCACCCTGCGGTGTCCGGTGCCGTTGAGCACAGTCCGTCCAGCAATGTCCAAGCAGCACAGTGTCCAAAACTGTCTCGTGTCCAGCCCAGTGTCGCTGTGTACGTCGTTGTCCACTCGGGTCTCTGCTGTGTCCAGTGTCGTCCACTACTCTGTTGTGGTGCCGTCTTGAGGCCACTGCTCCGTGATGTCCACAGTCATAGCCTTGTCACCTGTCAGTCACCCTGCTTCCTCATTTCCGCACCTCCCGCCACATCTCATCCCACTCCACCCCTAAATGTGTTCCTCAGCCGGTCCGCGAAGACACTCCCTGGTACTGAAGACGCGACCAGCTCGGCTCCGGCTCCCACTGCCACCCAGGGAGTAGCTTTGTGAAAGTTCGCTGTAGTGAAACGGTGAACCTGTCGCCGTCCGCCTTGCCGCTAGCTGACCCACGGGTGCCGTTTGCTGCGGTCACTCGCGGCGAGACGCTGCCGGTGAGCTTGGCATGCGGCAGAAGGCGGACGCAAACGTTCCTTTGACCCGACTCCTTAAGACCTGCTCTGACATTAGTGCTCATTAAAGGAAGGTGTGTCATAACTCGAGGGAAGCGTCTCCTCGTCGCGCCTCCTGGGATCTGTGGTTTCCATGGCGATCGGCCCCTGCATCGTAGCCAGACAGCCGAGTTGCGGCGCGGTGCCTCTGCCTGTGATCGTGGCTGTCTGCGACTTGTCTTCCCGGCTTTTTTTGGCAAGCCGTTCGTTTGAGGAGTCTCTCGGAGAGCCCCGAGGAACAAGTCGGCTCTCGCTCGCCTTCTCAGTGATCGGCCTCCGAAGGTTGAGGGTTCTTCTGCGCGAGGGCCTTGTAGTTAGAAGGAGCCGAGCTGGGCGGAGCTACAGTCCACAGCGGAGTGTCCAGGACTGGGGTGTCACCAGGTTACTGCACGCTGTTCACGGCGCCCCTTCCTGGCAGGTATGTGGAACGGCACCACCAAGGTGGCAGTGAAGACTCTGAAGCCGGGGACCATGTCTCCGGAGGCCTTCCTGGAGGAGGCACAGATCATGAAGCGTCTGCGTCACGACAAGCTGGTGCAGCTGTATGCTGTGGTATCTGAGGAGCCCATCTATATCATCACTGAGTTCATGAGCCAAGGTGGGGCACAGAAACACACACACACACACACACACACACACACACACACACACACAAAGCACACTTTTCACACACGTGCAGGTAACCCTTGAACTGGAGTCTGTTCCTTGTAGGAAGTCTGTTGGACTTCTTGAAGGATGGAGAAGGCAAGAATCTGAAGCTCCCACAGCTGGTGGACATGGCTGCTCAGGTACACAAAGCCATCTCCAGCAGCAACGGTACTCCCATGAAGGCCTTACTGTGCTAGAACATGCAGTTTCTGCCTTTGTCCAGATTGCTGCAGGAATGGCTTACATCGAAAGGATGAACTACATCCATCGAGACCTCCGCGCAGCCAACATCCTTGTGGGCGACAACCTGGTGTGCAAGATTGCCGATTTTGGCTTGGCACGCCTCATCGAGGACAACGAGTACACCGCCCGACAAGGTGAGCGACCCAACAAGCACGTACGTACGCTTGGCTGAGACTCGCTCGATTTGCCAAGATTGAAAGACCTGAGGCTGAGTGAGACGGAGGTGAAAACTGATTACTGGACAGGGTCGGACAGGGTTAAGACCCAGGTGAGCTGGAGAGAATTAAAACTTGGATGGAATGGACAGATTTGAGATTTTGTCAAGTGCGACACAGTCGAGACTCAAGTGAGATTAACTTTGGACTCAATCAAGGTAGACAGACTCTGCAGAACAGGTGGTGGGAAATGGTACTCGAATAAGGTGGGCAGGGCTGGGTAGAGGTCAGGACCGAACTGAGACCGGGGTGGGTCAAACAAAGCCGAGACTCAGCCAAGTTGGACAGGAGTGAGTCTCTGCGAGTTCAGGCTCCGTCGCCGTGGACGGCGGCGTTGGGCGAGACGCAGAGCGAAACTCGGACGAGACGGTTGGAGTTGAGACTCAGGGGAGGTGGTTAGAAATGATACACAACAAAGACGGACGCGGTTAAGTCCTAGATGAGTGGGACAGGGTAAAACTCGGGTGAGATGGAAGGTTTGAAACTCCAGCAAGACAGACGAGTCGGGCGCAGCTGCGCCTCCAGTGTGTTTAACGCCGTCACGATGTTCAACAGGGGCGAAGTTCCCCATCAAGTGGACGGCCCCCGAGGCAGCCCTTTACGGCAAGTTCACCATCAAGTCCGACGTCTGGTCCTTTGGCATCCTCCTCACGGAGCTCATCACAAAGGGCCGTGTGCCGTACCCAGGTACGCGCGCGCACACCCACACACACACACACACACCTTGTTTATGTCTTGCTTTGGGCACGTGTGTCACGAGTTTCCCGTTTCCATCAGGCATGAACAACCGGGAGGTGCTGGAGCAGGTGGAGAGGGGCTTCCGGATGCCCTGCCCCGTGGGCTGCCCCGCCTCGCTGCACGAGCTCATGCTGCAGTGCTGGCGGAAAGAGCCTGATGAGCGGCACACCTTCGAGTACCTGCAGAGCTTCCTGGAGGACTACTTCACTGCCACTGAGCCACAGTACCAGCCTGGTGAAGACCTGTGACCCCCCCGCAGAAAAGACATGCAATGAAGAGTGCCTTGCCCGCGCCGTGCTCCAAGCTGTTTGTTCTTACTCCCTGTCCCTCCGGCCCTCCACCCCACTTAGCACTCACCGGCTCCCGTCGCTGTCCGGTCAGACACGTCAACAGACACCTTCGCTCTTCCTGGAACTCGGAAAGGCCGCCGTCCCGTCTGAACCACGCAGCCTTCGAAACGGACTCTCTTCCTGCCGAAGCAGGGATCAGCTCCACGTTTTTGTCACTTTGGGCTCCCGCTTGGGCCTCTCCGTACTGTATGACTCAGAGCTCTGCTGCTCAGGCCTGTCCAGGTCAGAGCAGAAAGGACGGGATAGAGGACCGGTGACACAGTTTCTGCTTTCAGCTGAACTTCCTTCAAGATGGGTGTGAGGAGAGGACACTTTTAACCATACGTTACTCCTATACTCCTATAGAGGGCTCTATAATTTTTTTTTTTAATGTGTACATCATATTTTATTACAACTTGATAAAGTGTCTTCAATATTTAATGTACCTGTATCTACTGTGCTTTAACAGTGCTTCTGTTGCACTGGCCAGGTTCAAATCTGAGGACCCAAGGAAAGTCAGCGAAGTGTTCTGAGACAAGAAATGTACGGTCACATTAACCAGGTGGTTCAGGGTCTAGAGTACTGGGTGGCATATTTACCTGACCCAGACCCGACCGTGAGAGCATCTGCTATACCGAGAGGATAAAGATGCATCAGATGTGAACGTGACCCCGAACCCCCTGAGGAAGTTAGTGAAGGAAGAAGGAAGTCACGCGTGAGACGTCAGTGGTACAAACTGCTCTGCTGCCCACGGACAGCTCCCTCCTCCTCTTTCGCCAAGGCGTCATATTTGTTACCAGTTACCGGCAATTTTATCAAATTTTTACTGCCTTGACTGCTTTTGATATTAGTTTTTTATAAAGTCTGTTTTACCACAGTTTAATTATGTTTACAGTCTTTGTGTGGCAGCAAACACTGTATCCTATGATGTCGTGATGTGACCTGACTCAGAAGTGGACGTTTTGTAAAAGGGTTTTCTGAGAATTCAGATGGGTCTGCCTCTTATTTGCGTGGTGTGTGCGAGTCTATGTGTGTGCGTGCATGTCAACGTGCACATGTTTGCACTCGCGCAGCCAGATGTGCATCTCTCACCCTCACAGAACATCTTGTGTTGCTCAAACACACACACACACACACACACACACACACACACACACACACACACACACACACACCCGTGCTTCACGTTCGACGGTCACCCTCTGCTCTCGGTCTACCTGTTGGTGCATCCTCTGCTCCCCTTGGCTCTCTGCCTTCTTTGCAGTCGACGGGAAGGGCTCTTTGGCCGTCGTTACTCTTCTGGAACTGGTGCCGAACAGCAACGATGGACTCCCAAGATGAAGACTGGAACTTCTCCATCTTCCAGGGGGTCTACTTCATTCTAGTGGCTGGCTTCGGTATCCCCGGTGAGTAACTCCTGTCCAAACACCTGCAAATGCACTTCATTAGTACTTGTTTGTATCATTACTACAGACACAGCGTGAAATACAGCTACTTGTTCACTTTTCACCGAGCAGGGTACTTTAACCACGTCGCTGCGGGGATGCTGCGTACGCACATCTGCGCATTTGGCTCCAGTGTGATACGCAGTGGTGGAGGTTTAAAGGAGTATCTGTGGCTCTGTAAACACCCCCTGTGAACATGCTGTGTGATCAGCTGTTTCAACACGACCATCTCGGCGGTTAAACTTACGTAAGACTTGTGACCATTGGAATAAACTGGCTCTATGTACGATAAATGATCGGGTTACAGATTTTCCTGTTTCTTGTTTTCAGTCGTGTTTCATCCTCATCCGTTTTCTCAACATCCCCGGTTGTGGTGCCGCACGCGTAACTGTGTTTATCCACCAAGCCAACAGGTGGCAGGAAAGAGTACGCAAATATGACACTGACTGCCTTGATTCTGGCCAGTTCCAGCGTGCGCGGCGGGGGTCTGCGGTCAGTAGCAGGATCAGGACTGTCACGTGTTCGTGGGATGAATCAGTCGACAGTCTGCAATGAACAGGAGTGGATGGAGAGGCGTGTATTTTTATTTCATTTTACTCTCATTTTAAATGACTTCTAACTTTTATGTAAATAGGATTTTTAATGTAAATTTAATAGAAATACAGCCAATCCATGATCCTCCACATTAAGTGGAGGAGGAAACTGAGCGCATAATTGAACAGCAACATGTTTACTATGGTGCTGTATAGTACTGCGCCGTGTACCACAGTAACTTTTCTGATCCAGTGTAGTGTGTACTGGACACTGTGGGTTATAGCAAGAAGTAAAACGACTGGATCAGAACGCCGCTCCCGGGGGACCAGGGGACGGTCTTCATCACACTAACACCGGGACACTGACTGACACACTGTATGCATTCAAAATATTATTCTTTGTTTTCAATAGTAAAACATTATTAATTGTTTTTGCCAAAAAAGCTCAAAAAATGAAGTTATATTTCTGTTGAATATCATATTTTTCTATTTTGTTGAGGAATATTTTTGTGACGGCTTTATAAAATGTGTAGAATCGAGGATGAACTGCATCAAAATAAACTCTTAAAGCGTTTTTTAATGTGTTATGGTTATATCCGAGATTCATATGTCAGTTATGCCAGTAACAACCCCCCCCCCCCCCCCCCCCCCCCCCCCCCCCCCCCGCCCCCCCCCCCCCCCCAGGNTCAGTTATGCCCGTAACAACCCCCCCCCCCCCCGTGCCCCCAGCAAACCTGCTGTCCATGGTGGTGCTCTGCGGCCGGCGCTGCGGACTGTCCAGCAGCACGGTCATCTACCTCGTCTCCTTGGCTGTGGTGGACACGCTCTTCCTGCTGCTGGGTGGGCTGGTGGCGGTGGGCTTTGAGTGGACGCGGCCTACAAACTCTCCACCCCCCAGCGTGTCGCTCTGCGGCGCCGTCAGCTTCAATGAGGGATGGACGCTGTGCAGCTCGCAGTGGATTGTGGCCACCTTCACGCTGGAGCGGTACCTGGTGTTCTGCAGCCACTGCCCCCTCTGCGCCTGCCCTCCTTGGCCCCGCCCCTGCTGGTGGCCATCCAGATCGCAGTTGGCGCTGCTGCTGGTGGTGCTGTGCGTACTGGGCTCTCAGATGCTCAGCCTGCCCCTCTGGTGGCTGTTCAGGACGTGGCCGGGGGGGGGCGAGGCAGGGGGCGGGCCCGCCGTCACCCTGATGTGGAGGAACGTCTCCCTGGTGCCGCTGACGTCACTCTGCCAGGCGCTGCCAGGGTCGCGGGACCTCGCGGTCCTGTGGGCCCACGGGCTGCTTGCCGGGTGCCTGCCCATGAGCCTCACCTTGTCCTTCAGCGTCCTCGTGTGCCGCCAGTTTCGCCGCCGAGCCCGGATCCTCGCAGCCCCCGACAACGGGGCCCCCTTTAGGTCCACCAGCTCACGGATGCAGCGCTCCGGGCGGCTCCAGGTGACAGTGGCGCTGGTGGCTGTTTTCCTTGCCCTGCCCTACTACATCATGCAGGGGTTGAACGTCGTCTTGGGCACACAGGTGGACCAGAGGGGGGGGTGGGGTGTGGCAGCGCACGTGGCGGTCATGCTGCAGTGGCTCAGCCTGGTCATACACTTCCTGCTGTACTGCTTCCTGTCCTCCGGGTTCCGCCGCGAGACTCTTGTCCTCGTCAGACGCCTCTGCAAGCGCCCAAGGAAGCTTCTGGATCCGCGGCCAGAGAGGGCGCCCCGCGTCCTGTCCTCGCAGGTGTGGATGGTGCAGGACGCCCCCCCTGAGCAGCGCACCTCCCCGAGCGCCAGGCGGACACTCCACTAGGTGGCAGCATTGCGTCAGGGTTCCATGGTGCCCCGCGGCCTGTCTGCTGGCTGGGGATTGGAGCCACTTTCCTTCTGCCGCTCTGCTGTGCGTCTTTGCCGAAGATGTGACCGGATTTTGCTTCTGCCACAGAACCTGCTCCGATCCTGTTATTAAATGTTTTCCTGGTTAAAAAGCATGTTTATCGGGTTCTTTGCAAACTTGTCATTTTCACAGAGCCACAAATGTTTTGGTTTTAAACTAACCAATAAAGATGTGACAAGTGCACCTTCAGTTGGGCCCCAAACGCGTCTCCTTCTGTCTCGTCTTCCTCCACGGGGGGGGGGGGGGNGGGGGGGGGGGGGGGGGGGGGGGGGGGGGGGGGGGGGGGGGGGGGGGGGGGGGGGGGGGGGGGGGGGGGGGGTCAGAGAACAGCCGTGTGTCTCTCAGCTTCACCCTGCAAAATGAGGTCATCACACCAGGGTTTGCCTCCTGAGACCCTCAGCTGGAGCAGAAGCTGCTCCTGCTGGTCCGGTCAGTCCTGAGGGTCCATTTGGTCCCAGGAGTCCAGCGAGGCCCGAGAGTCTAGAAAGTTCTGAGAGTCCAATGAATTCCTCCATTGACCCTGAGGGTCTGTTTGGCCCCCAGGTCATCCCCCCGAGGGCCCAGCTGTGCCGACTCTGCCTGCTCCCAGGCGGAAGGTGGCCCTCGGGTGGCCCCCCGCGCCAGTCGACCCCCTCCCACTGAACTACACATCCCTGCGTGCTCAGGAAGCCCCGCAAAAAAAAAAAAAAACTACGGAGTCCCGGATGCTGCCGCGAGAAGGTGGACCGGGCAGCTCGACACACACCTCGCGCGCCGGACTGCGGAGCCACATCGCATCGCAGCGCATCGCATCGCGCCGCTCCGCCTGCGCGTGCCGCTGCGTGGACGTGGGCGCCACGGGAGAGAACCTCCGCGAGACCGCGCCGCCCCCCCCCTCCCTCCCCCGTCCACTACCCGCCTCGTTCCCTGGCGCTCGCGCGCACCGACTGCAGACGGCGGCGGCTCGGCTCCATGTAGCGGCGCGGCGACGCGCAGGAGGCGCGAGAGGAGCGGCACGAGAGGCGGCGCGAGCAGCGCGCGCGCGCGCGCGGTCGCGGGGATGTCCTTCGCGCACGAGCTGCCGTGAGCGGAGATGCGCCGTGACGGAGGAAAAGGAGAAGAAGCTCGAGACCCCCGCCGCTGGAGCGCGGACGACGTCTTCGAACGGAGCTCGAGCCCCGGTCCTCGCGGTGAGTGCGCGCGCGTCGCCGTCCCCCCCGCCTCCCCTCTGCTCTCCTGCCGCGCGCGCTGTCCGTATAGCCGATATTTGCCTACTTTCCGGTGGCGGGAGGACGCGCCTCTGAAGGTCCTGCTATTTTTTAAAAATTATTGTCACTTTATTTCATCAGCCTCGTCGCTGCCGCTCGCGAGCCACGAGGCTCGAGCGGCGACACGCGCGTGCAGCTTGACGGACGCGGCGGCGCTTTCAAAGGTCGGGGTCATTTTCATTGATTTAAACAATGTTCCGAATGCGCTGTTATCGCAGGGATGTCGGGAGAGTGTTTTTGTGTGTCCTCGGCCCGGTACGAGTGTGTGACACGTTAGGAAAAAGCTGCGTTTGGAGTGGAAACGATGAAAATGGTGAGGCGCTGACGGGGAACGAGTCCGTCCTCCTCTGGCGTTATTTCACTGAGCCGCGGAAACGGCGGCTCGCTGTTAATTCCGGTTATATAATTACTGTGACCGGATTCTCCTGCGTTTAATGTCACGGTTCGGTCGATGGCAGCGACGCACACTTTGACAGGAATTCATCGTTTATGCGCGAGCTCCGTGTGTGGTGTGTGAGGGGCTGGCGTGTCCTGGAGTGTTCCCGCAGTCGTCGCTCTCGCGTTCACCTGGTGCCCAGTTCATTTATGGTCAAAAACACCGAAAGCACAGGGAAGATCCAGCTCCTTTTTCAAAATTCTTCGCCCCGCTTCCGAGACGCGCCTTCCTGAGCGCCGCTGCCGTCGCGAGCCCACAGCCTTCTGCGAGACGGCCGCTCTCGCGCTCCCGGCACGCGCCTGTTTTAAAGCGCGCGAAGTCGCGGCGGTATCGGCGCGTGTTACAATAATGATAATTACTATTGGCTGCCGTGCAGCGCGCGGAGCACACCCACGTGCAAGTGCACAGCGCTGTCGTCATGACGACGTTGTTATTGTTATTATTATTGTTATAGTTATTACGGCGCGAGTGTTTATTTATCATTTGTTCAGAGATAAATAGATTTTGAAAGATGGAAATTCATACTTGTGTTTCAGTTGTATCCCCAATGTGCTGGTATTCTGTTCACACACGTAACACGTTAATGACATTAACACGGACATTTGTGTGTGTGTGTTAAGTCAGGGTACGTGTACCTGTCTTTCCGTGTGTGACCCAGTATGAGAATGACTATTTAAATATGTCCTTTTATACGTGTGTGAATGAACACTGGCAGTGTGTATGACTGTACATTGGACATTTGTATTGAATGTGTGTATTTGTATATGTGTGAATGTCCACTGGGACAGATGTGTATGTGATTGTACGTGTGTGTGTGTGTGTGTGTGTGTGGGTGGGTGGGTAAATGTCCACTGTGACAGCAACCTCCTCCTTTGGCCGCTCTGACAGCTCATATCTCCATGGAGACCTTTATTAAGAGTAAGCCTGGCAGGACAGAGCAGCTGGAGCAGCTGATTGGCAGAGAGCGACCGTACAGCTGATTGGCCAAGACAGACCTTGGCGGTGCCTGTCATGTCAGTGGGGTCTCTGTCTTCCTGCGTCCTGCGTACGTGTGTGTGAGCACACTCTGCACAGTGTGTTACTGAACACACAGCGATAAGGAACACACTGCAGTGCGCTGCCGCAGCACTCGGCCAGGACTGGCACAGAGGGGACCACTGAATGGTCAGGAGCACGGGACTCCACACCGAGTCACACACTGAGCTGCATACTGTGTGTGTGAATATGAACATGCTCAGGTGTGTCACATGGCATAGTTTGCTCACACACACAACTACTTAAGGAACCCACTGCAGTAGGGGATGTCAAATAGGTGTTCTCTCCCCACCATACCACCTTAGACAGGGCCCTGCTTATAACTCTGTGTGAGTTTTAGGTTTATCTAATTGTTCATAATGACAGACAAGGGCAGTTTTTCTCCTTCATTTTCCAGTTTAATCATGCCATCCCTTTTATTTTCCTACGACCCCCCCCGTTCCTCTGCAGTGCGCATGTACACACGCGCACACACACAAACACACAGAGTTGTTCACTCCTGATTGCTGTCTCTCCTACTCCCGCCTCTCTGGCAGGCAGTGGCGGTTTTGAAGTCGACTGGAAAGAGGAAGCTTTGACCTCTGACCCCTGTCTGGGGAGCAGGGGCTGGGGGAGGTTCATTAACCGCACAGCGGTGCTGCAGGTGCTCCCTGTACCTGGCGCCGCTCACTAACAAGCACGGTCCTAACGAGCCGTCCGGCGGCACTTCAATTATTTAGCAGTGGAACAGCAGCAGAGGGTGTAGTTACACACACAACACACAGGGCACATGCGGTGTAGGCACAACACAACACACACACACAGTGTGAACTTGTCACCGACAACACATGCAATCCAGACACTAAACCACACAATTCTACACACATACAATGTGGACCCACAGCACACTCCGCAAACAGAGTGGACACAACACACATGGCTCATGAAAAGTGTGTTCAACACAACATGCAGAACAAACAGCATTAGACACAGATGGCTGTGTTTGCTTCTTGTCAGTTGTGTGTCTCTCTCTGCTTCCTTCTGAAGGTCTGTGTGGACGGAAAGGAGTGGGATGGAGCAGGAGAACAAGAGTGTGTACCAGTGTAATTATAAGAGGCAGAGACCGGACTGGTCAATGCAGTGTGTGTGTGTGTGTATGTGTGTGTGTGTGCATTCAGAAGGACAAGGTGCAGGATTTGTTTTTCTAGATACACAAGAGACAGTTTGCAGCGAGACGGGGACACCTTTTTCTCCAATTAGGGTTTAATTAAAAGCTTTTAAAAGTGAGAGAGTGGGCGATGGAGAATTCTGAGGAATGAGACTGAGGGAGAGAGATGGTGGACGGTGAGGGGATAGATAAGGATAGAGAGAGAGGAAGAGGTGAAAGACAGGGATGGAGGAAGAGAGAGAGGAACGTGCAGAGGAACAGCAGGTCTCCAGGAAGCAGATACACACACACACAGACACACACGCACAGACAGAACCCCTCAGGGCCCAGTGAAATGCACCAGGGTGGCCAGCTAATCAGAGTGTCTGAGGGCTAGAGCCAGGCCTTATTTTCCATGTATGACTACCCCCCCCCACACTGCCCCCACGCCAAGTTTAAAGACACACAGGTCCATTTTAGCTGGTACCACGCACCAGCAGACTGTGTGGGCCGGTCACCAAAGCAGTCATCGCCAGAACCGAATCGGAGCATAGCACTGGTCCACACTATGAGGTGCAGATTTGACTGGCTCTCATATTACATGTTAAACCCCCGGCAACTGCAGGTACTTGGGGAGCAGGTAGCACAGCAGTTACAGCTCCTCGTTGCACTCAAATGACCTGAGTTCACATGCCACCTCCTGCTTTGCTACACTTGTTGAAGGTACTTACCTTGGATTTGTACAGTAGAAATGACACAAATGTATACAAGGGAAAACGTGTAGGTAACTTTGTGTACAGAGAAAAGCATCATACGAATAAATGCCGTTTACTATACGGACTAAGGGCAGTGGGGAATCAAGTGGTGTCCAAGAAAGGGGCAGTGGCTCTGTCCCGTGTGTGTCTTTGTGTTCGTGTGAGCGTATCATCACTACCACTGCTACAGGCTCTGCCGCTATTCTTAGTGCCATTGCAGCATATATACTTAGTTCCTTGTAAGTAATTTTAAGAATCATCATTTCTTCTGTTTGGCTGTGCAATCTTTCCGGTAGGATGCGATGTGGACGTCTTGCAGGGTGCTTGTCTTGCACCGCACTAAATGCAGGGCAGTGAACAATACCTGCAGCCACGCCACAAGTTGCTGTCAATTCACTAACAAACCGTGGAGCTTTTGTGAATGAATTCCTGTGACAGATCTGCTGAAGGTTGTGAGCTCCAACCGTTTGGATGCTGTCGGGGATCTCGACCAACTCATATTTATATCACCTGGGTTACAGAGAGTCTTTTAACACTATGGAAGGTCAGAAAATACCATAAAGACCGCATGCGTGCTGATTTTTTGTTTTTCTACAGGGTCATTCAGTGGGAATGAGGTGGAGGAATTAATTGATATGTAAGAGAAATGATCAGACTGAAATGCACCTGGTATTTGCTGTGTCGACATCATTCCAGACGGCGTTCCTTAGCTCCTCTGAGTTGTCGTGCAGGTGGTAGGGTTTATATGTTCAGTGGACATTTTTTGGAACATGTTTCTTTCCATTGAGTAGTGAGGCCATTTCCGTGCTGCTTTCTGATTGGTGGCCTGTGATGCATCAATGGGGGTGGGCAGCCTGGATGACAACGCCCCCCACACCTTCCTATCCAGAGACGTTTCTGCTACATGGTGCTTTTCCGCTGAATTGTCAATAGTATTTATGATGATATTTTGTTCTTTTAAATATCATCTCGTACAGTATTTTGTGCTTTTGTGTTTTTGATCCTCGTATTTTTCCTGAGCTCTGTAGAATTATATAACTTGGATATTTTGTTTAAACAACAAACTTACCTGTTCAGTATTCTGTTAAATATCCCTTTGTTATCCATCACACTGAGACAGCCCCAATAATCATCTTTAACTGTCATCACCTGAAGCGTCATTGATGTGCATCAACATAGTTACATACAGTCACTTGAAATGTAAACCAGTTTTTGATGAACAAATTACTACATCAGTGAACTCAACCCATTTTACCTGTTAACGTGTAGTGGTTCTAATGAAACCATTCTGTTTTGCAGTTCAGACTGAAGCAGAACACCTTTTGTATACCATGATATTTATTTCTTTATTGTGTTATTATTCAAACTTTTGTGGTGTGGACTTGTTAAGAAAGTCACAATGTCGGTCAAAAAAAGGGCTTATGGAGACTAAGTGCAGAGAGGTGTGTCACTTGCGATAATGATCAGATGTAGGGTCCTTCAGTGATATCACATCATGAAGGTCTGCTTTAGGTGCTGGGCTCTCGGAAAAGAATACAGTCACCGCGGTGATGTCATGAAAGGAGTCAAGCAGAGATTTTGTCACCAAAGTTGATGACCATCATGCCAGTCTGGACCTTTGACGGGAAGTTGCATTGATATTGTGTTCAAAAATTGTCTTTTTATAACTTACAATGTTTTTTAGAGGGCTGGATAGTTTTTAAGAGGTTCCTTGATTTCTAAAGCATGAAAACAGCTCATGTAGAGCCTGCAATTAAAATGAGGAGGGGGTAATCGAGTTATGTAGGTGGACTGGCTATCTTCAGCATGTATGGTGCCCTTCAGTGGAAAATAAGCCCTAGTTTCCTTCCTACAAGTCCACGATACATGGCTATGTCACCCCAATATAGGAAAATTCTTACATTGCACGTTTCTTAAAAATTAAATTAATTTCAAAACTGTGGTGAGAGTTAAGACTTAAAAAAAAACTTCTGTCCCATCGACGCACAACTGACAAGAAGCAAATTATAACAAATTTAAGATTTTAGCTTTCCTGAAGAATTCTTATTCCTGCAGTCCAGGTATGGATCATCCGAATTAGGAAGTTTTTTTATCGAACACAGTGAGTGAGTAAAATTGCTTCTTCACCCATCGACACACCACATGGTATGCTGGCATGTGCACAAGCTTTTAGGTATAAAAAAATATACATCCTGGGTTAAAGGCTGCATCAGCTAAGCATCAGATATAATGTCACATATGGATAAAGTGTTGTCAGTTTTGTTATGGTTCAGAAATGCGAAATATTGCTGGTGTACATTGATATTTGGCTCATAATTGGTACGTAATGCCTATAAATTTCACGCCCGCCTGAGTTAAGGAGTTTTTGGACCTTGGGAATTCTTCTCTTTGGAATGAACATGTATGCATTTCTGTGTATGAATAAACATCGTAAGCGTTAAATAAGACAAGTAATCTCTATAAACAGAGCAATTTAAAGACGTGTTTCAGTTTTATATTTTGTCAACTCTGGGTGTGACTGTGGTCGTGAGAGCATGGTGACTGTCCGTTGGACAGGGATTTGCCAGTTGGCTTTGGTTTATCAAGTGCTTTACTGCTTTGGTGGGTGTGACTCTGGTGCTTTGCTAACTCTGAACCCAGTCTTGCCTGTTGGGCTCGCACAATGCTCTGTAGTGATGACCAAGCTGCAACCTACGGTTCTCACAAACTTCAACAAAGAGAAAAACAACTCCTTCCTGCTCTATGAATTTCCACTTTCACATGAAGTTTACAAACAGATCTCAATACCATGGTCTTTCATAGTCTCTTTCTGTCTCTCGCTCCTCTCACATACCCCCCAACGTACACACACACCACCCCCAGCACAGCTAACTGACTAACTGCTAGACCAGGCGTTGCTATGGTAACGAATAGTTTGAGATTAGGGATGGTGAGGGGAGCGCAGTTTGTGTTTGTGTGTGTGTGTGTGTGTGTGTGTGTGTGTGTGTGTGTGTCAATGGGAGTGTGTCTGTGTGTGTTCACAGGCAGACATTGGGGTCTAGGCCTCCCCAGCACACAGACACACAAGATGAATTTTTCATGACGAGCCTCTGAACATGCACACAGGACAGGAGGAGAGAGAGGGAGAGAGAGAAAGAGAGAGAGGAAGGGAAGGAAAGACTGGAGAAGACGGCGCACTGAGGGACGGGAGAAGGAGACCAGATGAAGTCAGTGGGTGAAAGAAAAACAAAAATATCCCAGCTCATGTCAAACCTAGTACTTGGACCTTGGACCACCACATAGCACAGTGTACTCCAGAACTTTCTGTGTGAATAATTAGCGCATTTTAGCAAGTAGTCACCTTTTCCCATCCTACCCATAATCCTCTGCTTCGTTCTGTATTCCTACTGTTCACCTTGGGTAAAACCTTTGTCCACAGACTCTCAATCACTTGAAGCATGAATGCCTGTTGGGTTCAAACCTGGGTGTGGAGGTTACAAGGTGTCTTAGGGGCACCTCTGAGTATTAACCTCAGCAGCAGGTCAGAGGTCATTGAATTCATGATGCTGTGTCGGGTGTACAAGGGTGAGACCGCAGCCCCAGTGCTGCATTTTGAAGCTGTGGGTATGCCAGTCTTTGTCATTGCAGTAAGAAATTTATTTTAGTATGTGCAGCCTTGAGCAGGACATGGGTTTGAAAGATGTCAGAATAATAGTCCATACATACAGAACCATAAAGCATCAGGTAGACACACAGATAAACCTGGACTGAACAATAGCAATGAAGCCAGAAAAGTTGATCGTTCCAACATGTACCTCAGCACCCAGGAGTGCACCTGCTTTACATTTCCCTGAGCTGCTCAGGCTATGGCCAGCACATAGAAGATCCTCCTAATACCAGTAAATGCAGTGAATCACGAATTAGCTTCTCCAGCCAGTCTGAGGGTGGTGTGGGCGCTGATGGGACATCGTTTGCAGGTCTGCCGGGTCAGACGGCACACGTCCAGTCCATGCTGGGACGATACATGCGGTGGCAGACATTTCCACTGTGGACCTGCACATGGCTTAATAACGTCAGAGATGGTCTGTGATCCAAAGGAGCTAGCAGGATGCGAACGGAGAGGTACCAGGGAAAGAATTACCGCAGAGCGTCCTAACGGAGAGCTGCCATAGATCTGCTGGTGAGCTCAGAGATCTGATAGTGACTTGACAAAAACTTTTTGAGGAACTGACATAGATTTGTTGGCAATGTAACACAAATTCATTGAAAAGCCAACATAGACCTTTTTGGCAAACAGCACAGAGCCATTGGGGAGCTAACGTGGCCCTGCTGAGGACCCAAAAGACACCTTGGAGAACTGATATACACCCATTAGGCACCTAAGGTAGACAATTTCATCGATCTCTTAGGAGGCTATCATAGACCTTTTAGAGAGCTAAAATAGATCTCCCAAAGAGTTTGGACGTGTTTGCACGCTAGCATAGACAATATTAATCATCTAATAGATGCTGAATATAGAGTTATAGGAAGGCTGAACATGGACACGACAACCCGGGCGAAATGTGGATGTACCAGGAGCTTGCAGAGAGAAGCTCTTTGTCTGTGCCTGGGCGCTTGGTGCGCATGCTCAGGCTCATGGCTGCTGAGCAAACACAGAGCCTGGAATCATGCCAGCTTCCCCAGCAGCCCTCAGGACACATGGGATGTATCATTTAGTAGGGTGATGCGTCCTCCATCATGGAGGAAAGTGTGTCTGGAGGACTCGGTTTGGACACAGAGCTGGGCGGGGGGTGTACCCGGGGCTGGGTATCCAGGTAGCAAAGCTCTCAGCTACCCGGCTAGTTCTTTGAACGATTCTCTCCGGTTCAGCCTGTTGCTATGATGTGCACAGTCAAGGACTGCAACATATTTTCAGTGATGTGTGCAGGGATTCATCTGTGGGCAGGAGTCGGTTTTTTAAAAAAATCACTCCCGGTTCTCAATTCCCATGATTCCACAGGAAGCAGCGGTGGAACAACAGCCATGTCCTTTGCATTCCACCACACCTTGTACGCGATGGAGAAATGAGCAAAGGTGAAGCTGTGATGCAGGCCTGCAGGGGTGCGAGCCCGTGTTTTGTTGATTGAGGTGGACAAGCAGGTTATCTGTGGGGACTTTTTAAGCAGGAATGTCTGAGCAGGACAGACACCAAGCGGCACTGGTTTGGTCACAGACACCGCCTGCTGTAGAGAGCTCGCTGTCGCAGCAGCCTCATTCAACAGGGTTCATCGTAACGTAAGGTCAGCCTTATCTGATAATAGCGTGAAAACGTGGAAATGTCATTGCATTGTGATTCAACATGCTTTTAACACCTGACATTTGAGATTGGTATGGAAATTGTACTGCGTTCTCATTCTTAGATTTTCCATAATCCGTGCAGAGAAGGTGCCCCTCGTGGCTTGATAGGGAAGAGAGGGCCTGAGGTCTTATTTGCGCTTCAGGCAACAGCCTTATTAAATATTTTGAGGTTAAATGTCCGAAAGTTTTCTGTTGGCAATGCCAGGTGGCCACACCTTGTAAATGCAGATCGAGGTTTAGGGATGAGCGCCGATACCCTGTAACAGGGAAAAGAGACCGGGGCTGCAAACTGTCGGTGTTGGCGTGGGCCGGTGTGGCTCTCTGCATAAGGGACGTGTCGGGTGTCCGCTAGCTGCCAGGCGCCTGTGCTGAAAGATGGGCCGCACCTCCCGTTGGTGCTCCCTTTCTCATGTGGCATCATGTGACGCACGGCGTGAAAAACAACCGTCGCCGACAGGAGTGTGTATCGGACTAACGCTCTCTGTTCGCTCTCGAAGCTTCTGGTTTCCTGGGACTTGGTGGGAACCGTGCAGCCAAATGCTACAAGAGTCTGATGGGTAAACTGGAGCAAATGCTCATTGAGATTTTAGAGAAGCTACAGTCAGTCCACAAGCACAAAAACAAACAGTGGGATGAAAAAAAGGAGTCTGCAACAGAAAGTGTCCTCACAGTCTGGAAGAATTGCCGGAAAGGCTGAAGGAACATTGTGACACGGTGACAACATTGTGCCAACGCCGTGATCACATTGACGTAACTCTCAGATCACACAGGTCCTGCTCTTAAAAGTCCATATTGGAGCCAACGTGGAACAGAGTCAGTCTGTGCCAGTGCCACCCATACCAGCTCTCTCTTTTCGCCTTGATTCCTTCTCGCCCTCCCTCATCCCTCTCTCCTCTCTCACTCTGTCTGCTGGAAGGTAATGAGCCCCGCTTCCCTGGGGAGGACACACTTCCTCCGGCTCTGTCACTGTCACTGCCCTGAGTGGGGGCGGGCAGGGAAAGTAGAGGGAGAGAGAGAGGGGAGAGAAACGGCGCTCTTGTTCCCCACTGCCCGCAAACGGGGGAAAAGCGGGAGAGAGATGGATGCCTGTGCTCTGCTCTCTGAGCCATGCCCCAGAGGGGGCGGGGAGGATGGAGGGTCTCCGGGAGTTGTTTAAGGAGAAACAGACTGCACACTGGCACACGAGTACAGCCCCCCCGCCCCCCCAGTGCCTTTCCCTTCCAAAACTCTGCTGTGATTCATGTGCACAAACAGTCAGCCCATTTTTTGCTGTTGTCTGTGTGTGTCTGTGTGTTGCCTCCTTCTCAGGTGTGTCCAGGTCTCCCTCTCCCGCATGCCCACGTCTCTGTGAATTCCATGTTTCTCGGTGCAGAGGGGGCTCTGTGGGTCCCTCCCGCAGCCCTATGGGACTCAGCCTTCCAGAACCTGTGGCCACAGCTGAATGTTTGACAAAGGAAGGCTTGTCAGGCTGTTATTTGAGGAGGTATGACTGGAGACACAGGGACTCCTTCTTATCTGTTTTCTTTGGTGTGATATTTTAGGTAGGATGGCGATGTGTGTTTCAGTGGCACATGAAGTGGAGATGAGTTGCTTTACAAGGGCTGATATCGTCATTAGCTGTGGGACTCTCACACAGATGGTTCACTATCGGCTTCAGTGGGGGTATGTTGGAGTGTGTGTGATATTATCTACCTAATCAGGAGCAGCTGCAGGTGTGACAGAGGGTGTGACTATGTGGGCGAAACTGTATGTCCGGCGTGAGCATTGGTCCATCTTTCTTGGTCTGATGGTGGGTGTATCACTGAGTATGTCATGTGAGGATGTGGCTCGATATGGAGCTTGGGGTGGCTGTCTCAGCACGTGGGTGTGTCTGTGGGCGTGTCCCCGTCTGTGAAACTGTCTGATCGACACAGTGCACAGGTGGACACTGAGCTGCGTGTCTTTAACGCTACTGACAGGCTGTCAGCACCTGAAGCTGAAATGTGCACAAGGCAGCCATTGTTGTTTAAACAGGCAGCTTGCAGCCCTTCTCCTTGGTAACGGGCACTGCAGCAGCGTCTCCCACGGCAACTGTGGAATGGGGGGTGGGCGTCAGGGAGGGGGGCTGGGAGTCAGGAAGTCAGGGCCGCAGTGTAGAGGCCCCTCTCTGAAACACTGGCCTGAAGGACTGAGTGAGTCAGTGTGTGTGTGTGTGTACGTGTGTCTCTGTGTGTACAGGTCCCTATGACTGTGAATGTGTCTCAGCAGGTGTGTCCGTTTGTATGTCTCTGAACGTGTGTGTGTGTATCTGTGTCTGTATATCATTGCATACGAGCATACATGCGTGGATCTCTGGTTCTCTAAGTGGTGTGTATGTCGGGGATGGTGTGTGTATCCACTCTCCAGGCATGTGTGTTTCTGTACATGTGCTCGTATGTAACACTTGTGTGGAGCAATGATGGTGTATAAATACAAGGCACATCACCGTGGGCAGGAAAACACGCTACAGAAACTTCCCCCTCTGCATCTCCTGCTCCTGTTCCCCTGCACACACATCCCCCCCCAGTTCACCTCCTTCCCCCACCCCAACATACATGTAATGCGGTTGTAACACTCCCCAGGGTGACCCGAGGTGAGCCGAGGGCTGCGCCCAAGCACTGAGGACCGGGTGCGACACTGAAATTCTTCAACACCCAAGTAGTATCAGCAGGGAGACGTAACAGCTGCATCGCTGCCTAATGAGTTCCTTTGTGTTCTTCCACACGCCTCCTTGCCAGACAAGACTCCTTGCGAGGAACCTCCACTGCTGTTCCCTCTCACATATCATGCGCTTGCGCTGGTCCCTGTTCGGGCTGTTCTTCTCACTCGCAAACGACTGCAGCCAAGTCCTGCCGAGGGACTGGATCCTGTGACCTCCTGGTGCAGAGCCCGGGACCCTGCTATGCTCTGCTCTGCTGTTTAGTCAGAGGGCCGGCGGACACCGTGAGACCGTTCTCGAGCGGGGGGGAGTGGCGGGAGGGGGGTCGTGCCGGGAGCCTTCTCCCTCTATGCGGCCTGGCTGCTCCCAGCTGGCGTTCAAGTCACATGACCCAGCAGCAGAGCACAGCCAGGAAACTCGCCCGCAGAGCGCAACAGAGAGAGAGCGAGAGAGAGAGCAGTCTGCATGGTTTTTCTTGTCTTAAAATAACCTCAGCATGTAGGTTCCTGCCGAAACAACATTACAGCTCTCCGAGAGAAGGGAGAAGGGGACGGGTGAAAGGGGCAGAGAGAAAGGGACATGAAGAAAGCAAGGAAGGGAAGAGACGAGGTGGAGGGAGATGGAGGTGGTAGAGCAGGACCAGAGGAAGAGGAGAGGAACTCAGGGGAGGCAGTACAGACAGAATTTGGGCAGACGTGTGTCTGTGCATCGTACACACTTGTGTGCTTGTGCCTGCGTGTGTTCATATGCATGCGTTTGTGTTTACTCTTGTGCACGTTCGCGCATGTGTGTGTGTGTGTGTGCGCGCGCGCTCTTGGCAGGAGGCGGTGTTGAACACAGGCTGATGATGAAGATCATTAGGAATTTCCTGCAGCTGGGGACTAGAGAGAGAGGGGGAGAAAATGAGGGAGGGATGGAGGGAGAGAGGAGAGGAGAGACGTGGGGAGCAGGAAAGAGGGGCAGTGGAGAAGGAGATGAGGTAAAAAAAAAAGTGCAGGAGATATTTAAGATAACTTAAGGTAGTTGGCATCCATATGAGGGAGAACAGTGTGTTTGTGTGTGTGGTGAGTGTGTTTGTAGGTGATTGTGTTGTCTGTGTATATATGTGTATGTGAGAAAGAGAAAAAATGGGGAGAGAAGGGTGCAAGAGGAGAGGTGTGTGTGTGTGTGTGTGTGTGTGTGTGTGTGTGTGTGTGTGTGTGTGTGTGTGTGTGTGTGTGCGTGTGTAGGCAGAGGCAGACCCCTGGCATCGCTGCCCAAAGCTGAGAAAAGCCAAGCAAGAAGGGAACATCAGAGAGGGGAGGAGAGGGGAGGGGTGGGGGTGGGGGTGTTGTTTGACTTGTGTGCTGCAGTGAACTGTGGGAGGGGTAGGTGAGGGGCAGATGGAGGGGGGGTAGAAAGATGGAGGGGGGGCAGAGGAGGAGAGGATAGAGTGTCCTCAGCTCTGCTCAAAGACGGTCAGAGATTTAAAGACTCCAGCAGAGACAGCAACACCAGCACAGCTCGACACACAGAGCAACACGCACAGACAGAGGAACATGGTAACAGAGTGAAATACTGACAGGGCAACACATGGAGAAAAGCCCCGACAGATCAACACGCAAAAATATTGACGGAGCTACATGCTAAGAGAGCAACACACATTAAGAGTAGAACGCTGATAAAGAATCATGTTAGCAGAGCAACACACTAACTAACTGTAACAGATCACACCAACAAAGCTGCATGTCAACAGAATAAAACACCGACGGAGAAACACACTTATAGAATAAAAGGTTGTCAGACAAACATGGTAACAGAGAAGTAAATTAACAAGAAAATGCTGACAAAAAAACATGCAAACATCAACACCCCAACAATAAAGTGCTGACAGTAACAGTAACAGCCACATGCTAACAGTAACATGCTAATAATTTGAAAACTGGCAGGAACAGACTAGCACAGCATCACGGTAAAACAGTAAAACACTGTTAAATCACAGGACAAGGTACTCAAAGAGTTGTGTGCTAACAGTATAGGGCATAGAGTCACAGGGGATCTCGTAACCGAAACATGCCAGAGCAACACACTGACCGAACAACACGCTGTCAGGAAGACACTCCTAAAGGAATACAGTTGACAGACTCAGAGAGAGGTACATTCAGAAACACACTCACGGCACGTTCATGTCACAGACCGACACACTCGGACACACTGTGATGGACATACACACAAAGAAACATTGTCACGGACGGACACACACACACACACACACACACACGCTGGGGACCCAGCGATCATGCCAATATTGCAAAGAGAGTGACAGATTAAGAGCGTGACGGAAGATACGTGAAAAGGTTCCATGTACGAGTGTGTGTAAGTGTGTGTGCCAGGGCTTTGTCTCTGTATTCGCGTGAGCGTGTTCTCCAACACTCGCACGGACGAAGGAGCACTGGCACAGACGTGGTCAGGAAGACAGAGGAAGATGGGCGGGTGGTGGGGGATGGGGGGGGCGACACCGGGAGATAACGCTGCGCTTCTGGGGAGGGGGTCTGGCAGGGATGGATGGTGCTGCAGCAGGAGGGGAGATAAGAAAGCAAGGCCGTTGGTGCCAGGCCGTGTGGGCATTCGGCCTTGGCACCAGGCCGGCTCAGACCACCGCTGCAGCAGAGCACGACGCCGCATGCTGCACCCCCTAACCCCCCCCCCCACCCCCCTCGCAGTCGTGCATGTTGCCAGGAAACACAGTAAGCCAACATGTTGGACTGGAAACCAGTCCACGTTGCGTGCTCCACAAGGAATCAGGTTACTCCAGGACACTTTTGCATTGTCAACACATGCAGACCTCTGGCTTTGACTTTCCTAAATGTTTCGATGGCACTTAAAAGTTGTTCTGCATCATCAGTATTATTAAAGTTTAAACAAAAGCATTTTTCTTTGTTGCTAAAGTGAACATTGGAACCCATCTAGCCCATTTATAAAGGCTGCTTATGCCGGAGCGTTGCTTGGCCATACATGACTGAATTCCAGCACTGCTCCACAATGGCACTGATGTGCGAGGAATAATATGTGCTTCCTTCTTACGGGGCCCCCTGCTGGACAGTGAGGGGGACGGAGAGGCGATCGCAAACACATGAATGGCACTCAGCCTCAAACACTTGAAAAGTGAATGAAGGTGTTTGCAGAAAATCTGCTACTATCCCGATAATGAATCCTCAAAAGAAAACAAAGCATTAGCAGCCGAATGGAAATGTGCTTCCTCTGTGCGAGTGTGTGAGTGTGTGTGGGCGCGCGCTCGCACCGGCCTGGGTGGAGGTGGGGTGAAGAGGGGTGGTCGTTCATTCAGGGCACAGATTGCAGGGGTTGTTTTAGGGGGCAGCAGCGACTGGCACGCTCACGCGGGGAGACATAGGCGACGGGGGGGTAGTTTGGCTCTGTGTGCCTTTACGGATGTGCGCGTTCGCACGCATACGTGTGTGTTGGTGACCGAGTGTTTCTGCGTGCGGATGGGTGTGAGCATGACTGTGTGTTTCTGTGTGCCTGAGTGTGTATGTGTGTGTTTGCGTGTGCGCGCGCGCGTGTGTGTGTGTGTCTTGAGGGGAGGAGCAGCTCTGAGCAGCTGAGGCCGGCAGCCAAGCCACTGTGACAGCTGGGTTTCTGCAGAGTGTCACCGAGTGTCTCTGTGGACACTGTGACCCACTTCTCCCTCCCTCTCGCTGTCTCCCCTTCTCTCTCTCTCTCTCTCTCTCTCTCTCTCTCTCTCCCACTCTACCTCCCATCGCCTCTCTCTTCCTCTCTCAATCCTTCTTTCCCTTTCTCTCTCTCTCTCACACACACTCACATACACACTGTCTCTGGTGCTGTCTGTATCTTAGCAACGGCCACACTCCCCTTAGAACCAAATCAGTGCCGTTCCTGCAACACCCGCTGAGGCACACAAACACACACACACACACACACACACACACACACACACATACACACACACACACACACACACATTCACAGACAAACATGCACACAAACACACAAAACCAGTATTCGCAAACACACATGTGCATGCTAGCAGTATATGAAAAACACATGGCACAAGACAAATACACACCTGTACAGTCTACATGAAACCACAAACACAACCAGACACACACTCTTTTTCATATCCAAAAACACATACATAGGTACAAAGCAGCACTCACGCTGAGACACACACAGCACACGGACACAGAACACATTCACACACACAGATAGGGGGACCTGCATGCAACAACTGTCTCTAATGCGAGAGAACCAAATGTGGCGCGAATGTTTGTAGCGACACTGGAGACAGTGCTGTTGCAAGGAGACCAGAGGTAGTGCAGGTATGACCCGAGTAAGAGTGTAGTAGCAGCAGTGCTATTGATCGCGCTGCTAATCGCTGTAGTAGGAGTTGAAGCGATTGAGTGCTGAGCGAACAATAAAGGAATTGTGTGCAGAGTCTGTGGCGTGAGACGGCCCTGGTCCTGTGGTCTCAAGGAGGGGTCTGACACACGTTGTGTGTACTGTTAGAAACAGTCCGTTGATGTTCCCGTGAAGGAGTTAGCCGCACCGTTAAAGTGGCATCGTGAAGTCCGTAGTGCTTGCGAGTGCCCAGTAGTGTGCCGATGCTAATGAGGAAGGTGAGGAAATGACCCCCCTTGTGAGCTTCTGTAATAAAGCATATCAGTGTCACACGTTGACTGGATTATTTATTCATTATTATTATTATTGAGCTGGCAATTTTCTTTATGGTAACTCACAGTCCTAGTGTTTGTACACTAAACTGCTTACAGTGATTTACCCTGTTACACAGCAGGGTAATTTTTACCATATAATTTCAGGGTAAGTACCTTGATCAAGGGCACTAGAGCTGGAGGGGAATTAAAATGCCTCTAATCACTATGCCACCTGCTGTTCCTCAGGTTTTGGTGGCGCAGATGTGAATATTTTCTGGGAAGTCGAAATTGTGTAAGCGTATGCTTTTCGGGGGTGTTGTATTAAGTTTTCGGGGGTGTAAAGGCACTGTACGGTGGCGGTCACAGGCAAGTGTGCGTCCCCTCCTGTTCTTGAAGCCCATCCACTGTGTCACATGGTGTGATTGGCCACACTTGGGAAGCTGAGCTATAGGGCAACCCCTTGCTCTGTCCACAGATTCTGCCCAACATCACAACAAGCGCGCCATTGATTTACTTAGAGCAGCTTTCACACCAATCTCTCGGGTCAAACCCGAGCTCCCGACTCACGCTCAGGCCACTGTTTTGCAACACTTGAAAGTGAAGGACTTGTCCCTAGATGTAGATTCCGATTTATGCGGCGTGACTCAGGCCATGAGTCACAGGCAGATTTTTTAAAAACATTAAATGATGAGCAGCAACGTTGTTTATTTACTTTAACTCCTTTTTTAATTTAAGCGTGGCTCAGCTTTTAACAGGGCGATGGATTTATTGATAGGGTTCTTATTTGGCCATCTGGGAATTGTTTACTCACGGTTGAAGTAGTAATGTTTCTACATGCCTGATCAAATTTTCTGACTTGAGACCCGGACTCAGGCTCAGGCTCGGTATTCCTTAAACCGGACTCAATGGCAGCGCTGCCTGGTTTTTCTGTTTCTACAGTTCCTTAAGAAATATAAGCAGAAACCATTTCTCAAGTGTCCACATGTATGTTGTATGCTTGGTGTTGATGACAGACCCAGATCATGCCAGCATGGCAGCTCAGCCATCATTCTCAGGCTTGGGCTCGGTTGGCAGAAGTCCCTACCCCTCAAGCACCAAACGCTTGCCCCTACCCCACTAAATACCGGTGACGGGGAAAGAAGAGCACATTGACAGACAGGCAGAGTGGAGTTGCTGCACAGCACAGCAAACTCCTACAGCTGTTTTTACTCTGCTGGTTTTACTCCGTTGGGTCCGCAGCAGAGGCCTGCCGACAGGAGCCGACAGAGTGAGCCCAGGGAGGTCAAGGCTGTGGAGCTGCCAGGCCAGGGAGGTGTGGAGGAGGAGGAGACAGGAAACGTGCCCCAGGCCCCTCACCCAGTGAGGCGTCCATGTGTGAGATGTGAAAAGGAAAAAGGCAGCAGTAGAAGCTCCACACAGAAGAGTCTTTCCATGCAGAGAAGACAATGAAACAACTAGCGATGAGTGATGTGCTGTTCACACTCTAGCCGCCTTGCCTGGAAGTACTTTTAGGGCGAGTGCCATTCGTACCTTCATTACCGGGCGTACAAACGCTGCTGCTCGTGTTCTTTGGGGTTATTGATTTCGTCTTTGTTCCTGTGTTTGTCCTGTTTTCCTTCATACAGTGTACAAACATTTACCAGCAGCTTTGTTTACCCATTTTCTCTATAATGTTGTGCATCCTTTTCAGATTTGTATGAAAACATGTAGAATCCACGGTGTCGCTCCGTGCGACAGACAGATAACCAAGGCACGTCCTGCAGTGAATCGCATTAGACCGACGGCAGAGCAGCGCATTCCCAGACCAGCTTGACCTTTGCCTCGCAGTGCTGTTGCCGCAGGAGCTTCACGCTTGGTTGCCGTGGTGAGCAGCCGCGGCTGCCCGATTGGCCGAGCCGGGCAGGTGGATTTGTGCGATTGGTCGTAGCTGGCAGGTTTGTCTGACTGGCGGGTTCAAGAGCACCAGAGCACCTCTCACAGTGCCTGGCTGGACTGAAAAGTTTGCATGGCCCCGGAGGCCCTGTAGTGGTGCTGAAGGCTCTTGAAGGGTCTGAGATGGGGGGGGGGGGGGAACGGGGGGGGCAGAGCTGGGGGGAGCTGCATAGCAATGGGGGGGGGGTGCACCGGAGCAGAGGTGGGAAGAGGTAGAGTCTACTGTTGCCATCTGTCCTGCTCTCTTTGCCTCTAGTTATCAGGGGGTGTATGTCAGAGTGTGTGTTCAAGTAGACGCGGTTGCACGGGTGGCAGACTTGCTCACGTGTTTATGTCTGTGTTTCCGCGTGGCTCGTGTAAATGTGCATCCCTGTTTGTGAACGCACTTGTATACTGCGTGTTTAAATACATGCGCAGAAGTGAAAGTGTGTGTGTGTGTGTGTGTGTGTGTGTGTGTGTGTGTGTGTGTGTGTGTGTGCCTTTAGAGGAGGACTCTGTAATTAAGCTAGTGTTCTGAAGTTCCGCTCGCTCCTGTCTCCTCTTGCGCTCGTGTCAAACTGATGCTTAATTAATGAATGTTATTAATTAAAGAGTGGCTGTGTCAGCCTGCAGAGAGGAGGAGAGAGGGAGAGAGAGAGTTGGGGACAGAGACAGAGAGACAAGGACAGCTGAGGACCAGCTCCCTCACCCCTCGCTGCCTAAAACTGCAGCTGCTTTTGTTGACATGCCAGTAACTGGGGCGGGGCTTCTGTGGCTTGTGGCCCCCATAGGCAGAGACTGCTTAGTCACATGGAGCGCCAGCGGACCCCCCTTCCCCAGGAGCACAGCACCCAGAGTATAACCACAGCCAGCACCTCATCAGACTTGGCGATAGTTGGTTCCGGAGCAGTTCTGCCCTCCGGTTGGCCAGTTCCCCTGGTCAGGTAGTCAGAGTACCTGAAAACATCCATAATCGTGAGTCTGCTGGTCAGAGAAAGGGGGTTTGGAGAGGAGCATGTCAAGTGATTGTTCACTGTGTCACCCTCATTCACCGTGTTTCCTGATTCACTGCCACCCTCGTTTTTGTCACCTTGTTTCATTGTGTCACCCCTATTCTCTGTGTCACCCTAATTTTTGTCATTTTGTTATTTGTGTCACACCAGTTCACTGTCACTCTCATTTACTGCACCGCGTCATTATAATTCACCACGTCATGCTCATTCACTGTGTCACCTGATTCACTGTGTTACCCTAATTTTGGTCACCTTGTTTCATTGCGTCACCCTCATTCACTGTCACCCTCATTTATTATGTCACCCTCCTTCGCTGTCATTTTTCTTTCACTAATGTTATTGCTTTTTCATATGTACTTACTGAATGTGCATAAAGAGTAATTTGTCACTGATGATCTGTCCAAAGTTAGTAAATGGCATAGTTTAGGACAGGATCCAGAGAAAACTGAGACAGAAGTGAAGAATGTGTGTGTGTTTTTGGGTACAGGTGTGAAGGATTGTTAGTGTGTGCGTGTGTGTGTGTTTACCACCTGGGGCTTCTTAAGTTCAGGAATGTGAAGGTGCCTCCTCTTTGACCCAAAACACCACAGCATATGTTTCCCCCTCTCTCTTGCACCCCGCCTCCCCCCCCCTCCCCCACTCCACGTCTGTCCAGCTTGGATAATGAGGACCATGTGGGGAGAGGGGCTTTGATGGATAGGGTTGCATTCTCACCCTGACCGCAGTGGAACCGCAGAACGGAGCTCAGCTCACAGGGACAGTCTGCTGAGATCTTTGTGCAGTGCGACCAAGAGAACACAGTCATACACTGGAAATGCATTTTGGGATGCCTTGTCCACAGCATATATTTCATTTATTTTGCTTCAGCAAATGTAGACAAAAATGTACTCATGTACATTTGGCAACAGATGGCATTCGTGTTGAATGTTGTACGGATATTCACGGAGGGGTTTTCAGAGGTTTATGTTGCTGTCTCATATTCAACTGACCGTTAATATTTTGATACGGTCAGTTAATTGATGTTGATCACGTTGCTGTAGTGTAACCGTGCCGATGAGAAAGTCCCACAGATCGGCATTTGAGTCTTCTGTGTCATTTTGAACATGGGCTCACGGGAGTCCTTCTCTCTCGGGAAGAGAAGATGTGAAGTCCGGCGGGTCGGTGTCCTCCATGGTGCAGGAGCTGGTTCTACAGATGAGCTGCAGAGGCAACTGGTAGCAAAACATGTACAAAACTATGTTTCTAAACATACAATTGGCTCTTGAATCTCAGGAAAGAAACAGCTGTCATCCCCTTGAGCTCACCATTCGACCTGGATCACTAGCGGTGTGTTATTTAGGTATTAATAGATATTAAAAAAATGTGTACTCTGTGTACAGGATTTAGAGATTTTATTTTCTAAGCAGTTGATAAGATAAAGATAAATCCAATAATAAACAATATAAGGAAGTTCAGGTGTATGCTAGCAGGGGCCAAGGGGCTGGTGCTTAAGGTGAGCTTGCAGCTGTCCAGGTTGGGCCTCTGCCAGTCAGGTACTGTGGACCCTAGCAATGAGGCCACGGGTTCCAGCATTCCACCTTACGACACTTACTTCCATGTTTCGGCCCTGGAGCTTTCACTCTGGCTTTCAGCTCCCGACTCTGGAATTCTGGGTACCCCATTTTTACTCCAGCTAATATCCAGGGCCCACTTACCTTCCACCTCTCATACTGGACCATACCCCTCCCTGAATACCTCCCTGACCCGCTTGATGGACTATTTTTTCCCACATTGTTCCAGTTTGAACCCCTACCTCAACCATGACCTTGGCTCCTTGTTGTGATTCTATCAGTCCCTTTACTCTGGCCCCACCTTATATGATTTAGCCCCACCTCGTCTTTGTGCCCCCCCCCCCCAATTTGACCCTGCCTCTTCGGTTCCTTCAGGTCTATCTCCCTAAGTGATGAGAGCGCACCCACAGCTCTGCTCATGTTGCTTCGGCAAGTCTTGCCTTCAATCTTATGACCCTCTCCTGCTGACTCTGCCGCTCCTTTCACTCCTGCTCCTTCCTTCTGCTTTATCCCTCATCCGGTTCTCTGTACCTGGTGCCGAGTGTTTCTGGGATTTAGCGAGGGGGTCCCTCATATCAAGAATTCCCCCTCCCCTGTGTACCCCCTTTCTTGCTTCCCTCCCCACAGAGGCAGGAGACTCCTACAGTATTGCCCCCCAGCCAGTACAGAAACAGCGAGACATGCACAGACACACACCTTCACGGACAGATTCCATTTTAGCCCGTTACTATGGGGAGAGTGCAGCACATCTAACCAGGAACATTGAACCCGGTTATCTGTGCGACTGGGGCCTTCGTTGTACTGTGTACCATGATGCACAGTGTATAGCTGTGTATTGGTGCTTCCTGCATTCCCACAGGGTGTGTGAGTGTTAGTGTGTGTGTGAGTGGGTAAAATGGGGAATGTGTAGGAGTACAGGAAACAGCATGTGGGGGAGACGGTTCGGGGATCCGGGGGGGGGGGGTTAGAGGAGNGGGGGTGGGGGAGCGGGGGGGGGGGGGTTAGAGGAGTGAAGGGAGAGAGAGAGAGAGTGAGAGAGAGAGAGAGAGAGAGAGAGAGGGAGAGAGGGAGTAAGCAAGGATGGAGGCGGGGGATGGGAGCAGAGGAGAAGGAGGGAGAGAACAAGAGCTGCGGGCTGATCTCTCCTGGCTCAGTATGGGGTGCCCGGCTGCTGCCAGCTGTCTGTCGGTGGGCAGCAGTCATGTGACACAGCTCTGCCAACAGTGACATCACAGGATCAGTTACCGCAGGCGACAGGAAAGGGGGGGAGGGGCTACGGCGCAGCTTTCTAGACAGTTCTCAGGCTAAATACTGCGGTTGTGTGACTGTGTGTATATGTTTGTGTGTGGGTGCTAGCATGTTTTCTTGTCTGGCAAGTGTGAGTGTGTGTACATGTATGTCTCAGTGTATGTGGAAAAGCTTGTGGGATTAAATAACGCTTGAGAGAGTTGAACATTTGCAGTGTGGGGGTGGGGGGTGAGTGGGAGGCTAGCTATGCCCCAAACACACCAGGGGACCTTGGGTGGAGCGCTGCATGTTTGGCAGAATCACTCTGCCTTGTGGAAACGTCCCTTGACTCCAACTCTCTTTCTGTCACGGCCGTCGTGCTGCGAAAATCTCTGAGGTTTGCTTCCTTTTTCCTCTTCCCCTGTTTCTTTCTTGTGTCGACTCTTGTCTGCCGCATTCATCTTCATCACCTGTCTGTTCCTTTATAAAGTCTTCCATCAGAACCCATGACTCCAATTCCCACCTCCCTGCTTAGTCAAAAAATCTGCCTGCTGCCCCCTGGTGGTCAAAGCCCACTGAGCAATGAGTAATTCAACATCCGAACATTGTGCCATTTATTTAAATGTGCACATAGCTGCTGCTCTGCTCCTTAAGCTGAACCACAGCTGGAAACGGCACTGTTTACATGTAGTCTTAACCTGATCTGCAGTGACAAATCATTATTGGGGGACTCAGGCCTTTACTGCTTCACGAATGTGTTAAATCTTCTGAACCTGTGTTTGTAACAGTCTGTCGTTTGAGGGAATCGTAGAACTTGTCTTCACGTAGCTCATCGCTTTTGGGTTCCTCTGAACACATCTCACACTTTGCGTTCAGTAGTGTCGCACATGTTGAAAAATCCCAATGTGAACTGCAGCAAAATTTGTTGGTTTGTGTGATTGTTTCTCCATTTATAGAGACACCGATGAATTCTCTTCTGCTGCCACTCAGCACACAGGCAGTTCGAGTAAGCAGCCCCGCAGGTGAATATCAGACACAAAGTCCCCTGGTACTCCTTCCAAAGTGGCCTAAATTCTGTTGAATGTTCATCACCTTTGCTGTTTCTCTGATCTGGAATTTAAAGTGTTTGTACGTTTGTTGTCTAAGGGTATCAGTATGTAAGATTGCTGTGATAAACAGCATCCTAAGTTGTTCAGACTTAAACAGCTGCTGACGAATTGGACAGTCAACTAAATGTGATTACTGGAATTTTCAAAGAAAAACACATTTTCAGAATCCACATTAGCTTGGATAGGCAAAACACCCATTCACATTGGATAATATCAGTTCTTCAATGGATATGCTAGTAAAGAAACGTTAGCTAAACAGATGGCTAATTTGCATAGACATGAAAACAGTGATTAAGCTTCGCAGTAGTGATAAAATAACTAGTTAAATAGTGTTTTGGATTTTTTAAGTAGTTTTTTTTTGGTAAAAATAAGGCATCATTTGTGAAGTTACTAATAGTGTCGGTCTTGACAATATCTCAGTTTCACACCAAGTTCAGAGGTAGCATCAACACTAGGGACACCTGAGGCTACCTCATACATTCTCACCTGTTAATCACCTGTTAATTACATAATGCTGTTTATCAGCATGTGGTTTTAGCCAAAAGACTTAAATATTCTGTTATGGTTCTGCAAGATTCACTCAGCTGAGTATTTACAGGTAATTGAGCACCTTACTCAAGGAAGCAGGAATGTTCCAGAGTTTTTGTCAAAAGCCCAATCATGGAACTCACCAAATAATGCAATTTAATTTTTGTGTAAATCCTGTTGCAAAGCTGCAAATGGTCAAGCAGCACTCCAGGCTCAGCATACTGGGTGTCGGTTAGAGTAGCTGTCAAGGTTGACTCCCTGATGTACACCTCAAAGGTCACGCTAATGCAATTTGACTGGGGGTCAGCTTACAAAATTTGTCATTGGTGGTCTTTGAATTTTTTTTGTATCTAACTTTTTCCGAACTGCTCCGTGTCGAGAGGAAGTATAAGATGCCAGTTTGGACTCAGGAGCCATCTGATGGTTCCTGGTAGTCAGGAAACTGAGTGCAGCTGCGTCACAAACTTTTAATTGGTACCCATGGCAAGTCCTTGGAAAAATGAAAGATGGCTGATATTTCTTCACTGTAATTTATCTGTATGCAATTTAGCGCTTTAGAGGCTGTGTGTGTGTGTGTGTGTGTGTGTGTGTGTGTGTTAGAGGTAGTCCTTGAGTTTTGCTGGGGTTCCGTTTTGTCATAAGTCGACTTTGTTACAAATCCCTCATGTATATTGAATATGTAAACAACTAACAAGCATGAATGCTATAGTAGTGCTTTGTAGTATTTTTTTATTTCACTAATTATTCATGTTAACACTAATACAGAATAACTGTACAGAACAGTATTGCAATTATATTTTCATGCTCCATTGTCATTTTCAGTTTTCCTAAATGTGTCTTTCACATCTTCTTTTCAGGCCACCAGGACACTCACTTTTTCACTTGCTAGTCCCCGTAAATAAAAACGTAACTTTAATGCTACGACAAACAAAAAGCTGTGTAATGAAAATGTTTTGTAAGTACATTTATTTATTTAGCAGACTCTTTTCTCCAAAGTCACTTACAACATATCACACCAGTAGCTGCACGTAGAATCAATAGGCAGTACAGTGCAGCAGAGAGGAGATGGGAAGAGAGGAGCAGCATTTTGAGACCTTGTTGAACGTTGAGAGGGATTCAGTGTGAAGATGTCACGGCTCAAACATAATATAAAATGGTTTAGGGGACAGCTGTCATAAGCCTAGGTTGTTTTTAAATTGTCTAAGTTGAGGGCAATCTACACATTTCTAAAGTGCAATTGTTGTGCTTGTAGTGCAGGGTGATTCAGAAGAATTGAACACTTTCAAAAATGTATTACTCAGTAACTAAGTATCATATAAACAGGTAGTATGCTGAATATTTCCAAGTTTAAGAAACAGAGGTTCTGTACAAATTGGTGCTTGTATGATACTTGAGTTACTTTTGAGTCACCCTGCATTAAAATATATGATTTCACAATTTTTCCCAGAAACTATTCTTGAGGGACTGTGGCTGAGGTGGGCATCGGTACGGTATCGTCTCCTGTCACCAAAGCAGTTCGTTTCAGGTCCCACACGGATTTGCTTGTTCAGCGACGCCCAGCCGGTTTGGCACGTGAAGAGCTTATGAACTGGCGGTAAAACCAGCTGGACTGCAGCAGTAAGGGAAATGGGAGAGGAAGGAAGCTGTGAGGATGTTTTCAGGCACATTCTCATTAATGAGACCTATCGATTTCCATATCCTGCACTTGTGATACCTCTGTCTTGCTCTGCGTGGGCCCCCATGCGGATTGCGCGAGGTGTGCAAGTTGTCCCCGTGTTGGTGTGCGTTGAGGATGAGGAGAAAACATGCGTCTCGGAGGTTGAAGGAAACTGGCTGAAACAAACAGCACGTTTCACACTTTAAACTGCAGTGAGCGGGATGCTTGAGCTCATTTTTCACGTCTCTGACAGCTCCTGATGGTGAAGCTCAAGACCCAACATCGTGATCTCCACTGGTGAACTTTATCGGCTAAGTGTTCCCTTGGGTTATCTTATTTAAAAAGATAATATTAATTCCACTCTGTTCATTGTTCCTATAATTTCATGTTTAACATAATGTTGTTTTAACAGGTCTTATTATTAGTTAGCTGTGGCTGTTGTGAGTCGGCCTGTGAACGTGGCTTTACTGCCTCCCCTGTAGGAGAGAACAGCACTTTACTGCTTGTTTGCTTTGAGCTCATCTGCATGTGTCCTCTTCACTTTGAGAAGCCTTTGGACAGCTTACAGCTCGCCGTGGTGAAACTTTTGGCTTCTGTGTCAAATTTTGGCTCCACTTACTGACTTGGTTTGTGGTGTGTTGCTGCCTCATGTCACATGACATGAATCAGTTGCTTACCATGGCAGCTGTGAGAGGTGAGAGATTGGGGGGGTCCTTTGAGGAGGCCTGCATTGCGAACATTGGATATTTTTCTTCTAACCAAAATAAAATTCATACCATGAAACCTTGCAGTATTCCTGGCTCTCTCTCTCTCTATATATATGTGTGTGTGTGTGTGTGTGTGTTGCTAGATGGCAAGTGCATTTTGGATAAGATCTTCTCACTACTTAAAAATTGGTTATCAAAGTAAACCTGCAAAATAAGGACACTTGAGAAGCAGTTAACAGTTACAGCCCATGCCATGGATGGTTTTATACACATGCACACTAGTCTTCCCTCCAAGTGTCTGTTCCTGAAACTTTTTTCCTTTTTGTTTAGTAATTGTGGTCAAACAGATCCAAGACTTTGAAAAGATGTACAGATTTGTGTTCTGTAAAAGGCATTCCTTTGCTTCATTGTGCTCTTCTCCTCCTCAGGAACATTCAGTACAATGGCAGGAACAGTAGAGGACAAGGTAAGATCCCTTGAAAAAGTCTCTGTTCAACAGCATATTCTCTGCCTGATGAGACGGATGAAAATCCAGTATTGTACTGAGCAACCGTGGCACAATTATGAGGTGTTGTTATTTTTGTTTGTCAAACAATGCGTTTTTTATGTGCCAAAACTCTTACTTGTTGCGTGTTGTCTCCTCCACAGAAGTGTAATTCTCCTGCAGGAGTGTCCTACTGATGTGGTCGTTATGGCGACCATAACTGTTATCGCTATTAATATACATCTGTGGCCTCAACCTGACTGATGAAAGTCTGATGTGACAGAACACTTTCTTTTCCCTCTGTCCCCTCCTCTGAATAGGTCTTGGCATTTCAGCTGCAGGAGTAGAAGGAGCCCAACTTTCCCAACTGGGCCCTTCCTGCACTTGCTCTATTTATGTGAAGGAGCATCCACACCGAGATCATTGAGGACATTCACTGGGTAAACTAAACATTCAGCTGGAAGGCAGCAGGGCCATCTGGGGGAAAGTGGACTGCAGGAGTGACAACAGCACAGTCAGCAGCAGCCTCAATAGCAGAGAGATCAGCAGCACTACAAACCCAGGGAGCAGTGTGAACCACAGACCTGGGGGTTGGTGACCCTCCTGCAGCACAAGCACCTCGGTCAGCTCTGTCTGTGCCTGTGCCCCCTGGTGCAGCTCTGCAGCATCACCAAGTCCATGAGCCGGCTATCAGGGCGCCTGCGTTCAGGGGGCGTGCGCCTTGGTTGCGGGGCGCTAGCCGAGGAGGACTGCCTGGAGATAGAGACCCCACCCCCATGGGGTGGTGACGAGGGGCACCCGGGGACTGCTGGAGGAACCACTGCGGTCGCTGGCTCTGGTGCCTCTCTTCACTACAGCTTCTTTTCCTCGCCCTCCCTCGCCAATGGACTGCGCAGTCCCGAAGAGCGTCTGCACAAGAGGGCCCGCGTCGGAGCAAGGAGGCGTCGGCAGCCAGAGCAGGTGGAGCAGCTGGATGAAGCACGGCAGGAGGGGCTCAGCAAGCCTCAGCCAGAGTTTTTGGAGGCCCAGCAGCAGTCTGAACCTCCCCCTCAGGCTCAGTTGGACCGGCAGATGGAGAGCGGGACTAACTCTGTGACAGAGCAGCCAGGCTCAGGGTCCCCGTTGGCTCTTAACGAAATAACTCGCCCTGAGGCCTGTACTGACACGGTCCAACCACGCACACCTCCTTACTGCCCTGCAAATCTCCACAGTTCTCCCAAGACTGACCCAAGCCCTCCGCTTCAGCCGGCCCTTTTACCGTCTGCCCCTGTTCTGATGCAAATCCCCTTGTCCTCGCCTGTCCAGTCCCCTCCAGTCATCCCTTCCTCAGTTGAGGGTGAGAAGAAGTATGCGCTGCGTAGTTCAGGGCGGCCACGCTTCCCGTGCCGGCTACGCAAATCATCCCGACTGCGTCGAATAATGGATGATGAAGGAAGGAGGGAGGAGGTAGAGGGGGACTGTGTCAGTGAAAGTGAAAAAAGCTGGAGAGTAGAGGGAGCAGGATTTGGGGTTTTGGAGGAGTCTGTTCAGGCAAGTGGGCCCAACATGTCCGGCGATCTTTTGCCCTTGCCCCATCCTGCCGCAGAGATTAGCTCTCACACGTCAGACCCTCTCCAAGCTACCGGACCTCTCTCGTGTCGTGGCCGTCGCAGGGTAAGGTACGTGGGCGTGCGTAAGATCGTAGTAAAAGTAGCTCGCATTCCGGTCAATCTCAGCCGGCGGCAAAAGAGCTACAAGATCTCATCCCTAGAGCCACCTGGACTTGTGTCCGGGCAGGAAGGTGGAGGGGGGCCTGGAGGGGAGGGCGGAGAAGGAACCGGGTTAGGAGAGAGTGGAGGCGTAGCACCCCGAGAGCCCACTGCTCTGCTGAAAATGAAGAATAACGGGAAGAGCGTGATGGTGATGTTCCCACCGGGGGAGCTGCCTGTCATTTTGAAGCGAAGGCGCGGGAGGCCCCCGAAGCAGGTTCTGCCAGGTCAGCCAGACCCTCGTGAAGCTCGAGCTAATGCTGCCGTAGCTGGCGAACCCAAGAAACCGCGGCGGCGGAGAAGGGTCAAGTTGCCATCTCCACAGCCCTCATACGTGGCTGACACCAATGATGTGAAAGCAGAGTACGGCGATGTCTTGTCCAAGCTTGCTTTCCTCAACCGCCAGCCGCCAGCTACGGGCCGCTGCTCTCCACCACGCTGCTGGACACCAAGCGAGCCCGAATCATTCCACACTCCACCTGAGAACCCCGGCATCTCGACGCTGCTGCACAGGCTCACAGGGTTTCGTCGCAGAGGAGGGCGTGCAGGCTGCATGGGCGGCCGGGGTGGGGGAGCAGCTGGCTCCAGCGAAGGCTTCAAAAGTTCCTTCAGCGATTTCTTTGAGACTATTGGAAAGAAGAGGAAAGTGCCTCCCACTGAGCCTGGGCAGCCCCGCAAAAGAGGCAAGGGGGTAACAGGAGGCCTCAGCAGAGCTGCTGCCCTAGGGCTTGAGCCATCAGGTCTTGCCTCAGGGGAAAAAGTGGTCCGCAAGCGACGGTCCCGCAAGAACGGGGTGCTGAAGTCAGGGCAAGGGCCGCAGGAACAGGAGTGGGCCAACGGGGGCAGCAACTGGGGGGCCAAAGGAAGTGGACGCGACATTCAGAACGACAGAGAGAGGGGCCCAGGGTATCAGGGGTGTCCTTCTCCCAGGGGTCGTTTTACCCCTTGCGATATGGGAAAAGGGTTCTACCCTAGTGTAGGAGCGAGTGGAAGCGGCGGAAGTGGTGAGGAGGCACAAGGGCTCTTCGCGGGGTATTTCCGATCTCTGTTGGACTCGGACGACTCGTCTGACCTGCTGGACATCTCCATGTCGAGCCCTGCTTCGCGCACCGATTCCCGCAAGCTGGCCCCAGGGTATGACTCCAGTAGTCCCGGACAGAGCCAGCGCTGGTCTCCTGCTTTCCCCAAAAGAGCACTCAAAGGCCACAGCCCAGCGAACGACAGTCCTCTTCAAGCCCAGTCCAACACCACCGTCCGCCCCCCGTACAGCTACAGTGTGTCCCAGACCTCTCCAACCACTTCCTTTCCTAAATCTGCACCGCCTGCCCTGTCACTGTCCCGCTCACCCAGCTCGCCGCACCCCTCAGGTTACCCTCAGTACCCCTCCGGCTACAGCAGCGGGCAGTCAAGCGGAGGCAACAGCACTGCCCTGGCACAGCAGAGGATGAGCGACTGCAGCTTTGGTTACAGTGCGGGGCTTGGCAACAGCAAAGCGCCGCCGACTTCCCCTGCCGGACAGTGTCACATGGGATTCTCCGGCTTCCAGTCGTCCCAGGCCTTGGTGAAACGGAGCTACAGTGGCTACCCAGGTTCAAGTCACTCTGCTTCGCTGCGAGGAGAGGCTGGGCCCATGACGGGACCCTCCTCTCCAGGGGGTAGCTACATCGGCATGGCGAAGACCAGCCCCTTCCCTTCTTCATCACCGCCAGAGAGCTGCAAGCAGTACCCATCCGCCCACTGGGGATACAGGCAGGGGTACCAGACCTGGGGATTGGAAAGCTTTGGCCCGCATCAGTACCACAGCTACTCGGACTACTGCGCCAGTGGCAGCCACGAATCGAAGGACATCCTGGATATTTCGAACTACACACCACAAAAGGCTAAGCAGAGGTCTTTCTCGGAGACCCTCTCAGAATCCTCCTCTGACTCCTCCCACTTGGGACCTGCAGGAGTTAGCATGGGGGGTGGAAACAGCGGGTACAGACCGCGCGATAACCTGACCCCCGCCGAGGGCCAGTCTAGCTTGTCCAGCCTAGAGAAACTCATGATGGACTGGCACGAGAACTCGGCCGGGCCCTCCTACAACTGGAGCCAGAGCGTCCTCTTCCAAGGAGGCTCCAAGCCTGGCCGTGGCCGACGGAAACGAGCGGAAGCCCAGGGCGAGCGGGACGGCTGCCCCTTAAGTTTCCCACCCGCCTCACCCTCCAGCTCCTCCTCGCCCGGACCTGGTCCCAAACGCAGCCCGGTGGCTGCGCGACAGCCCCGCGGGATGAGGGGCAGGGGAAGCTTTTCCTCCTGTCAGCGTGACAGAGCTACGCCGGGCAAACCAAAGGCCCAGAAGCCCCCCACACCCGCTCCTCAGTCCGGCGGGACGGGCCTGTTTCAGGACACCCTGGACTACTACAGCGGGGACAGCAGCAGCCTCTCGCCTCTGCCCTCGCAGCAGCAGAGCTTTGGCCTGGACGCTTGCGAGTACTCGAGCCCCTACTCGGTGCACCCCTCCACCCCGTCGTCTGAGGAGCGTTTCTCGCAGCTCTTCCCTGGCGAGACCTCCTCTCTGTCCCCGAACATCTCCCTCCAGCCTGAGGTGATCAAACCCTATCCGAAACTGGCACACCCTCCGGCGTACTCTGCACCCCCACGGACCTTCTCACCCAGCTGCTCTCCCTCACCCCGGCTCCTGCCCTCCTGCAGCGCAGCCCAGAGCCCTCACCGGGGCCTTGGCAAGGACTTCCAGCAGTACGACTCCCCCAGTTACTGCAGTTCCCCCTGCTGGTACGGCCAGGGCGGTTCGCTAGCCGGCAGCCCGCAGAGCTACGAGTCCGAACGGCCCCCCGGCGCAACTCTGCCGCCCCACGGACGGACTGATAAAAGGGACCTGAGCCAGGTGGGTGGGTCAGGACTCCGAACAGCCGCCCCACCGCACTCCCCTTACCCTGCCCCTCTGCACCGGGGTTCCTCCTCCTCCTCCTGTGCCACAGTCGCCCTGGACTCATCCCCCCTCCCGGAGGACATGGGTTTCCCCGTGCACCCCGACAGCTATCCCCCAATGCCTCATCGCTACCCCCCTCAGCCGCCCCGCAGCGGTGTCCTGTGCCAGCTGCTAGACCAGCCTGCGGAAGACGGCTTCACCGTCACCAGCCTGTAGGGATCACGGTGGGCTGAGTGGGCCACAGGTGAGAGCGCGCGTTCCCGTTTGCGTGTCGTGTTCCGGTGAAACGTTCCGCGCCTCTGCAAGACTCTGTCTTCACATATTGTGCGAGTTCTGATTTTTCTTCCTCTCTTTCTCTGAAGGTGCCGTCCATCTCACGCTTTTTCAGATTTTTTAAGCATTTTTTTTAAGGAGATCTTTAAAAAAAAAAAACGGAGACTTCTTGGAAGACTTTTTAAAAACAATAACAATGTTGACAATGTTATCTGACAACTGTGGACACTTTATTTTTTTCTTAATGGACACATTTAAGCGTGCCCCAGCAGTGACAATCAAAACCAATGAAAAACACGCACATGCGCGCGCGCGCACACACACACACACACACGCTCACACACACACGCTCACACACACAGAAGGATGCTCAAAGCACACCGTAAGTCATTACTCAGCACTAACAGACTGTGATTTGATATGCTATACATACGCATACCACACACCTATGTATGTATAATGTGCAATGTGCAGGTGCACATGTGGACTTTGCAACTGGGGAGGTGGAGCTCCTTGAAGGAGGGAGGCAACGGGAGGCGGAAAAGACGGAGGAGGAGGAATAGAAGATAACAAAGGAACGACAGGGGCTGATGGAGGAGACCCAAGGACCCGACCCTGCGGCAGCTTAACAAAACCCAGCATCACGCCCACCCCACCCCACCCCACCCCACCCCCTTCGGCTTTACTGTCACCAGCCCGCAGGGCGTTTTACCCATCAGGCACGACGTCCCGCGGCCGATGTGACTTTTCTTTTAATGACTCTTCCGAGACAAGTACAGGAGGTTAGAAGCAGCACGGATCGTTCTCTCGTCCTCTTTCCGTTCCAACACCATCTCCCATCATGCTCTGGAAGATGATTGATGACCTCGCCTCCGACAATTCCCCCCCTCCCTTCACAGCAGCTTCTGCCGCCTAGCAACCAGCAACACCCTCCCCCCCCACACACTCCACCCGTGTCTTCTCGGAGCTGCAGACTCTTTGCTCGTACGATACCAGCATCTGTACATAGACTCAGCCAGAAGGGGCGAGAGGAGGAAACGGACACACGCGCGTGCTGTTACTTACAGTCATGTGAAATATGCACTGAACGGCTTTGGGCTCCGCTGCCCTCGTCTGCAGGGGCAGCGACCGGCGTACGCCAGTGTACATACCTGATCTCCTTCGGCGGGTGTGGGGCGGCCCCGCCCCCGCACACCCCGGCCCCGCCCCCTTTCCCCTGTGCTTTCTGTGGCGTTGACTACGGCATGGTCTCATCCTGTAGATTTTGTTTGTTTGTTTGTTTGGTATGTTTTCTTAACGGGAAAAAAAGACAGCTATCATATGTGCTCACCCCAAAGAATCGGACTTGTGTATGTGTACATACCCCCCCCTGTATGTGTGGGGCGCGGAGAGAGAGAGAGAGGGAGACAGAGCGGGTCTGTGGTCCCGGTCCGATGAGGGAGTCGAGTTCTGGATCTCAGGGTGTGGACTGGACTGCCTTCTCCTCTTTTTCTTTGCTTTTCTTTCACTCTCTTCTCTGTTTCCTTTTCCTGGTCTCCTAACTGTGTTGTACGGTGATTTGTGCAATGGAATATTGTATCTGTCTATTACATATGTCCCCGAGGTCCAAATATTTAAATACACATTCGGTTCTGACCATTGCTAATCCCTGGCTGGCCTAATGTTCCTTTTACGTGTGTGTGTGTGTGTGTGTGTGTGTGTGTGTGTGTGTGTGTGTGGCCTTTCATGGTTCTCATCCTTCAGTTTTTTATTGCTGCTACAGGGAAAGACTTGTTTACCTCCACAGTCACTTTAACACACGTGACAGGTGACATCGCTGCTTGGGGGGGGGGGTCATGGCTGCAGACAAGAACCAGGACCGCTGCTCACCTTTTAATGAAGGATAAAGCGGGACAGGTGTGACGAGGCCACAGCTGAGGGGAGACGCCGGGACAGGTGTACAGGTAAGGAGAGACAGGTAACAAGGTTCCGTTTGGTCATGTGCTGGTCTAAGATAAGCAGGTCAGTTGAACTAAGAGCAGGTAATCTGGCCTGAGCACCTCAGCTGACCAGGACCACACATGGAATAGCGTTGAAAGGCTGTCCACCGTGTCTGAGGTCCACAGGGGATCTCTCTGTGGACGCAGTGCTGACGTCACGTGCTGTATTATTATTATTATTATTATTACTGTTCATGAGGAAGACGAGCGGGGGGGGGTTTCTGCCGCCACCGCCGCCTCCTCCGCACGCAGCGCGTTCCCGGATGCGGGCCCTCGTTGGTATTCCGGACGCGAGCGCGCGCACGCCAAGTTCATCCGAGGACACGAGCCGCAGCGCGTCCCTCTTCCTCCGCGGCGCCGTTGCCGTCCTTATTAATTCCTTAAAGATGATAATTAAATTTTTTTCTGAATCATTAAAACACTTCAAATGCGCTTATGTCATAAAATTAAATTCATCCATACACAAATAGCAGATCTGCAGCACCATCCGATTCACCCGCGGCGGTTGACCTCGACCGCCCCCTGTCGACCCGGTTGAGCAACGTCAGCCGTTCACAGAGAGCGTGGGGGGCTCCACTAGCCCACCGGTTTGCTGCATTCCTGCTCTGGAGAACCGAGGACTGAAGGAGAAGGAAATAACTGAGTAGATGATCAACAGTCCCATCTTCTAGACTGTTCTGATGGTCAACGGTGTGATACAGAAGACTCTTTAGGGTTATATTAGTTTATTTTAGCGTTAAATGAAACAATTGGACACTGTGTCCCTGGAACGGGGCAGTGTGGATGTCCACAGCTTCCCTCTTTGTTCTGTTTGTGCCTCCCCGCAAGAAGTTGGCTGTTTCTTGTAGTATTTACAGAAGTCACATTCCTGATGCCAGGAAAATCCAAACAGCAAACTTCCCAGAGGCCCCAGAACACAGAGGTGTGTGTTTGTGTGTGACTGAGTGGGTGTGGGAAAGCAGCTTGGATGATCGCTGAGTGGATAAAGATGACATTTACGACATTTTGCTGGGTGGGGCGGCAGAGTGGCTGATCCCGCCGAGGTGGTCAGTGGGTTTTTCAGTGTGTAACAAACTCCGTGTTTAACACGCAGTCACACTTTCCGCGCAGCTGCGGTGTGTTTGTGTCCACAGACCGCCTTTTCGCTGCTGTGTTTGGATCATGTTTTTTTCCACATCCATGAGAACCGGAGTCTCTCTCTCACACACACGCACGAACTTCTCAGCCTTTACAGCCGCCGGTGATGTTCTCATCTTCTAACTCACTGTAAACTTACTGAGTGCCTCCGATCCTCACGCTTCAGTCTCAGGGGAGGGGGGCGTTCTGAGAGTTAAAGGGAACCCCCTCCCACTGACCCCCCCCTATCCTCCGCCCTCCGCGTGGGACGCCCGGGCCTCGAGGAGGTCGCTCATCTCCGTCCAGATGACTGTCCGTCATGGTCCGCAGTGAGTCGCCGCCATGCGCGCTGACCGCCGCCGCCGCCGCCGCCGCCTGCTGCTCTCCCTCCTGGCGGCGCTCAGCCTCCTCATCCTGCTCATCGTCCAGCTGCTGGCCGGAGTCACCGTGCCGGGGGCCGCCCGCGCGCCGCCCCCCCACGACGAGTTCTCTTTCACCGTGATCAGCATCGGGAACCGCGCGGGGGGCCCGTGGAGCGTGGAGAGCGGGGGGAGTCTCGAGCTGTGGGACGGTGAGCGCGGCGCGCGAGGGGAGTCCGGTCCCGACGGGCTCGAGGAGGAGCAGAAGGGCGCGAGTGCGGAGCAGGTACGGCGGGGGTAGTGGAACACACACACACACACACACACACACACACACACACACACTTCCACATCAGGGCTATAAAAAGCCACCTTGCCTTGCAACCCAGTACAGTGGTGTGTGTGTGACTGTAGTGTGTCACTGTACCTCACCTGGCGCTGTGTGTGTGCGTGCGTGTGTGTGTGTGTGTGTGTGTGTGTGGGGACCATGAGCAGGGTGAATCAGTGTGAACTGGGTACTGTGCACCCCCTTGTTTTGCAGTCGGTCGTCTCTGTTTGAACCCTCACACTCTTCAGCCCACTTTACCACGGTACATGCAGGGTGAGTCACTGCTGCGGGACCACAGACAGCAGTAAGGTCCCACTTTACTGTGGTAATGTGTCCAACCCAACTGTGACCTGCAAGAGGGGGGGTGGTGGTCGGTGTCCCTCAGACAGTCGGGGAGGAGCCTGGAGCTGAATGACACCTTGACCAATTTACCTCGGTTCGCGTGGGATGGCCGACATCTCCAGCGCTTCAGTCTCCCTCAGGTTCTCAGGTCTCTCCATGTTGACATTAGTATCAGTTAATCTTTGGTCCAGTTTCTCACCAAAACTAATTTATACAGCAGGGTAGTTTGTACCATGTAAATTCAGGGTGAGAACCTCCATCAACAGGCAGGTGGGATTTGAACCCAGGGCTGTATGCCTGCCATGTGATGCTCCATATGCTGATGGTTTTGGACCTTTCAACTTGAAAAATTACATTTTACTGCATTCTGAGTATTTTTCCGTTCAGCTCAGCAGATGGATGTTGACCTTTGACCGCCCAGTCTGGACCAGGTTCTGCCTTGGAGACGCTGCTGTGAGGTCCTCCATTTTGTTACCTGCCGTCAGTCCACCTTCAAATGGCCTCCTGGCCATCTGCAGTGATTTGTGGAATCTGTGGCACTTGTGACCGGGGAGAGGTCAGAGGTCAGAGGTCAGAGGGGTTGAGAGAGTCACAGAGCAGGACAATGGTGCCACCCTGCTGCTCCTCTGTGTTCACGCGTGTTCCTGCTGGCAAGTTCAGAGGGCATCGCTGAATTTATCTGCAGCAGGTGCTGCTGCATCTCCAGGAGCTCCTACACGATATGAAGACAACCGATGAAATAACAGCATGCAGTGCGGACACACACACACACACACACACACACACACACACAGAGTCTCCCCCTCTGTCTCAGTGCACCCCTGACCCCCCAGGGAAAATTCTCTGATTCAGGCTTGTCTTGTGAGTCATTCCTCCTCCCCCTCCTCTGCAGGCTATCTCCATGGCGACATGTTCCAGGATGTGGGGGGTGGGGGTTTGTGTGAGGAGAGGTGGTGATGGTGGTGGTGGTGGCGGGTGGTGGTGGTGGGGGGAGGGTGTGGTTACCGTGCAGCAGTCAGAATCATCTCATGGTGCTGGAACCACTGAGTTGCCCCAGGTGGGCAAGGCACCCACTTCGGAGACAGTAGGGCAGCACCTCTGACCCCAGGTATCCCAGGATTCTTCTGTGACCTGTGACCTCACCTGCAGGGGATGGGACCAGCACCACACACACACACACACACACACACACACAAAGTGGGTACACAGCTTTTGTTGACGTTCTTAAAATTCTCGTGCTGCCTTTACTCCCATTCCACAGCACAGCGTGACCTTCACCGGCATCTCTGTTTTCCCAGAATGCCCAGCTGTCTGTGTGCTGCAGTTACCAGATGTGTACAGTGGGGGTGATATGGTCTCAGCTGCCAGTGGTTAAATATGGACTGTGGTGTGGTGTGTTTGGCATCTTGGGCGTTGTTTCCACATAGCAGCCAGATCACTGATAATCCATGGGGGGGGCTGGTCACGCCCACGTTTGAGGGCCCTTAGAATGTGAGAGGCCAGAGTCCTGGGGGGTGTTTTGAAAAGTGTCTCTGTACAGGCAAACAATCCCACTGATAACACCATCAGCTGACTGCTCAGTCTAAAGTACCTTTGTGTGTGTGTGTGTGTGTGTGTGTGTGTGTGCGGGGGGGGGGGGGGGGGGCCCCTGCCCACGGNAAAAAAATAAAAAAAATAAAAAAAAAAAAAAAAAAAAAAGGGGGGGGGGGGGGGGGGGGGGGGGGGGGGTGGCTCCTGACCACGGTGCACCCCATCTTGCACCCTGTTTCTTCAGGACCGTGTCTGGACCACCCTGACCCCAGGCTTGTTATTAAGAACAGACTTGGTGGAGTCCATGTGTGGGTTGTGGGGGTGTTGATGTGCAATTGTGCTGCTCATCCACAGAGGGGCGCCGGAGAGCAACTGGAGCTCCAGCCATGGGCAGCCAGACAGCCATCGTTCACCGCAGAGCTGCAGCGTTTTATTGCCTACATCAGCACCCCACAAGTGAGGAGATGTTCAGCTCGCTGTACATTTAACTCACTTGAGTGTTTTGTGAACAGAACAGTTTCAGACTTCAATATAATTAAAAAAAAGGATCCATGGGGGGGGGGTCTTCCTCATGTGACCTTTATGTGGTTGTCATGATGATCTGCGGTGCTCCACTTGAAGGTGCAGTGCTCGCAGTTGCTGTACCCCCGGGAGGACCCTGCAGGCCCCTGGGCCCTGTGTGTGGATGGCTGGACGTTGCCTGTGGACGAACCACAGCCCTGCGTGTCCTACTCCTTCAGGTACCGTGTCTCGCCCCCCTCAGTCGTCAACACGTGCCAGCTGGCGGTGCTCGGTCTCCGACTGGACCGGCGAGGCCCAACGGAGTTCCTGTAGCTCTGTGGGACGGCTCAGTGTTTCAGTCCAACCTGAAGTCCCACGCTCCCTCGGCTCTGCCATCCTCAGCATGGACCAGAAGGACGCCGACTTCGTGGACAGGATGCTCCAGGCCGGCTGCGAGGTGCACCAGTTCGACCCAAGCCGGAAGCAGGAGTCCGGGTCCGGCCGCCTCCGACAGCACCGCGCCTGGGTGGATTGGCGGGGCTCCAGAAAGCTGAGTGCCATCATGGACACGCTGGGACACGCCGAGGTGATGAATTTTCCGTCTGACTCCCCATCGCCATAGCAACTCTGTCCTTGTCACGGAGGGCTGCCATGGCAACGGTGTCCACTGTGTCGCGCGCCGCTGCTCCAGCCGCTCCACCGGGGGCCAGGACTCCAGTCAGACCCGGCAGCGGTCGGTTTGTGTTCTGTCCACAAGGTGGAGTTGTTGCTCGCATCCAGGCAGCTCCCTGTGCGGCTCAGCCCCCCCCCCAGCCGTTGGTCTTCCACGGTGACATATTAATGTGATCGTGTGGCTTTTGTGTCCAACCTGGTCCAGGTACACTTCCTCAACATGGACCTGGAGAGTGCCGAGTGGCGGGTTCTGGAGAGCTGGGCCGCTGACGGGACCCTGAGCCGCATCCAGCAGCTGCTTGTGACCGTGCACCTGCACTGGGCTGGGTTCGAGGTGCCCGGCACCGACGCTGAAGTACTGCGGTTCTGGTACAGTGTGGTCCGCCGCCTTGATGCTTCCGGGTTTGACCTGCTGTACAGTGTGGGGGGGGCCGGTGACACCATCTTGCACCACCTGGTGCCTGGGGCCCACAGCACCTACAGCCTGAGCTGGGTCAGAACCAGGGGGCCCGGCTGAGCGTGGAGGGTCTGCGTTTGCACTGCGGCCAGAAATGTTTTATCGAGTCGAGGTGTTTTTCTTTAATGCGATTTGGATTTTGTCAGAGGAGTGAAACGGGGCGCCGTGGACCGCCACCGCTGAGTCACCAGGACCGCGCCGCTGCGGAGATGCGCCCCCCGGTGGCTGCGGACAGAACTGCGTGTCTGGAGACGTCACCGGCAGGGACGTTTAAACCAATTCGAAGAAATAATACATAAAAAACAGGTGTCTGCTTGTTTGAAGCCCTTGCTGCAAAATTTCTATTTTCGTGTATTTTTGCTTTTATAACAAAGGGTTGTGTCATTTACACTGGTGAGCATTTCTGGCAAATAAAACTACTTTTGAAACACGTTTGCTGTAATCAACAGGCTGTGCGGTTGTGACACGTGTCACTACAGATAGGAAATATTTTACATTTTCTGATTTTTTTTATTCCGATATGAGACAATAAAGAATTTGTTCACAATTCACAGAGTTAGTTTGTGTTGGTGCTCGGATTGTCTCTCCATTTGTTCGCGACAGCTGCAGGCGAGAAACCAAACATTTGTCAACAGGGGTGTTTGTTTCTGTCTGTCAGACAAAGACCGAGGCGTGACGTCCTTTTCAAACAGGACGCTTACTTTAAGCCCAGTTTAAATCCACGCTGAACCCGGATTAAACCCGCTTCCCCAGAGCTCCGCCGAACACGGAAGTCGAGGTTCTGCCGCTACACGTCCTGCGCGGAGGAATGCTACCGATCCCCGCCCTGCGCCCATTCTCGATCGCAGCTGCGCCGCCCACGGCCTCCCGTTCCCATGTAATCTGGGTGCAGTTACGTAGTTTACGTACCAGTGTCTAAATCCAACCTCTGGATTGAAAGTGACACCAGTAAAAGCCAATAGAGAGCGAGAGTTCTGCTGCGCCGACCAATCACAAGTGCAGAAATGCGCCGCGCGGGAGGGCGTTGCGTGCTCACTGCTCTCCCTCCGTCCCTGTAGACATTTTCCTGACGGGGCCGAAAGAAGATGAGAAAGTTGAGGCGCGTCTTGTGAAGAGGCCGAGGACCGCACTCGAACCCGCGGTAAGGCTCCTCGGGCCGCGCCCGGGCACCGTGGGGAACCACGCGGTTCCCGAAGTCCCACTTCGGGGCAGAAGCGGCGGAGTTTGCTGTCGGACGCGGAGACGCTTTTTTGCGGCTCCTTTCGCTTCACTTCCTGCTCCGCTTCGAGGCCAAAGAATCGAATTATTCCGAAATAAAACACGTTTAAACACACAACTGTCGGCAGTTGGCGCTTAAAAAGCCGCGATTATTTGAAAACTGTGCGATGTTGACGAGTTCTTAGTGCAAACAGCGGGATCGATACGGGGCTCTTTGGCACAAACGACAGTTTAAAAAGTGTGAAAAGTTCCGTCTTTAACCGCCAACAGATGAACAAACTTGAAAAATGATTCTCCCTCCGTGCGAATCGCAAACTGGCTCGTAAATGGAGCTCGTTTGGTTTGTGTAACTAGTACTGGGACTAGTTATGCTGATGGTCACTTGTCAACTGTAACAGGATTACCTGACAGGGGGCAGCTTTTCCAGAAAGAGGTCAGTAGTAGCCAGTGGTTAGTGGCTGAGTACTAGTTAGCAGTGGCTGAGTACTGGTTAGTATGAGTTATGGATGAGCATCCAGCTGGAACTCGGTCTGCAGTCTTCTGGTCAGAGTTCACCTTTTTAACCAGCACGCCACCTGCTGGCAAGTCACTGCCCTCTCGTTGCTGCCCCTTTTCCCCACACATCTGACACACTGAAGTAAATCGTTTTTCTCACATTAAAAACACGACGTTTCCGAAAGGAAAGTCCGTGATTCCGGCACGTTCTGCTCTTCCTCTGGGCGGTTTCCTCGGTTTAAACTCGTTCTGAACTTGAGTTTGTTTCCTGGTTTACTAGACCTGGACACCGCTAGTTAGGAGTGAAGCGCAGCTAGTTAAGCGTGAAAATGCACACTGATTGACCACCAAAATGTCCTCTGCATTCGGTGTGCAGCGGTTCCCACCCAGGGCTGGCAGACGTGCATTATTTATGTAAATATGTATTAATTTTGGTCATTATGCGATGGGCCCCCCTGGGTCTCCCCGCTGAACAACAGCTGGTCTGTTTTACCCACAGCGGAACGGACTCTGTCTGCGCTGTCGCTTTTTCCTGCTTAGTTTTACTTCTGCTTCTGAGCGCTCAGCGCTCGGCTATTTGTGTCTGGATTCCACACCGCCTGAGATCGTTCCTCCGCCTGGGGAAACTTCTCCACATTATCTAGCATTTTTAATCTCGTTTCCCTGTTTGCCTCCCTCCTCCACCCATCCGCTGCAGTGAGCTGCCCCCCCCCCACACACACACACACACACACACTTCTTATGTCCCGGCTTCTGATTACTCTGTGCAGCCCCATCCCCTCTCGGCAGTGTGACCCCCCGCCCAGCTGCACCATCATGCCGCTGGTGACCCGCAACATCGAGCCCCGGCACCTGTGCCGCCAGATCCTCCCCGGCAACGTCAAGAGTGAGCTGGAGTGCGTGACCAACATCACCTTGGCCAACATCATCCGCCAGCTGGGCAGTCTGAGTGAGTGAAGGTGACAGGGTCGGGGGTGAGGGCGGCGGGCCGGGTCTGACGTGCCGTGTTGGGTTGGCTCGCATCCCCAGGCAGGTATGCAGAGGACGTCTTCGGGGAGCTCTTTGTCCAGGCCAGCACCTTCGCTCTGCGCGTCAACACCCTGGGGGAGCGGGTGGACCGCCTGCAGCTCAAGGTCACACAGCTGGACCCCAAGGAGGAGGAAGGTGAGGAGGGGTCACGTGGGGGGGGGGGTGATATTAAATGTATTGAGGTGTTCTTTGCATTCAGTGTATTTTTCTTTGGTCAGATTTTCAAATTTCAGAGTAAATTTTGCCATTTCAGAAATGATGGCTTTTTTTTTTTTAAACACCTGTAGTTACATTGTATCTCAGGCTGTGCCCCCCCTCCTTGCCATAGTCACACAGCTACAGGGCTCAGGTTTAACTGGGCAGGTATTTTCCTGAGCAGTCGGGCCTGAACCCACAGTGGTCTGGTGCATTGTGTGACACGCCTCCCGGCCGCGCTGTGCTCAGTGTCCCTCCAGGCCATCACCCTCCGCAAGGCGTTCCGCAGCAACGTGACGCAGGACCAGCAGCTCTTCATCCGCACCTCCCTGCCGGTCCCCGTGCAGGAGACGTACAGCACCTGTGACCAGCCACCGCCCCTCAACATGCTCACCATGTATAGGTAACGCCCCCGCTGGATGCGTCTCGCCCCTTGTTGCACAGAGGCTGGTCTGCCTGTGCTGATAACTGCCCCCCCCCTTCAGGGAGGATGGGAAGGAGGCACTTAAGTTCTACACAGACCCGTCGTACTTCTTCGATTTGTGGAAGGAGAAGATGCTGCAGGACACCAAGGACATCATGAAGGAGAAGAGGAAGCACAGGGTGCGGCCGTCGTACCTGCTTACCCCGCCGTACACTGTGTTTTACACTACTTCACACTCACTGCTGTGGGTCTCTCCTCCGATGAGCTGGTGCTCCTTCCAGCCCAGTTTACTGTACTCCTCACGTAGATCTTAAGTCAGCTCCTCTTCCACGTCGACACGTTTGGCCACACAAGCGCACATGCCTGTGTGATGCCACTAACGCGTGTTTCTCTGTTGCCGTTGGAGTAGAAGGAGAAGCGGGACAATCCGAACCGCGGTAACCTGAACCCACGCAAGATCAAGACCCGCAAAGACGAGTGGGAGAGGATGAAGATGGGCCAGGAGTTCGTGGTGCCCAAGAGCAACTTGGGAGGAGAGGGGTGAGGCAGGGGGCGGTGCTTGAGTGACAGCAAAGTTCTGTGTGTGTGTGTGTGTGTGTGTGTGTGTGTGAGTGAGCATGCACCATCTGATGGACGAACCCCCCCGCTGTGCCTCAGGAACTCCAGTGAGATGCTGAACGGCAGCATCGGCTCAGGAGACGGCCTCGGCGGCTACGGGTCGGACGGCTACCTGGACCAGAGCCGCTGCTCTCAGTCGTTTGATTCCGGCTCGCCGCTGCCCCCCCCTGAAGAGTTCCTGCCCCCGCCGCCTCCCGACATGACGTGAGTGGGCGTCTTCTGCCATGTGACTAAAGCAGCTTGAAGTTACCATGGTACCAATCTGTACTATACTGCAGTGTGAGTCCATGTACCCCTCCCCACAAGAGGGTGGAGTTTTAACAACATGAATGTGGTTAAACTGTCAGCAGTGCCCCCTCTAGTGTCGGGACTGAGCAGCAGTTCCAGGACGTTGTCTAACTTTTCTCCATCCCACCCCTCCCGATTCCAGGAACAGTGAAGTACCGCACGTTGGCAAGATGAGTCCCAGCCATCCTCCACCTGCTCCGCCCATGAGCCCCCTGGGCCCTGGTTCCCGCCAAAGCCTGGTGCCCCCACCTGCCCCTCCGCCCCCTCCTCCTACCAACATGATGGCTCCTCCCCCTCCCCCAGAGTTTGTCTCCTCATCTACCCTTGTTCCTGACTCCTTCCCTTCACCACCAGCACCCCCTCCCCCTCCCACCATGGGTCCACCAGCCTCTCCTCCCGTTTCGTCACCCCCTGCAGGGCCTCCTCCGCCCCCACCCCCGCCACCTCCTCCAGGGCCTCCGCCTGTTTCCTCAGGTCCACCAGCTCCACCAGCCCCCTCTGGTGGGGGGGTGTCAGCCTCAGCACCCAAAGCGCAGCCGGCGCCAGTGAGTGATGCACGCAGTGACCTCCTGCAGGCCATCCGCCAAGGTGGGCCGCTTCTCCCATCCCGCTGCGTTTGAGGGCGGCTCTCTAGTCTCGTTTTGGTGTTGCTGTAAAACTGACCGACTCGCGCCCTGTCGTGTGACCCTTGACCCCTGCAGGGTTCAACCTGCGCAAGGTGGAAGAGCAGAGGGAGCAGGAGAAACGGGACCGCATGGGCGACGACGTGGCCGCCATCTTGTCCCGTCGAATTGCCGTGGAGTGCAGCGACTCCGAGGATGATTCCTCAGAGTTTGATGACGAAGAGTGGTCCGACTGAGGCCTCGCGCAGCCTGCCACCCCCCCGCTGGCCCACCTAGCGACAGCATGGCCACGGGCAGAGGGCTGCAGTGTTCTGAAGTACTATGGTATTACCGTGACCATTTGTCGTAACTGGTAACATGTCTGAAACTGTGTGAGAGTGACTTTCCCTAACCTTGCTGTCTGTAGTGTTGCATGCTGGGTAGCTGTCGCAGGGGTTGTGTAATACAAGTGGTTGGCCTGGCCCCTCCCCCGGCATCTGGAGCACAAAGCCGAGCGCCACCTGACAGTGTCCCGTTACACTGACACCGTTACATGAAGTATTCATGGCCTTTGCTCAGCACCACAGCTGCTACACGCCAGGGAGGGAAACCGAGACTGTGTGTGTGTGTGTGTTTTCAGTCTGACTGCTGCTGGCCTGGGATGGCCCAGTTTGTTCAGTTTAGCTCCAGGTGGGAGAAATGGTCACATTGTCCCAACATGGGAACCCAAACTGCCACTGATTCCCCCCCCCCCCCCCCGGTCACACATGTTCAGCTTTGTGGAATCCTACTGGTGCACATTCCTCTTTGTGGAGACGAAACNCCCCCCCCCCCCCCCCCACGGTCACACATGTTCAGCTTTGTGGAATCCTACTGGTGCACATTCCTCTTTGTGGAGACGAAACGCAGAGTTCTGCGTTACTGCCACTTCCTCTTCCTCCTCGTTCCTCTTCCTCGTTGTGTTCGGCGTTGCAGTGCTTAGGGGAGGGGGGGGGGCTGCAGTGCTTTATGGGAACAGGAGCAGATGAGGTGCTGTGGTTCGAATGCGGAAATTTTTAAATGAGAAATCTGGGGGAAAAGCTCAGCTGCTGGACAACAGAGACCCTGAGAAACAGATTGACGAGCAAGCAGATGCAGTTAGAGAAGCACAAGCGCTCGCAAAACCCGGCAGTCCGAGGGCCGCGCTCGGTTGCTATGGTAACAGCAGTGTTGGCGGGACACGTTGCTGCCCCCCCGGAGCTCATGCTGAAGCATCACGAAACGCCTCCCCGTGATCGCCTCCGTCTGGCTCTGCGGACTCTGGTGTGTGCGTGTGCGTGCACGTGCATGTGCTGTAACCCCATCTCCCAAAGCCAGCGGTGGGCGCTGTTCGGGGCTCCTCCCTCTGCTCTATTTGATGATGCCTTTATTTTCTGCCAGTGCCTTTGCTGATTGTTATGTTGCAAGTGCCTTGATTTTAAATGCCAAAAAATCATTTATTGTTGTACGAAATATATTCAAAACATATGATCAGGTTGTCTGTTATGTTTTAGTTCCATTAGACGGCGTTCAGTGTTTGTTGCTTGCTGTCAGTCTAATCTGTGCAACAGTATGTACATGATTTCATAAATAAAATGTGCAACGAAGTCATGGTGGCAAAGCAGCATTTCTTTATTACCATTCTCTTCCGCGTGTGTGTGTGTGTGTGTGTGTGAGCTGACACTCTTCTCCTTCACTCAGTGTGAGGGTCTCCTGGCAGGAAGCCGGAGCGTGAACAGTGTATGAGCAGTGTGTGGTGGCGGCAGCTTGCCGGGGGGCGCTCTCCTCCCGCAGCAGCAGGTTCCGCTCACCTTTCCTCAGGTTGACCCCGGTTTGTCTGCCCGTCAGTGTGATGTAGCGTGAACGGCCCTGCAGAACACACTCCCGTCCTCCAGCACAATCACACCCACAGGTAAAAACCAACTCTATTTCAATAAAAATCAAGACTTTATTTTTTACATTATAGTGTATATAGTAATGTTTAATTCTTTTTTAAAGTTATGTAAACTAATTTATTCCCATGGGAAAAAAAACTCCATTTTGGACCCTTTATGACGTTGTGCAACATGTCCAAAGAAACTTCACTTTGGTCCCAACTTAAATAATAAAAAGGATAAGTGTCTGCTGTGCGAGTGAAAAGCGGTCACGTCCCGCAGTGTTTTCACGCTTTAAACCGTTATGTTTATGTATGTATTCCGACGTCATATTTACTTCAAAATATAGTGCAAATGATCTTGCATGTTTAGCAACCGTGAATATCAGGGTTTGACTTTCTGAACCAGGCACAAAAAGGGCCTCTAGAAGCCGCCTGTCCGCCACCTCGGCCCTCTTCTGTGCCCACTGCTGTGGTCAGAAGGGGGCGCTACTGTCTCACTTTAGGCACGTTGTGGGCCTTGAAACCCGCGGTTTGCTGAAACATTTCACAGTTCTCTGCCTGCACGCTGATTTCCCAACATGCACTGGTTCACGTAGGATTCAAAATCACATGTAACAGGTGTGAAACCGTGGCTCAGAAATAACTGCACATCTGTGTTTCTGTTCTATGGTCTTCATGCGTGCGACGGACCCCCCAGCCAGTCAGGACCGGTTTGGATTGGGTCGGCACTGCCGGTTGTCCTCAAACTGCAGGACAGTCTTTTTGAGAAATGCCTTTTAATCTGTCACTCTTGCAGCTTTTTACCAGCCAACATAAAAAGGAAGAAACTTTTACAGCTGCAGCAGTCCAGAAGGTTCTGGAAGGTTCTGCATTTGGCACGAGTTGTGGCATCCTCTCTGTCGGTTCGTCAGAACCCCAGGCTTTACGCCGTGTAAAGTGCAGGTCTGGTGGGGCCTTGCGGGCTCCGGCTACACGTCGCTGGGGGGGTGCGTGTGGCACGAGAGGCGGGGTGCCAGGCAGCCGCAACACGCCGCCAGCAGCACCTTCTGGATCTCGTGGTTGCGGAAGGCGTAGATGAGCGGGTTGAGCAGCGAGTTGTAGGTGGCGGGCAGCAGCGTGGCGTACGTGTACAGCGGGGGGTATGAGGCGTCGCCCAGCAGCCCGTAGACGGCAAAGGGCAGCCAGCAGCTGGCGAAGGCGCCCAGGATGAGTGCCAGCGTGGAGATGCCCCGGCGCGTCGTCACATAGTGGGACGACGGCAGGAAGTGGCGCTGCAGCGCGATCTGGTGCGCGTGGCGGCACACGACCCGGCAGATGCGGGCGTAGAGCTGCAGCATGAGCGCGAAGACGAGCAGGAAGGCGCCCGACAGCAGCGCCAGGTGGGCACGCGCCAGGGGACGCACCACGCTGCAGCCGGCGGTGTCACGCAGGCAGTTCCAGCCCATGGCGGGCAGCAGGCCCAGGAGCAGCGCCGAGGCCCAGGTGAGCAGCAACATGAGGTGGGTGCGCGTGACAGTGCGCGCCGAGCAGTAGGTGAGCGCGTGGCGCAGGGACAGGTAGCGGTCGACGGTGATGGCCAGCAGGCTGCAGACGGATGCGCTGAAGGAGGCCACCAGCAGCCCCGCAGTGGCCAGCTGCACGCCGTCGGACGGCACGCAGTAGCGGAACAGGAAGTGCAGGACGAGGCCGAGGCCGGCGAGGAGGTCCGCTGTGGCCAGGCTGCCGATGAGCAGGAACATGGGCGCGTGTAGCGTCGGCGTGTAGAAGATGGCCGCCACCACCACAGCGTTCTCGCAGGAGATGAGCGTGCCGGACACGCACAACACCACGTCCCAGGGGTTGAGTGGTGGTGGCTGCAGCTCCTCGGAGGACAGAGACAGATCTGGGGGGGGGCCCCCATCGTCGGCGCGCTGCAGCCAGCGGGACTCGTTGGCGGCCATGGTTGGAGACCTGGGTGGAGGCAAGTGGGACAGAGTCACAACAGCGTTGAAGTGCTTGTCTTGTCTTCGTCTGCCGCTCAACTGCTCCCCGTTCCCTCTTGTGGTCTTCAGCTCGTCACCTACCACTCACCTTCTCATCCTCCTCCTCCCTTCATTCAGTTGTCTGCTCCTCATCTACTTGTCGGCTCTGACTTGTATCTGCCTCTCCTCTTCATCCAGTCAACATCTGCTGCTTATCTGCTCTTCAGCTACTCAGTTCTGTCCATCTCTCTCTGCTCCTCATCTTCTCATCTGTTCACCTTTTCTTCATCTCCTCCTCACCGGCTCTTTACCCACTCCATACCTGCTCCTCTGCTGTTATCTACTCTTCATCAACTCATCCTTCCCTTCCCTCATCTGCTCCTCCACCCCCCCCCTTGTCCCAGAATTGCTGTGTGTATCAGCAGGGTGTCAGGGTGTGAGACCCTGACATTTGTGTCCATCACACGGTGACGTGGTCAGAAAAGAAGGAGAAAATGTGAAACCGACTTGGAGAGACACTGATGCAGCACAAGGGGCTCCTACAAACACACACGTTCCTGTCGGCAGCGCAGCGACGGAAAAGCCTGTAGGACCTGATCCCCCACGTGCGCACACTGCACACACTACACACACTGCACACACCGTACACACACCATACACACTACTGACACTGCACACACTATATACACCATACACACTGCACACACTGCACACACCGTACACACCGTACACACACCATACACACTACTGACACTGCACACACTATATACACCATACACACTGCACACACACCATACACACTGCACACACTGCACACACACTGCACACACACTGCACACACACCGCAGACACTGCACACACTGCACACACACCATACACACTGCACACACACCGCAGACACTGCACACACTGCACACACACCATACACACTGCACACACACCGCAGACACTGCACACACTGNACTCCACACACACTCCCCACACACTGCACACACACCGCAGACACTCCACACACCGCACACACACCACACACACTGCACACACACCGCAGACACTGCACACACTGCACACACACCATACACACTGCACACACCACACACACACCATACACACTGCACACACACTGCACACACCATACACACTGCACACACACTGCATACACACTACTCACACCATACACACTGCACACACACTGCATACACACCATACACACTACTCACACCATACACACTGCACACACACACCATACACACTGCTCATACTCCACACACACCATACACACTGCACACACTGCACACACTGCACACACCGTACACACCGTACACACACCATACACACTATTGACACTGCACACACTATATACACCATACACACTGCACACATAGCACACACCGCACACACACTGCATACACACTACTCACACTGCACACACCGCACACACACTGCATACACACTACTCACACTGCACACACACCATACACACTGCACACACTGCACACACCGCACGCACACCATACACACTACTGACACTGCACACACACCATACACACTGCACACACACCGCAGACACTGCACACACACCATACACACTGCACACACCGCACACACACTGCATACACACTACTCACACTGCACACACTGCACACACACTGCACACACACCATACACACTGCACACACTGCACACACTGCTCGCACACACAGTCTACATGGTCAGCTGCAGCGCGCTCTGACCGGATGTTATTAGCGCGTTATTAGTTTATCAGTATGTTATTAAGACGTTATTAACGTGTGTTTCTCACGCGCTCCGTTGATGAAACTGATTTAATTCACTCACCGGATGCGGTCGAGGGCGAGAAGGAGCGGCGGTCCCTCCAGGTGACCCAACATCCACACGGAACTCCGATCTCCCGCGGGGGGGTGGCGGGAGGGGGTCCTCAGATCCCGGGGCCTGAAAGTGTCTTCAGATGGGGGGGTGATGATGTCCTCATATGTGCGGCACTTTCTCCCTCCGCTCGCGCCCAACACGGGTTTCCTCCAGGTCCGCCGATGCTCCTCTGGCGGCGGGAGAGCGGCGGCTGGACGCCTTCTGACAAAGGGGGGGAGACTCTGACGTGCGCGGGGGTAGGGGGGGGCATCGACAAGGTTCCATTCATAAAAAGCCCCGCAACAGAAAAGCCCCTCCTACTGCGGAGGTGCGGGGCGGGGCGAGACTGGGGCCCGGAGGGGGGGGAGGTGAACACATTCATTCAGCGCAGCGGGAAAAACCGTCATCGCCCCCCCCCGTCCCCTTTAACCCCCGCAGCGTCCTTCACCTTTATCTGCGACAGTGATTTTTACAGACGTGATCCGTCATATTGCAGTTAAATGAGTGAAATTATAGACTGGCTGAGAGAGACCCCCCACGTGCGCACACGCGCACTGCCACATCTGACTTTATTATCATTATTATTGTTGTTGTTGTTGTTGTTCTCGTGGGGTTTCCCTGGGTGCCGCTATTCCTGATCGGGATCCTCTCTCTCTTCCCGCTCCCAACAGCGCGAGCACGGCGCGTTCCAGCGAGCTCCGCTCACGTCACGCTCCATATAAGGCGGTTCGCTTCCGGTCCTCACAGGTCCAGCGCGCGCAGGTGACTTCACGTGATGCGTGTTGTCTAACGTGCTGTGTGTGTGTGTGTGTGTGTGTGTGTGTGTGAAAGCACATTTACCTCCATTTCCCGACTGTTCCAGCACTCAGATTATCACTGTGAGTCACATTAATAATCTACTTATTGTATGACGTCACATGGGGGGGGCACCTGTAGAATTTCAGTGAACTTGAGAGCGATGGGGGAGGACATAGGGGGGGCTGTTTTGCACACAGGTTACATCCACAACACCATCCCACCCCCCCGACAGACAGAGAGTCTCAATTAAAACTTTATCCTTCGTCTCACTTGACACCTTTGGAGAAGGTGGGGGGGGTGACGTCACGTCTGTTTTTCTGCTTCCGAAAAAGAGCATCTTGTTGGACTCGCATAGTCACTGGTGCGGGTTGTGTTGTGCTGGTGACCAGTAACCAGTGTTTTTTGGTGACCGGTGCGCCACCACCCCCACCCCCCGCGGCGACAGTGACACAGTGGATGTAAAAAACGGCTCCATCCTTACTTGTACTAAGTGTTGCTGAGTTCTGCAGAATGACGTCGCTGTCTGTAGGTACAGCGAGCGGGGGGGGGGGAGGGGGGAGGTCACGCCTCGTTTTCTTCTGCTGCCGTATGACGTCACGGTAAAACCTGCTGCTGCTGCATTTCTTCGTTAATGCCAACAGCGAAAGATGGTCGAACGTGGGAACTAATTCTTGCGTGTAAAATATGCAAATGTGTTTCTGTGACGGCGCCGATGAAATATTGCGGTAAGCAGCCACACACACACACACACACACACACACACACACCCTAAACCTTCGTTTCGTAGCGCGGCATCTGACCACCTGACCGCGGACTCCTCACCTTTACTGCAGGACACAGGTGACAACAGGTGACAGCAGCAGGTTTACCGCGGTTTTACCGCACTTATTTCACGTGAAATCCCTTCAAGCATGAGATGGTCTTTAATTGTTTATATTGTTGTCCGTGGGGGTACAGCGTGAGTCCCCCCAGACTGTTACGTCACAAGCGCGAGGCGGGATCCGCGATCACAGCGCGGTGACTCAGAGCTGAGGCCCAAACCGCGTCATCCCTTCACCTCACGCCTCACTTTCTCATTCTGGTTCCGACTTTCAAACGTCCCCAACTTCGCTCTTTGTCGCTCGGCCCCTCCCAGCTTGGCGCGGAACCCGAACCGAACCCGGGACTCATCCCTCCTCCTTCTCCGCATCACCGAACCGGGTAACCATGGAAACCTCCTCCTGTCGGTGGTGGAGTAACGGCGACGGTGATGTTTCCAAACACAGAAGCCCAGGAAACCCCCCACGCCACGCCACTCCACCCCCTGTGTGACGCTCTACTGCCCCCCCGTGTCGGAAATGTGCACAACAGGTAAACGTCGCCTCTTTGTTCACGTTTTTTCTTCAGTTGATCCGCCAGCCTCTTCCAGCGTGACTCGCCGTGTTACATAAAGCTTTTTACACTGATTTACCCATTTAGCTCCGGGTCGGTGCCGCGGTCGAAGGCAACGCAGCAGGAGGTGGGATTCAAACCAAACAATGATCCAGCCGTGATGTAAGAACAGATCTGAGACGCCCGTCAGGGTCGCCCAGTGGTTTGACTGACCGTAACGGTCCAGGTCTGGGGAGGCAACAGCTGCTGGGCTGATGGAGGGATGATGGGGATGAGGAGATGGTTGAGTAGATGGTCTGGAGGAAGACAAACGTTGGTTTAGGTCATATTCATCTCACTGGTTCTGCTGGGTTTCGACTCTGCTGGTCTCTGATATGTCGATGATCTTTTTAAACTTATGCAACTTGTAATATTTTTATTTCTTCTTGTTTAGTCCGTCTAAAAACCACAAGAATATTTTAGTAAAATACTTGCTTTGACAGACGTGTTTTTTTCTGCCTTACAGTTGAGGGCAGCTGCTTGGGAGTTGAAGTAGCAGTTGGGTGTTTGTGGTCTTCCTGGTCCAGCCAGCAGTGTGTGAGGTTCTCCAGCTGGTCCCCAGAGAACTGCACGTCATCCCTGAGGACCAGGGTCATGGCTGGGTATGTGTGTATGTGTGTGTGGGGCAGCTGTGTAACTGCGCAGGCGCACAGGTGTGTATTTCAGGGGCGGAGGGTTTGGTCTCCAGGAGTTATGCAGCGGGACCACAGTTCACTTTTCCGCAGGACAGGACCAGCTTGTGGAGCAGAGGGCTTTAAACCCATACACACCCGCGCCCTTCTTGTCATCACTTCAGGATATAAAGTTCATAGACAAGAGGAAACACAACTTTTGCCTTTTTGTGATATTAATATTTCCACACTGGTTGTCGTCCAGCTGTTTCCAGGATGGCCTTCTCATGGTCCAGAGTGGCGGTGCTTCTCCTGCTGTTGGTGACCTTGGAGACGTGTCGTGGTCAGACAACAGGTATCGCAGTGTGTGGTGTGTGTGTGGTGTGTGTGTGTGTGTGTGTGTGTGTGTGTGTGTGTGTGTGTGTGTGTGGTGATTACAGGTAACAGGTGGACCCCCACCCCAGGTCATATTGATGTTAAATTCATTGTTGTGTTCACTGGTCTCTTGATGACGCCTCCTCCACACAGAGGTTCTCTACCATCTGCCTCTGTGTGTGTGTGTGTGTGTGTGTGTGTGTGTGTGTGTGTGTGTGTGTGTGTGTGTGCAGCCTTTATGCTCCCTGACCACCCAGTTGCTCTGTGGCAGATGACTGCGGCCGCCTGGACTCCTGTGGGGGCTGCATCAGTGGGGACCCATCACTCAACCTGACCAGCTGCATGTGGCAACAGTGTGACAATGGTGAGGACAGACACACACACAGACCTATGAGAGAAACTGGATCACCTTTCTAGCTCAGAAGCCAAGAAACTCCACACCACATGAATCAATAATGCAGAAGCTGTGTCCTGAGTGTGACATCACTTTTAAAGACACACACTCACACTGTCACGCTCTCTCTCTCTCACACACACACACACACACACACACACACACACACACACACAGTGGAAGGTTGAAGACTTGAGAATAAGTTGTGAAACAGCAGACAGAGAGAGAAACTGCACATCAGGGTGGGGGTTTGCTGCCAGAGGTACTGTTATGTGTCATCTCCATGGCAACCGTCTCTTTGTTCTCTGTGAGAGTGCACCTGGTTGTCAAGGCAACCATGATGGCAATCCCTGAACAGGGACGGTGCCCTTTGATGGGGTCACATCACACAGGACACAAGACTCTGTCAGAGGAGGTCAGACACGGGGAGGCTGTGTGTCCTCAGTGACATGGTCACACTCATGACGCCTACTGACTCTCCATGTGGGGTCCTCTGTGTCCGCGTGGAGACCTGCTTCTCACTCAGGGACTAAATATATGTACACATTTCCTGAGGACTGCAGTGGTGCATCATGGGAATTAAATGAGATGCCTTAAAGTTACAGTAAACTGTGTTTCACCATTTTATTTGGACGTCCATTAAGGCACCGAATTCTAATTTTGTCTGTTTCTTTCTGTAATGTGATGCTGCTCTTCCCACAGAGAACATGACAGGCTGTGTGCCCAGCAGCAACGACCCCCAGGGCTGCTCCATCGTCAAAGACACGGCCATGTGTCCAGGTGAGCCCCCACCTAGACCCCCCCCCCCCACACACACACTCATACACTTGTGTGACTCCAACTGAGATGTAGGCATGTGGGTAACTCCACATGGACGATCTACTGGGGGACCTCAATCTACCTGAAACTGAAAAGATGTCATCGTGTGTGTGTGTGTGTGTGTGTGTGTGTGTGTGTGTGTGTGTGCGTGTGTGTGAGAGATCTCCAGTCCTGTGTTCACAGTACTGTGTGGTGAGCAATAATGTCATCTGTCTGCCTGTTTCTGACCCCCACATTGACACCTGGACATGTGACCTCCAGGGTCCAACACGTCAATATCCAGCAGCAGCAGGACAGGTGAGCCCCCCCACTGGGACCCCCAGCAACACACATGTTCAGAGCAGTTAGAAAACTGTGTTGCTGGATGAGATATATTACACACAGTCAGCTTTATTGCTGTTTTCCCATCTGCACGTCTGGCTGCTTATCCACTCCCTCCCCCCGTAGACTCCCCCACAGAGCCCCCCCCTGTGTACTCACAGGCCAAGTTTGACATGTCCAGCTTCATCGGGGGCATCGTCCTTGTGCTGAGCCTGCAGGCCGCAGCCTTTTTCGCTCTGAGATTTATCAGGAGCAAGGACAGCAGCTACGAGACCATGTGAGTGTGGAGATGTTGCAGGGGGCACTTCTGGACACACACACACACACACACACTGCATGTGTGATTCATTCCTCAAGGTAACGTGGAGGAAAATGGTGCTTCCTCTGAATTGGTGTGTAATACCGCCCCCTGGTGGCCACAGGGGGTACTATGAGTGTTGCTGTGGATACCCGCTGCTGAGTATGATCCCCCACGCAGCTGCAGTTCAGGGGGGCTGCATATTAACTTCCAATATGTTTGTGCCCCCCCCCCCTTTTGGTGCTGCACAGAGAGCAAACACAGTAGAGGAAGAGGAGCCGAGACCAGAGGCATCAAAGAGCTGTGGTAGTTTGTGGGTGGTGGGGGGTGATGGTGACAGTCACTGCTCTTCAAGATGTAAAGGGAACTGCTGATGCCACCCCTCCTTCCCACATACACACACACACACACACACACACACACACCTGTAACGGACCATGCAGGAGGTTGTAGGTGACATTTATTGTTGTGTTTGATTTATTGTGGGTTTGTTTTTCAGTCCCATTGTGTGTCCCCTTCTCTCTCTCTCTCTCTCACACACACACACACACACACACACACACGTTCCTGCTGTTCTTCTTGATTGCTTTGATGTTTCTCAATAAAATGCTCACTAATTAGATTGTGGTGTTTTTTATTTTTTTTATTTCAGATGAAAATGAGTGTGCTGTGTGCGTGCGTGTGCGTGCGTGTATGTGTGTGTGCGTGCGTGTATGTGTGTGTGTGTGTGTGTGTCTGTGTGTGTGTGAGAGAGAGAGAGCAGAAGTGATGTTTTGGGTTCATCATACTGGCATGTGCTTTTGCAATCATCCAGCAGGGGGCGACAATGAATACCAGAAGGGTGCAAGAGGCAGAATCACCACACCTGATTTTCTCCTCTCTGTCACTCTCTCTTTCTCACACACACGCACACATGCATGTGCATATGCCCACACACACACACACACACACACACACCTCTAGCTGCTCACCTATTTCTTCCTCTTCCCACCTGGTCTGGTGTCTGTTCTTCCGGAGAGTTCTGCCTCAGTTAGCTGCAGGACTGTGTGAGGTGGGAGGAAAGGGTCGGGGTCAGAGGTCAGAGAGAAGAGGAGGATGAGTGCTGATTGGCAGAGGGACAGAAACGGGGGCGAGAGGAAGGGCCTCAGACGCGCCACTGCAAAGGAATGCTAAAGGAATGGGGGGGCGAGCAGGGGGGGAAGGGGGTATAAATAGGGATGGATTTGGCAAGCTAGCGGACACACACTCACACACACGCTGACACACACACACACACACTCGGCTGCACGTCCAACAGGCCCCAGAGCAGGACAGACTGCAGGAAGGCGTTACTTGGCCATCAGGATGGACTTCCAGCCCAACATCTTCCAGGAATTGGGGCCCCTGGATGGCCTGGAGAAGCAGCTCATGTGCCCCATCTGCCTGGAGATCTTCTCCAAGCCAGTGGTGATCCTGCCTTGCCAGCACAACCTGTGTAGGAAGTGCGCCAACGACATCTTTCAGGTAGGTACCGGGGGGCGTGGGGGGTCCTCACTCACTGCATAAACTTCCAGTGTTCAGTGTGTGTGTGTGTGTGTGTGTGTGTGTGTGTGTGTGTGTGTGTGTGTGTGTGTGTGTGTGTGTGTCTGAGCGCCCAGCGACAGCGGAGAGACATGTCAGCCGCCTTTGCTCTGACAGATGGGATAGGGGCACCGTCACCACCTGCTTGGTTCATTCCCCAAAATAGAGGAAAAACTCCGCCCACTCAGCTCACACTGTCCAAATGTCCTTCTCTCTCTCGCTCTCTCACTCACACACTCAGAAGAACGCTGGACGTTTCACGGCCTGCAGACCAGAGAGACCAGACTAAACATCTCATTTGTGTTCATAATTCGCAGTGTTTCTGTTGTGGTGAAACGCAAAGCTGCTCCATCATTATAAACAGAGAGACAGACAGGAAAACTGTAAGGTGACACCTGCAGATACACACTGTCCATGGGGGGGTCACACCTACAGGGACCAGTAGACAGTATGGAGTCACATATACAATGGGAGATGAAGAAAGACCTGTGTGTGTGTGTGTGTGTGTGTGTGTGTGTGTGTGTGTGTGTGTGTGTGTGTGTGTGTGTGTGTGTGCGCGCACCCCCTGCAGGCGGCAAACCCCTACTACACATCACGGGGCACCAACATCACGGGGGGCCGATTCCGGTGCCCCTCCTGCCGGCACGAGGTGGTGCTGGACCGACATGGCGTCTACGGCCTGCAGCGGAATCTGCTGGTGGAGAACATCATCGACATCTACAAGCAGGAGAGCAGCAGGTGAGTCTGTGTGTGTGTGTGTGTGTGTGTGTGTAGGAGAGAGGGCAGCTGTGAGGTTGTGTGGCAGGTCAAACCAGGTCAGACCCCCCCCCCATATTTATACCACCAAAATAAATAAACTGTCACTTCATTTGTTCATCAGGTACATTGTTAAGCTTATTATTATTGTTATTGTTATTATTATTATTAATAATAATAACAATAATAATAATAATAATAATAATAATAATAATACTGTGCTGATGATGTGTGTTGCAGTTGGGAGGACAGAGCAGTGCAGTGTGTCTCTGTGCCCCCCCCCCCCCCCCCCCCCCCCCCC
>UFQX01005250.1:0-32604 GCA_900497675.1 Arapaima gigas | reverse complement strand
CCCCCCCCCCCCCCCCCGCAGGCTGATCTAACCCTAAAAGGCCCAGGGTGGAGTCTCAGGGGGGCTGTGGAGAGGGCTCAGGGTTCCAGTGGGGTGGCTTGTTATCACACGGTATAAATAAACCATAACATGGGCGTTGCCATGGCAGCAGAGCAGAGGTAGCGGGCCACAGTTGTCCTGCTGAGAGCTGTTGCAGACGGTGCGCAGGTGTGTGAGGTCACTGTGAGATCATGCCAATGCCCCGCCCTCTGCCTGCCACCCCCCCATCTTTGCCTTCACCCCCACAGCCCGCGGCCCATGAAGGCGAAGGTGGAGCAGCCCATGTGTGCGGAGCACGAAGACGAGAAGATCAACATCTACTGTGTCACCTGCCAGGTGCCCACCTGCTCCATGTGTAAGGTGTTTGGGGCCCACAAGGACTGCCAGGTGTCCCCCCTGCAGACTGTCTACCAGCAACAGAAGGTGAGCACTGGGGGATCACCTGGCACAGGTCACACAGGGAAACAGGCTGTTCGGGATGGAGGGACCGTCAGGCATGTGGGATGGTGGCAGTTGTGTGTGTGTGAGTTTGTTTCAGGTCACTGTCTTCCTTGTGTCACCTGGACGTTGTAATTCAGCCCATTGAGGCCCAGTGATCAGGGTGGTAAATATAGCGGTCGGGGGGCTGCACTGCACCATGGTCCCTAGAAGGAGGTGTGACCCCTGGTGACCCTCATCTTACACACGGCTGCTATTCTCAGTGGGGATCGTTTTCCCAGAGCTCTCTGTGTGTGCGTGTGTGTGTATGTGTGTGTGTGTGTGTGTGTGGCTGCAGACGGAGCTGAGTGACAGAATTGCCGCCTTGGTGGCCGGGAACGAGCGCATCCAGGCCGTCGTCACCCAGATGGAGAACACCTGCAAGACCATTGAGGTTTGACACCCGGGGGGTTGGGTGGGGAGGGGCTGCAGCACATCTCCAAAAATACATCATGCATTAAGGTCAAAGGTCAACCCCACACATACCTCTTCTGAAGGAGACCCTGATAAGCACTGATGCAGAAGTGTTTCAACTGCCACACTCACACACACCTCTCAGCTGAGACGGAAACCCGGCTCTGCAGGGGACCAGGGCTGCAGTTCCACTCTGGTTGCCTCGCTGCAGGAGAACAGCCAGCAGCAGAAGCGGCTGCTGAGCCAGAGCTTCGACGGGCTCTATGCTGCGCTGGAACAGCGGAAGGCGGAGCTGCTGTCCCACATCGCGGCTGAGCAGGACAGCAGGACGGCGCGGGTTCGAGACCTGCTGCAACACTACCACCAGCGGCTCGACAGCAGCTCGGCCCTCCTGCAGACCGCCATCTCCTGCACAGACGAGCCGGGGGAGGCCAATTTCCTGCTGGTGAGCCCAAACGGTGATGGCGCTGGTGATGTCGCTGTGATGTCATCGGTTTAACCCCCCCATTTCCTGTCTCTCCTCCGTCTCTTGCACCCGCAGACGGCCAAGCAGCTGCTGACAGAGTAAGTCTCCCGCCGTTCAGCCTCTCTCCCCCGCAGTCGATTTTTCTCAAATAACCCGTCCCCTCCCCCACCCCTGACTCCACCCCCTCCGTGACATCAGAATGTCCAGCATGGTGGGTCTGTCCCCCCTGGAGCGCATCGAGCCGGGGTTCGAGAACATGGACCAGTTCACCCCAGACATGGAGCAGGTTGAGGAGCTGCTGCGCACCATTGACTTCAGCACAGGTGAGTCTGGCTCAGCCCCCTGACCACCGCAGACACGCCCACTGAGCCCCCGCGTGACCTTCAACCTGTCCCTCCCCCCAGAGGATGATGAAGAGGAAGAGGAGGGGATTGATGAGGGAGACAAGGAGGGCAGTGAGGAGGGAGAACCGGGGCAGCAGGACAAAGGTAACGGGGTGTGTGTGTGTGTGTGTGTGTGTGTGTGTGTGTGTCTGTGTGTGACACCATGTTACACTCTGTCCCCGCAGCCCATTAACAGTGTCCAACCGCAGCAAGTGGAGTTGGTGCTGAGAGGAACCAACGGGACGGGATGATGGTGCCGGACAGGAAGTGATGCAAGCGATGACGGTTAAGGACAGAAAGTGGGGACGGGGGACATGGGTCGGCCGACGGCCCGGGTTCGACACAATGCGACCCGGGGGACCGCGCCACAGAAGCCCCTTTCACCTGGGCTGGATCCCACAGCCCACATGTTCACTGTAGGCGAGACGGGGCGGTTTCCCTTCAGGGCAGCGCTGTGCAGCCGACGGTTATTATTATTATATCCACAAGTGTGTTTTGTACGTGACCTGAGGGTCAGGGGGCGGATGGTCCAGGGGGGTCGTATCCCTGTAGGGGTTTGTTTGTGTGCAGCTGCAGGGTCTTCATGAGTGTTTCTCACGTGTGACACCTGCACAGGTAAATAAAGTGTTGGCTTCCATGTCTTGCTGATGTCTTGCCAGTCAGGGGAGTGAAGTGCCTCTGGAGATGTGGCTTCACGCCTCCTCTGCTGGGCGTGATGACGGGTGACGAACGCAGTAAAATGCAGTAAATAGCAGCAGACTGTCAGCACTGTTAACTGGACGGGGTCCTGGGAGGTCCAGCTGGGCTGTTCAGAGATGAGGGCATCTTGGTGGTCTTCAGTCTTGGACTTCCTTCAAGGTGATGTTCTCCACACCTCAACCTGGACCACTGATGAGACAATCAGTCCTGAGATCACTTTTACCATGAATTACTATGGTATAATCTAGCTCAGTCAGACATCTGCAGTTTAATGCTGGACTTAAACATCTCACATCCAGCAAGGTGCTCATTTCTCCACAGCAACACAACCATCATGGAGACAGTCTGTGTGTCACTCTGACTCTCTTCCTCTTAGGTTATTCATCATATTTACATTTAATGACTCACCTTCTGGTTTAAAGTTACACTGAAGGTGGTGAAAGACCTCCTTTCTCTGGGGTTTTAATTTGTGAGGTTTGATCTGAGGTCCAACGTGAGGTTTGAGATGGTCCATTGTGAGAAGAAGATGAGTCTCTGAAGAGCACAAGCTGTTGCAGGTTCAAGTTCACCAGGAGGCCAGGAGAGAGATGGTTCAGGAGGAATTCAGCAGCTTTGTGGGACACAGGGTGACCTCAGGTGAGAGTGACCAGGGTTCAAATCCTCCCTCCTGCTGAACTACCCTTACTGTGTTTACCCTGAAGGACACAGTAAAAATTACTCTGCTGTGGATAAATCTGTGCAAGTAACTTTGAAGAAAAGCATCAAATTAGGAAGTGTGTGTTCCTGCACAGGCAGTGGGGGGTATTCATCTTTACCCTCTTACTCCCCAGATCCTCGTGGTGAAACATTATTTACTGCATCTGCTGTCCCTCAGGTCTGCTGTCTCTCTCTCACTCACTCTCACACACTCACACACACACACTCACACACACACACACACACAGCACAACATACTAATTAGGCAGTGTGTGTCCAGTGGGACGGAAGGTAATAAGGAGGGGAAGCAGGAGGTCTCCCCAGCGTATCGCCCTTGGAAACAACATCTGACCAAACGTCCCGTGTTAAGGAGATGCCGGTCCACATCCTGCTGCTGGTCGTCTCCCGTCCCCCAGCGGCACCATCTGCTGACGTGTCCTCGGGCATAATGGCCGCCACTCGCTGCATGTTTCACCCCCCTGTGCGCCGTCACCTGGAGTCCCGTTTACGTTTTAACCCCAAACTGTAACGACACGAGTTTCCCACAAGGTGGCAGTAAAATACCTCCGCTTTTTTCCTCGTTTTCCTTTCTTTTTTCGTTGCACTCGAATTTTGGGTTTTTCGTGTGTGTGTGTGTATGTGTATGTGAGGGGGGGGGGTGTCCCTGTGTGGCAACTTTTTAGTTCCTCTTAAAGTTTGGTGAAGCAATAAACCCTGGAAGTGAGTGAAACGACAAGAGTGGTCATGTCTGTGGAGCGATTGCAGGGCAGGGATGAAGTTCCTGTATTTCTCTGTCTCTCTCACACACCCAGGCCCTATGCATGCGGACAGCCTGAAGGATCACAAGGCGGAACCTGTTCTGCAAGAACACAAACACAAGTGTGGCTGTTGACAAAAGGCTGAGTCCCACCATACACATACACACACACACACACACATACAGAGGAAGCTGCTTTATCTAGGTTCTGCTCTGCAGGTTGATGTTTTGGGAGTGACTGTTACACCCTGCAGGCAGGCAGGCCTTACAGATACTGAGGGCATCAATGCAAGAGGGCGTGTCTGTGTCTGTGTGTGTGTGTGTGTGTGTTAAAGGGGTGTGAGAGGGGAAGCCAGGTTGTTCCACCAGGGCAACACCTGCTGCCACTGGGAGGGGCACTTTGGCTCTGGACTCCTGTGGTGTCATGAAATGACAGAGATCTGTTTGGGTCCAAATTCAACTTGAACTGTGTGTGTGTGTGTGTGTGTGTGGATGTACAGCTACATACAGTGAAACACCCCGTTTTGACTGCAGGGCCAGGTGCTTTGTGGCTGTGGGGGGTGGAACTCAGGTGACTGAGTCTGTACCCACGCAGGGGGCTGCTGACTGAGGGGGGTGGTCTGGATTTCACGTTAGAAAACGGTCACCGCTGTAAAGGGAGGGATAATTGTTGAGTTCAGTTTTGACAAAGTCCACTCAACCCACTATACGCAGTGAGGCCAGTTTACCTGGAAAAACCGGACAGGTATGAAAGTGCGGATTTGCACTCCACACCTGCCTGTATAAAACTTTATCATTCATTATATCCCCGGTCCCTGTGGCTCTTCCCTCATCTGCTCACAAGTGGTGGGATGTTACCCTGGTAAAACAGGGTAATTATCAACAGTAAATGAATCTTCACACGGTCCTTACAAAATCCACTCCGTGTTTTTGCAGGAGCCCACGCCCTAACCCTAACCCGGGAGTGGGAGGGGTTTGCTGTGGGTGGGTGAAGGGGGGCGGAGCCTGAGAACCTGCCACTGGCTCGCGCGCCGAGTTCTCACCCAAACCCCGGCAGGAACGCGCGCACCTGGGCTGCACGTCGCCGGCGCTGTGGGGGGCAACGGCGGGACCGGGGAAAGCGCGTGGGCTGCAGTTCACCTGTGTTTCCACACACAGCGGAGCTACAGGTGTGTGTGTGTGTGGGTGGGTGTGTGTTCAGGTGGCACGGAACTTTGCTGGTGTACAGGGCGCGCTTTGCGGATACACGCCGCACACCGCACTGCCGACAGCAGGAACCTATAGCCGCCATCGCCCCCAGGGGGCGCTACCCATGGGACCCGCACGCCGAACCGAACATCTCCGGCAGGGGGCGCCACTCTGTCCGCGCAAGAGGAACCGATTGAGATGGAGGGCTGAGTGATGCGGCTCCGCCCACAAACACACGACTGGAGCAGAAAAACACATCTGAAGTGGAGGCACCGCAGGGAGGAAGTAAAAACGTGCAGAAACAGGACTTTTTGCGGGAGAGAAAATGTTTGCAGTGTAAAGATGTCAGTGGCCAGTAGGAGGCGCTGAGGCACAGCCTCTGGTTTCAAGTGTTTCCATTTTTACTGATTTTCATGGAGCCCTGTTCGGGGCTGGGGGTCGTGCGCTGAGTGATGCTCTGCTTCCCTTCCGGATGTTGTGTTACGCTGTCAGTGTGGCTTCTCAGAAGAGACCACTGGTGACATAATCACTTCCTGTTTGTCGAACCCGAGCAGTAAACAGGCCGCCGGGTTTGCAGTCAGTTTCTCTAATGAGTTGCAAATGCAGATATAAACCCAGAAAGGTGACGTCCGCAGCGTTGGCTGTCTCTGTTGGTTTGGTGTTCGAAGCCCGGCTGGAAGACGCTGTGTGAGGACAGCGGTGGACAGGGTCTGCCCTGGCAGTCGAGGTGACGCTGTGGACAGAGGGACACACCCTGCGTTTCTCCTCATATTTACTGCTCCGTTGCTGTGTTTGTGGCCACGTTGACGTGGGTTTTTTTAGTTTGTGATCAGATGAGAAGCGCTCATGAAGTACATTTCCAAGGTGTCTTCTGCAGACCTTCAAGGCCATGTAATTGCTGAGGTGGTGGGATGCTACAGGTGTGTACTGGGACTGGACAGGTGTGCAGTGGCACGGTACAGGTCTGTATTGGGATGCTACAGGTGTGTAGTGGAACTGTATAGGTGTGTGTTGGGACAGTACAGGTGTGTATTGGGACTGGACAGGTGTATAGCGGGACTGTACAGGTGTGTGTTGGGATGGTACCGGTGTGTGTTGAGGTGAGGAGTTTTCAGGGGTCAGCAGGTTACCTGTTTATTTTTAGTAAATCTCTCAGCTCGAGGAGCCGGGTTCCGTGTTTCTCAGTAATTTATTGCTCTCCTTTGATGTGTGGATTCAATTTAAACTGTGGAAATAAAAATTGTCCCCAGATGTTCACCCGTTTCTCCTCTTTGATGTGTCCTGAGGCAAAGGGTTGTCACCTGTGGGTTGCCACGTGTTCCGGGCCGAGCGACGGATGTGCTGGCGGCTGCTGCGGTGCCACCATGGAGCGTGAGATCGGGTCAGAACCGCTGCTGGACCTGAGTCACCTGACAGAGGAGGAGCAGGGCACCATCCTGCAGGTGCTGATGCGCGACTCAGAGCTGCGCTGCCTGGACGAGCGGCGCATCAGGTCAGATGCCCTTCCTTCCGTGCTGGTGTGAAGGAGCCCTGGGGTCGGACCCTAGTCCCCCTCTGCTCATGTCTGTCCTCCTCCCCACCCAGCAAGCTGAGGCACTCGGTGTCGGACCCCAAGAGGCTCAAGTCCCTGTCGGGTGACTGGTTCAATGAGCTCTGGGCCAAACGCCACAAGAAATTCGGCTCTGACATTGTCCAGGCATCCATCCGGCGCAAGAAGAAGGTTAAAGGTTAGTCCTGTGTCTGCACTCAAGGGACCCGCCTCATTTCACACGCTTACATTTAGCTCAGGTCAGGTGGGTCTAAAGGATGTGATCGCTGAGCCTATGGTGGGCTTTGAACCTGGAACCATCTGCCGTCACACCGCTCTCTGTGAGGTCATCACAATGCGCCACCTTTTCTTCAAACGTGGATCATCTAGCTGAACTCCTCAGTGCTTTAATGAGGAGCGAGAGCCCCTCCCATGACAAGACAGGGATTATGTAAAAGCAGCACAGTGAATTGTGTGGAAAGGTGTGTAGAGCGCCCCCCTCAGGATGCCTGCTCTTCCTTGCAGAGGTGCCCCTGAATGTGGTGTGCAGGGGCAGAGCTTCTGATAAAAGCTCCCCCAATGTGCTCAATGGCGCCACCTTGAGGTCCACAAAGCTCGATGAAGAGGAGGAGCATGACAGCAGGAGGTGGGTGCTCGCCATTTGCGTCCAGCACAGTGTGTGTGTGTGTGTGTGTGTGTGTTATCATGAACACTAATTGCGTTTCTCTACCTTTCGTGACCCCCTGATGGCCCCGCCCCCTCTGTGTGGCTGCCGCCATCAGCACCAGGGACCAGGTGACCCCCACGCCGGCTCCCAGAAGGGGGGCTGCCTCTTCCAAGGTGAGTCACAGAGTCCTTACCTCCACCTGTGTCCAACGTTTGGTGCAAACCCCCTGTCACCACCTGTGATGTCTTCGCCTGTGGCTCAGTGGTATAGCTTTTGTGGCTGTGACTTCCTGTTGCTTCTGCTTCTCTCATAAATTTGAATAACTAAATGAAACAGGAGTTTTGTTGTCAAGGGAAACAGCCAGTCTGGATGTAGCGAACAAGCCTGGCATTGAGGGTAGTTACCACAGTAAGGGGGACCTCATCTGGTACCTGGGGACCGAGTACACCTGAGATGCCTACCTGGCTGATTAGGGAACGCAAATGTGGTCTGTCACTCCAGGCTCCAGCAACCAGGTTTATTTGGTTACCAAAGTTTGGGTAAATCATGTCCCTTTACCAGGGTGACTTTACTCGGTCACATGTGCGAAGGCCCGTCAAATACAGACACAGGTAAAGCAACATCTTGGCCACTTGGGGGCGCCTCTCCAAAGAGGTTCAACACCAAAAACTTGGTGCTTCTCAGTTTAGTCCCCAGTGTGGTATAAGGATCTTCCTGTGTCCCTCAGAGCTGCCGAATCCCCTAAACCCATATCTCTGAGAGCTTCTTCTCTCCTCATCTCCTCACAGCTGCACAAATGAGTCCAGCACCATGTGATCATCTGCCGATAACAGAGAAAACCTGTGAAAATATGTACAGTTTTATTGTACAACAGGCTGATTATTCGTTATTCGATTTAAATGCATTTTTTCCGTCTTTCGACTCCCACAGTGGGTGTAAAAAAGCTGGAAAAAGAGGTCAAAATATTAATAAAAGTGGGGTTTTGCTGCCTCTGTCACTGGTTGATAGTGACACCTCCCCTCCCTCACTGACTCCTCCCTGTTCCCCATGCTGTGTTTCAGGGTCCAGGGACACGTGACAGCTCTCCAGCATCAACAGGTAAAGTTGCCTTAGTTTGTTTGTGCTCTGTGTCGCCCCCTCCTGGTCATCACCTCTTCACCACCCCCATCCTCCCTCTGGTGGTGTGTTTGCACTCATCTCATGAGCGTCACTCCAGAAGCTTCTGAAGGAGTGTGATGCAGGCTGTGTGACGCAGCCTGAAGACGTCCCCGATGGCGACTGGATGACACGTCTGCTTTGTTTGGCACCCCCCCCTCCAGAGTGCGTCAGTGAGCTGAGCGGACAGAGAGAGGAGACTGCAGAGGCGGACCGAGCACTGCGGACACCCTCCCCCTCCCTGCAGGTATGCCCCCCCCCCCCTCCGACACACACACACACTCACACACACACACCGCACACAGTTGATGAACCTCTTCATCTCCCGTGGACAACNCACACACACACACACACACACACACACACACACACACACACACACACACACACACACACACACACACACACACAGAGAACCCTACACAAACACAGATTTGAGTTAACGTATGTAGGTACATATGTTCTCTCTCTTTCTCTCTCACACACACACACACACACACACACACACACAGTTTTTGTTTCTGGGTCTCCTGCTGTCCACATCGGAGAATCCTGCACTTGTGCCCCACCCACATGACTTTGCTGACCAATCAGGAGCCGGTTCCTGGTCAGATGACTGAGCTGCTGTGATGGAAGGTTTCGGCGCAGCAGCGCAGCTCAAACACAGCGACACACACTCCTCCTTTCTTCACACATCCACACACACTCTGAGCCGTGCCTGGCAGTCGGAGGGCGCTACATCTCCGCCAATCTCACTGCTTTTGAGTCTGCTGCCTTTGTTAGTGTTCTAGAAGGTACGCGTGTGTATTAACTGTGTGTGTTTGAAAAAACATTCCTGCCACTTATTTGATCCTGTAATATGCGCTCTGTAGTCTACTTTATGTATGTAATTTGAAACTCAGGTGTGTGTTGGTATCTGTGTGTGTTTTGACCTCTGTAACAACATGAGTGTGTGTGAATGTGCAGGACTCCCAGCATGCTTTGCCTCTGCAGGTGAGCAAAGGGAGAGACTCAGACTCTGTGTCGAGCAGCACTGCGACTGAGTCCGACTCGACCCGGCTGAGAGGCACCCGGTCCCTGTCGAGCCTCCAGTCCAACAGCGCGGTGAGTCTCTCTCTCACACACACTCAGACGTGCACACACACACCTGACTTGCCCATGATTCAGGCCTGGCTGTGCGTCATTGATCAAGGTGATGAGAATTATCAGCATCCTTCATTGTAAATATAACTCTACTGTCACAGCCTCCTGCTGTCCGTGTGTGTGTGTGTGTGTGTGTGTGTGTGTGTGTGTGGGGGGGGGGGTTCCTTCTCCAGCTTTCATACAAAAATCAGCAGCATTTCCATCCCACAGCTCCTTCAGTGTCCTTGAGGGCAGGATAATGTGTGTGTGTGTGCGCGCGCGCACGTTGTTTTTATATATAATTATTCACGTCTCAGGTGAATCAATACCAATGACTGATTCACTGGTGCCTGAGATGTACTTGTGTCTTTCACTAGTGTTTCACCTGTTTGTTTCCCCACACCCCTCACCTAAGTGGAGGTGCTGTTAGCCAATGGCTGTACCTCCCTCCCTGAGTGGCAGGTCTGTGAGCCATTGACTTTCTCCCCTCAGCTCAGTGGCAGTATGATGAGCCTGTTCAGCTCCGGGGAGTTTGACGCCGTGGAGGTGCGCGGCAACTTGCAGTTCTCACTGCACTATGACACCAAGAAGGAGGAGCTGCAGGTGCAGGTGTGTCGCTGCCAGGACCTCGCCTTTGCCCGCAAGAACCGCTCCGACCCGTGAGTTCACACTGTCGCTGTTCCACCCCTTTGTCCCTTCCCCACCCGTCTGTCTGACTGCTCTCCCTCGTCTCCCTGGTAACGGTGCGCTAAACCCGGCCAATCCTGTCTCCTGGGGGGATGAGACGGCTCCGGCAGCCCCCCGTGGGGCTCTGCACTTGGAGGGGCCTCATTTTCTTACTGGGCTGGGTTTACTGGGAGGGGCGGAGCCAGAATTGACCCTCCTGCTGTCCATCTGCGTTGCAGCTACGTGAAGACATACCTCCTCCCTGACAAGTCGTCCCACAGCAAAAAGAAGACGTCTGTGAAGAAGAAGACAGTGAACCCCATCTTTGACGAGACTTTGAAAGTGAGCTGGGACTGTCCCATGTCCCCGTCCTACTGCCCTCCGGTCCCTCAGCTGCTGTCTTGTGCTGTCTCTGCCATTAGCTGTCCTCAGCCTGTCCCTGCATTAGTCTGCCCATCTGTCCACCCCATCACCCAGTGTGTCTCAGTGTCCTGTCTATCTGTCTGTCTGTTTGCTGTCCCCTACCTGTCCCTTTTTCTGTCCCCACTTTCAGTATAAAGTAAAGATGACGGAGTTGAAGGGCAGGACGCTGAACCTGTCTGTCTGGCACCACGACCCCCTGCGACGGAACATCTTCCTGGGGGAGGTGGAGGTGGGGATGGCGGACTGGGACTGGGGGCAGAAGGAGCCCTGCTGGCGTCCCCTAGTGCCCCGGGTATGTCCCCTGTTACACGTCTCCTCAGGTCCACAGTCCCTCCTGCTCTTGATGCTCAAAACGACATCAAAAAAATAAAATACATTGTTTGCATGTTGTTAACACACACACACACACACACACACACACACACACACACACACACACACACACACACAGAGTTGAGAGCAGAAGGCTGTTTTTACTTTGTTTTGTTTGTATCTCTGAAGTCATTTTCAGCTGTAAGTTGCACTGTGCAAAATCTTCACAAAAGTGTACCTCCTATGATTTATTTCTTGATTCCCCCCTCAGGGAGGGTGATGTTTATTTCCACGGCTGATTCAGTAAGAATCATGCAGTGAAATACCTTGAAGATCAATACAGAGATCTGTCAGAATCCACAGTATAATTACAATTTATATGGTCCCTGTCTAGCAGCTGTTACTTTTATTGGCATCATCTCATTAGTCATCTTTTTACACCACTTTAGCTGACACTGTAACACGTTTCCCTCGCCGACATATTAACCAAAAATCAACACGTTTGGTTGCTGCATCTGCAGAATGAGGAGAAAATATGTGCTGGATTTTTGTTTAGGGTGTCAGTCTGTAGTTTGATATTGTTTTGTCCCTCAGTTCTGTGTCTATATTTTTATTTTTAAAAAGCTTCTCTGCGTTGATTCTTGACTGTGTGTCTCGCTGCTGCTTTTGGTCTCTGACGCCTCTGGCTGCTCCAGGTCCAGCTGAGTCAGAACACCATCAGCAGCCGTGGGACCATTATGCTGTCCATCAAGTTCGTCCCGGCCGGATCTGAAGGCGAGTCCCTCCCACACACACAGGCACTCTCTCTCTCACACTCTTCCTGTTTAAATGTGACCTCAGCTGTACCTGCACTGTACCTGTGCTGCTCTTATGTGTGTCTCTCTGCTTCCCCCTGCAGGCAGCGGTCTGCCAATAACGGGAGAACTGCATATCTGGCTTAAGGAGGCGCAGGGACTCATCCCCACCAAAGGGGGCACTGTGGACTCGTTTGTTAAGAGGTACATTGGACGTTTTTTTACCACATCTTAAGCAGTAAAACTTCTCCAGGGCCATTCTGTAAGTATTGTTGCTAGAAACAGAGTGCATGATGTTGCTGAATATTTACGTGACAAAAGTGAGCTTAGTTAAGACCCGCCCCCTTTGTCCCTCATCCCCCAGCTACGTTCTTCCCGATCAGAGCCGCTCCAGCCGGCAGAAGACGCGCGTCGTGAAGCACACAGTGAGCCCCACCTTCAACCACACCATGGTGTATGACGGCTTCCAGACGTCGGACCTCAACGAGGCCTGTGCTGAGATCACTGTGTGGGAGAAGGACTCGCTGTCCTCACACCAGCTGGGTGGCGTGAGGCTGAGCACGGGCACGGGTGAGAGCGAGTGCACACACAAATACACGCACACACATACACGCACTCACACGTAGCTAATGGTCCTGTCCGTGCCCCAGGCCAGAGCTACGGGCAGCCTGTGGTGTGGATGGACTCCACTGAGGAGGAGGTCAACGTGTGGACCACCATGGTCCAGAGCCCTAACACCTGGGTGGACACCGCTCTGCCGCTCCGAACCGACCTGGTGCCTCGCAAGGAGTAACAACCGTGTGGGGGCGGGGCTGGGGGCGGGACACTTGTAAAGGGAGCTCAGAGATGGAACTGGGGACACTTGGGCAGGGCGAACGGTGCGTGAAGAGGCAATCCAACCGGGGCCTTCATTTCGCATTTGGCTAATCACAGGCAGCCTGGACTTGCTCACATCGCTGCCGCTGCCATCATCCTGCTCTCCACACAGATTATTAATCCTTCATCTGTGTGCTGCTCACGTGTGAATCCTGGGGCTGGGAGGAGCTATGAGGGGGTAGGAAGGGGCTTATAGGGTCAGGGAGGAGCTAGGAGGAAGAAAGTGGAAGAGGCAGGAAGGTCAGGAAGAAGCTGGAAGAAGGTGGCAGGAGCAACAAAGGTCAGGGAGGGGATGGAATGGTTGGAGAGGCAGGGGCTATAAGGGTCTGGAAGGAGGTAGGAGTGGCTAGGACAGGCAGGAGGATGGTTGCTGTTGGTCAGTTTGGGGTGTGGGAAGTGCACCTGAGATATAACAATGAAAATATAATAAATAGATGATACGGGTCATAAGAGCACTTACCCCCCCTCCCCCAAACCCCACTCCCACTCCAGTGTCACACGATCAGCAGTGATTTGTTAAGAACTCATTCTGGCAGGTAGCTGAGTCTCAAGTGATCGTAGCTCTAAATTAGTTTGCTTATCAATAGGTTTGTGGGGGTCTATATAACCATTGCAGCGCACATATAGTGGGGGGGGTGTGGAGGGTTTGAGGCGGTGCACAGGCGTTCAACACACTCCTCGCTGTGACGCCACTCAATACGTGTTGTAGAAAATGACTTCAGTGTGTCTTGTGTGTGTTTGTAGATTCTCTCCTCTGTGTCCTGTTTGTTCGTGTTCCTCTGGAATTAAAACAGTCTGTCTGTCCGTCTGTTCGTCTTGAGTTGTGCAATTAAAGTGTCAGGAAAGGAAAACAGGCCACTGTGTCTGTAATTTCTTGTGCCCTGTGGTCAACCAGAGGGCTCTGAATGCACCTGAGCCCGCTGTGTCCACCCACCCCCGGCCGCCGCCTCCCCACTAGCCAGACGCCACTCAGTTCTTCAGTGCCCGATAACCTAAATAACCCGGTGTTCTCAAGCTGCCTACACAGCTGGGAGTAGAAATCTGTTTGTAAGTTCAAAGTCCCGTTTACCCCAACATCAGTGAAAGTACAAACTCGCCAAGATGTGCTGCTGCTTGGCTTCTGTACAGATCTTGTTTGCAGCTGTAATAAATCCAAAAATACAAGACTTATTTATTAAACTTCAAAATTTCACAACTTTGGGCCACATTAAAACTAATTAAAATGCCCTCGTCTCCCAGGACATATTAATCCCATAAACGAGCAATGAACACTGGACGTAAGTGAAATGAAGTTGGTCCAACGCTGCTATAGTTCGGTGCTCTTTATCGCCCCCTATGGGTTCGTAGGGTAATCGGGTCCTGCTTCGTTTGCCACCGGCAGAGATTTTGGAAAACAGGTAAAGGAAGAAAACGGGCATTTTTGGTAATAAAAGAAATGGGAAAAATGTATGTGTGAGAATTCATAACTCAGCGGCTACTGCACAAATCATCGTTTGTGCAGGAAAACGCAGAAAAAGGATAAACGGTTAAAGACTCGGATTGGCCACGAGCTGAAATACAGACATCGCACGACCCCCGCAGCTCTGTGAGGACCGGCAGCAGTGTCGCCGCGAACGGCTCCGGTGGAAACAGACTCCGGCCGCCGAAAGGCTCCGGGTTCGAGCGCCGCGTGATCGATCACTTGACGCTCAGGAACGGTCACATGACCGGACCAACTGGCAACTGTCATGTGACGAGAAGAATGCCCGCCTACTCTTCCGCGATTGGACAACGAAAACTGGTTCGGCATCCTATTGGACAGGGGAGACGGCGTTCTGGTGAGGGTAATATTGACGGGGTTCAACTAGGTAGTGAGTGTTTAAACCAGCTAGTTTGGAGACTCGTTATTTAAACAGTAAGTTTGCCCCCCCTACAGACCGACCGCTCTCCTGTGTTCGAGTGGCTCCCGGCAACATGTGGACCGCCGCCGTGTTCCTGGGGCTCCTCCCGGGTGAGTCTCCCTCTCCTGCCCGTCCAGAGTGGTCTTATTCACTCTGGTTCTAGTCCGCTTTACAGGTTAAAAACGTGTCTCTTGGCGGAGTTTTTCGTGAGTTTTGCTAAATTAAAGTAAGTTTCAGTTTAGTACAAAGGAAGCTGCGCTGTAACTGGAGACTCAGCTCGCTGTTTGTAGTGAAACCAGATATTCATAATAATACATTAATAATCATATTTCACCCCTGGAGGCGCTTCTTCAGGGCTCCTAGTTTTTTTTAAATACAGGTGATATCGTACATCTACGTGTGTGTGAGGGAGAGAGAGAGACTGACACGCTTCTGTCCCCAGTGTTGCAAGGAAAACCCTTTGCCAGCACTCCAGACTTTGGGAAGCTCTACCACGTGAAAGGTAGGCTTCCAGGTGTGTGTGTGTGTGTGTGTGTGTGTGTGTGTGCGCGCGTGTGTGTGCGTGCGCACTTGCAACACCACTCCCTCCTGAGTGTGAAAGTATTGATCGCAGTTTTGGTTCCTCTGTTTTTGGCTGAATCAGCTGGTGGTCTTGTGATGGTTCTTAGGTCAGTACTTTTACCAGCTGTGTGTGTGTGTGTGTGTGTGTGTGTGTGTGTGTGTGTGTGTGAGAACATTGACCACTGGTGCCTTGCTCAGGTGTGATCTTGCTGCCCTACGCGGAGATCAAGGAGCCGTTTGAGGCCTGGTACGACCTGCAGGGAGCCAGAAGCCGCATCGACTACTATCATGGTGAGTGATTGGGGTTCGCAGCACGTTGTTGGTTCAGTTCTCTAGAGTGCAATTGTGTTCTTGCACTTTTTACTTTTAATTTACAAGGTATGTTTTTTAATACACAAACATACTGGCACTAAGGAAGAAGAGCCAAACACACTGACTTAATAAGTTAACAGAGAAGGAAGACTGTCAATGTGACTGTAATGAGGAAAAGGTGAAACATATGCCAAGTAAAAATTACATTTAAAAAGTGTGCCGAAGCGGTGTGACTCGCATGAGGTTGTATGACACGAGTCCCACTGCTCAGGAAACTTGGGAAAGACTGCGAAGTTGAGCTTACGGGTTGTCTTGGAAATGTCTCTCCCATGCTGGGATTGGCTCAAAGCTGGGCAAATGTGATGCCGGAGATGTCTCGTTCCCGTGTCCCCTTTCCTCCCCCAGGCCAGGTGTCCACCTACCAGCTGGGCCAGGAGAAGCCGTGGGGTTTGAGCTACAAGATCACCCCGGAGACGACGGAAACGGAAGTGAATGTTATGAAGTGTTTCCAGCTCAATGGCACCAAGCAGGAGCCTGTGGTGCCTCAGGGAGCTGTGCCCAACGTGGATGGCTTTCAGGTACAGGCACGAGGGCGGGGCCACATCAACTCACTGCACATCCCGGGGGAGAGCTCTGTACATGTAGGTTGCCATGGATATCGCGGCTTGCAGCTCACTGGGTGCCGCCCCGCAGTTCATCCGGAAGGAATACTTCGCTGGGCGCCTATGTGAGGTCTGGCAGAATGTCACCGTGGAGGGCCACAAGAAGAACACCTACACCCTGTGGGTGACGCGGCCCGGGGGCGGTGACACGCCAGATACCCCCTGGCACTACGAGATGATGGGCTACAACACGTTGCTGGGCTCTCACTACGATAAGTATGTAGTGGAGTACCGGGCATTTGAGCCGCAGCTGGACCCCAGCGTGTTCGTCTTGCCTGAAGGTGAGTGGAACCTGCAGCAGGTGGGACTTAAACCCGATTGCAGCTGAGTAGTTTTGAAGAAAAGCTTAGGCTAAATAAACAGGTGCTTTGCAACACCTAAACGCTCCTCTTAGTTACGATTATGGTCTTTCGTGAAATTCAGTTTTGGTGGTGAGAACCCAGACTGCAGTCTCTTCTCCTGTGCTCCATCCAGGTATGACCTGTGGTTCGTTCCCGGGGCCAGGGGCAGAGCATCGTCTTGTGGCCAATCCCATCCAGGACCTTGTCCACACCAGCCCTCGGGGTCACGCCCACCGGCTATTTGGAGATTTTGTGAAGAAGCATCAGCGTCGCTATGGCGATGAGAAGGAACACGAGGAGCGTGAGCATGCGTTTGTGCACAATGTCCGGTACGTCGGGGGGGAACAATAAGGGAGCTTCTTATTGCATTAATCCTGCCCCTCGAAATGAGCCAGTCGCGTTCCCTTTCCCCGCAGCTTCATCCACTCTATGAACCGGGCTGGACTCTCCTACCGCCTGGCGCTGAACCACCTGTCCGACCGCACTCAGGCAGAGCTGGCCTCAATGAGGGGCCGCAAGGGAACCAAAACACCCAATAGAGGGCGCCCTTTCCAGCAGGAGCTGTACGCAGCTGTGCAGGTCCCAGACTCCCTGGACTGGAGGCTCTACGGTACCAATCCTGGTTCTGTAGGACTGACCTTCTAAACCACTGTTAACGCGCGACTCTGAAACAGTGAACTCCCAATACATCTCATCGCTGCTGGTTTCTACTGTTGGAGAAGATAGCGACTGTTCGACAGTTAAAGTGAACCAAGGTCTCATTCTCCCTCTGCCCCCCAGGAGCTGTGACACCCGTGAAGGACCAGGCCATCTGTGGGTCCTGCTGGAGCTTTGCCACCACCGGCGCAATAGAGGGCGCCCTCTTCTTGAAGGTGAGGCTTTTTTAGGCTCTCCTCTTGTTGGGTTCTGACACTCTGAACTGAGTCTGGTAAACTTTTGCGCCACTTAGTGGCACCTGTAGTGGCCACACATGGTAACCCCCCCCCCTTAAATGGATTTAGTGTTAGAATTTATTAGGGTCCAGTTGAACAAGCAGTTTCCAACGTTAACAGAGGGCCGATTAACCTGGCTGGAAGGAGTTGTGTGGTAAATCCTGGTTGTATTGGGGTTATTCCTGGCAGTTGTCCCTGCGTGAGCTCTGGCTGCTCTTGACTGCTGAGTTTTGCTCATTTGTCCTAATGAAGGATAATGATTTGCATTATGGGGGGGCGGGGTGCGCAGTGTGAACCCAGACCAACAGGGCCTTGATCTCCCTTCATCTGGAGAGGTTGCGTGTCTTGGTCTGCCTTCCACTCAGGAAGTGACCTCGTCCCCACAGCAAGAAGTGACACAGAGGTCACTGTTTACAGCTTTTGCCCTGCTGGATGTTTCACTTTGTCCAAACGGGAAAATTCCAGAAAAGGAGGATGGTCAGCAGCTGGCCTCTGTTCTCCTTACCAGGTTTTTGGCTTATTGGCTGGTCTCAAACACATCTGGTGGTTTTTGGGATCCTAGTTAAATGCAAACGGATGTCTGAAAAGTGCAGAGATTGCAGTAATCCGTGTACAGGTGCAATTGTAGTGGTCAGATGAGTTAGAGGTGGCTCCTCTTTGTGTAGGAGGAAAAATGTCTTTATTATTATTTTTTTATTATTTATTTACTTTTTTAAAGGTTTGTTCTTGATTGTGGGTCAACTTCTCATTGTATTGTGGTTTCAAGGGTGGTTGAAGGTCACATGCTGTGTGTCCTGCCTGTTCTATCCTGGCCCTGCGTGACACATGTTTTGTGTTGTCCCCACCCCCCCACAGACAGGCTCCATTATGGTCCTGTCCCAGCAGATGCTGGTGGACTGCACCTGGGGCTTTGGCAACAATGGCTGTGATGGTGGTGAGGAGTGGCGGGCCTACGAGTGGGTCATGAAGCATGGAGGCATCGCCACAGCCGAGAGCTACGGCAACTACATGGGCATGGTAGGGCAGCGTGCGCGCGCACACACACACACACACACACACACACACACACACACACACACACACACACACACACAAACAGAGTTAATACGGAGCCGGCTCGTCGTGACTGTGCCATCAACCTGTCCTTCTATCTTCTGGCAGAACGGGTTGTGCCACTACAACCAGTCTAAGCTGACTGCTCACATTCAGAGCTACACCAACGTGACCTCAGGTGATGTGGATGCCCTCAAGGTGGCGCTCTTCAAGCAGGGCCCTGTGGCTGTGAGCATTGATGCCAGTCACCGTTCTTTTGTCTTCTACAGTAACGGCGTGTATTATGAACCTGCCTGTGGTAAGGAGGCATCCGCCTGTCATGTTCCTCAGCCAGTGTGACCTGTCCTGCCTCAGCCAATCAAACTACACGTGTTTCTGGTTGTTCAGGTAACCAGATGGAGGACCTGGACCACGCAGTGCTGGCTGTTGGCTACGGTGTTCTCGACGGGGAGCCTTACTGGCTGGTGAAGAATTCGTGGTCCACCTACTGGGGCAACGATGGATACGTACTCATGTCTATGAAGGACAATAACTGCGGAGTGGCCACTGATGCCACCTATGTCACCTTGGCTTGACTGCACCGTTCCCTGGAATTGGCTCTTTTGGGGGGGGGGGGGGGGGGGGGGGGTNCGTGTGTGTGTGTGTGTGTGTGGGGGGGGGGGGGGGGGGGGGGGGGTAATGCTGCTGCTGCTGGGGTTTTTTTTTAAACGTTAATGTTTCATCATGCAACCTGCAGGAGAAGTCAGCCAGGCTCATTGTTGTGCATGTTTTTGCTGCTGGGTTGGACTTTTGGCTGTGCCTGTTGTGACCACTTGGACAGTTGCCTCAAACATACATGTTAATAAAGATGACAACCTTTTTCTACCCTTCTCTTACTTTGGAGGATTTTTATTAGCTCTGCAACACCCCAGATCCTTAAATGTATGGAGAACTGCAGTCATGAAAGAGGACTCCTAATGAAAGGAGGAAGACTGGTGTGAAACCAAAGGCCACCAAATTGTTTTAGCCAAATGGACGAATAGTTTTTTTTTTAAAGGGGTCTCGATGAGATACTGAAACTGTGTCTTAAATAAGCCCAATTTGTGTGCATAATTTGTCAGCCCTTTTACTCATCCCATCACTGTATGGGGCTTAGAGTATTTCTGATGGATAAGTTACAGTTTCAATTGCATGCAATTTCTAATGTTCTGAAATTTGTTTGCAGCAATCAGGATACAAGGTGTTCACCCTCCAAGCTGATAGATGGCAGTAAAGAGCCCCTGAACAGAATAAGAGTGTGGGACCCCCTCAGTTCAGCTCATCCTCAGTGTTTACAGCTCATGTCTGACACTTTGATTGTTGGTGATCGATAATGAGATGGCAAGCAGTTCACGTGTTTAGAGGACACAGGACCTTGAGATTGTTTATTGTAGTTCAATGTTAAAGTATGAAGTCCTACAACCTATTTATGAAAGTTGAAATTTTTACAGGACCCTGTAAATAAGTGGACAGACATCTATGTTATGAACCTTTAATGGATTTTGACTGTGGTGTTACAAACAAAAGAACTTGTGAAAGAAACATCCAGAAAGAGTTTTCATAATTTTAACAGGTGGTAAGTTTGTGCTGCGAATGTATAACAGTTCAAATTAGGTTAGTTCTTTATCTTCCTGTTCTGTTTTCTCTGTGGCTGCTGGTGCTCTGTGTCAGTTGCGAGTATTTGGACAACCCGGTTGTGTCATTTGTGCTCCATTAAGACCGAGTCGGTCTCCTGGTGAGTGGAGATCTGCAGTGAGAGGCTTGTCTGCGTGTGTTCGGGTTGTCTAAGGTGTTGCTCTGGTTCTTTGCTGTTGTTTCTGTTTAATGAGGCATTTCTGTTTGCTGCACCAAAGGGCTCAGGCTTTCAGGAAGCAGTGGTTCAACACCGTAAAAACACAAGTAAATCTGCTGCTTTTTAACCTTCTCCATAGTGTTTTTTTCTGAGAAAAACTGAACACTTCTCATGGTCAATGTGCTGGATTGGAGTCCCCAGGTTGAGGGGAGGGTTCTGTTCCTGATTTGGGTTTGGATCCCTTGCTGCTTCAGTTGGTTGGTACCAGCTGCTGCGTGTGTGTGTGTGTGTTTTTCTCTCAACGAGACAACTGTTGCGTGTTATGAAGTGTGTGAGGTTGAAGTTTGCAGCTACTGCAGGTCCTGCTCTTGGGTGCCAAGCTCTGTTTGGCTCTCATCGGCTGGGCACCCGGCTTTTCCCTTGTTCCACTGGCCCCTGGAAGTTAAAGTGGAAAATGATGATTTTTACTAACATTTACTCCCCCCCCCTCCAGTAAAGACACCCCAGTCTCACCTGTATTCCCAGTGTTCAGCATCCTCCACAGTGTCAGGTAGCGGGTGGTTGGCTGTCTCAGGTAGCGCTAGGGCCAGAGCTGCACCCAAAAGGGGAGTGGCCCCGAAGATGAGCATGGGCACCTTGGGGTTTTGGTTCCGCAGCAGGTTGATCAGAGGGGCCAGTACCCCTCCCAGCCTGGCGAACATAGAAGATACTCCGATGCCCGTCTGCCTGGGTGAGAATGAATGGTGGACGGTGGGCTGCTGGTTAGCCGTGGCTGCATTTTTTGTTCCCCACCTCAGTGTTTTGTCCCCTGTCCCCCACATGTACCTGAGCACTGTAGGGAAGATCTCAGCTGAGTAGACATAGATGATGGCGAAGGAGGCTGTAATGCCGAACTTGCCCAGCATGGCGAGAGCTGTCACAACGTTCGGCATGTCTGAGAGGGTGGGTCATGTCACCAGGAAGTTGTAGCAGAGGGAGCGAAAGGAGCAGCAGAATTCAGGAAGGAGAGAGATGAGGGAACCTGCTGTGTGTGAATTCGGTGATCCTAAACCTTAAGACAGACTAAAAACTACTGCATTTCCCACCATAATGAGACTAATCTGTCATTGGAAACATTTTTATTTTTATGCAGAGAATGACACCAATAACTTGATGTATCAAAATTATTTCTAGCTTTTAACTTCTAGCAGTAGCCACCTCTCCTGTGCAGGATTGTGGTGGTCAAAGGTTTGCCCAGGAACCCAAGAGCATGTGGCAGGTTATACCTGGCTGGAGACGTGGATGATTGTGCCTCTGGATTTTGAAGTAAGAACTACAGGGCTCTTATTGGGGAAAGTCCCTCATTAACAATGGAGGAAAGTGGTGTCTGTTTAACACATCTTACTTTTAATCTTGTATCTGGTGTTGCTTAACCCCGTTCCTGGACAGCGTGTATTTTAAACTGTGTGGCTCTCGTTTTGAAGAAGTGCTTCACTGGCGAGTGCTCCACTTTTCTACTAAAAGGCACATCTTCTGCTGGCGTTTCTAACCCCCCTGTGGCAGCAGGTGAGTGTGGTGGTTGTCAATGGAACAACAGTCCTGCAAACACTCATGAGAGAAAACACTAAGCTCTAAAAACAGGTAAGAGACTTTCAAAGTGCACACTGTGCGGCGCTCATGTTTTTACAAACCAGTTTCGGCTCCAATGGTGTTTGTAAGTCGAGGAGGCAGAGTACTGAGATTCACATTGTCAGGTGTGGGGGAGGAGCTGAGTGCCCTGAGGTGTTGCCAGTGCTCACCTGCTGGGACGGCCAGCGTGAGGAGGCAGGCAGCTCCACCCACTGCCAAGAAGGCACTCTGGGGCACCCGGCGGCTGCAGGGCAGGAAGAGCAGCACCAGGGAGCGCGCAGGGATCTCGACCACGCCGAACACAAACTGAGTCAGGTAGAGGTCTACGCCCAGGTGCGACACACCCAGCGACAGGCCGTAGTAGACCAGCACATTCACGAACCTGCGGAGGGACCCAGGTGTGTCTCTCTCTCTCTCTCACACACACACACGTGCACAGCAGACAGTTTCTCTCTACAGTTACAGCTGTGATTTATAGGATACCGACTTCTATTTACGACTAATGAATAAGAGCAATAAGGTGAAGTTTATTTCACCCTAATGTTACGTTATTGAGGATAATGTGACGTGGATCGAGGATGGATTTGCATTTGCACTTCTGGTGTTCTTACCAGACGTAGAAGAGAATGAGTGCCCGTTTCCTCATCTGAGGGGTGCGTAGGAGGTCGGCTGCCGTGTGACTCCGCCTCTGCTCCACACCCACCTCAAACTTCTCCATCTGAATGAGAGGGCAGCGGAGAGACCGTGTGTCAGGAGATGTTTCAGGATAGTGGAAGCTTCCTCAGTACATGTTTCACGAAGGTGCCGCGGTGAGGCTGATGGGACGAAGAAGCTGTTGCTCTAGATAGTTCTGTGCTGGAGACAATCATACGCAAGTTCTCTGTACAGTCGTTGGCCAGCATCTGTACCTGGTTACCCGAGCAGGTGAGCGCACACGCACACGCACTGCTTGGTTAAGAAATGAAAAACTGCATCGCCTTCCAATATTTGCCTGTGCACCTGAGGCACAGTTCACACATGTGCGGTGCATGTGATTAAAGACACAAAACAAAGCAGCAACAGTCCAAACACTCCTGTCTCTCTGTTGAATACTGTGGCCGCACCTGTGGCGGCACCTGTGGCCAACAGTCCTGAGGGGGTATGGCAGAAAGCGAAAATATTTCAGGATATTTTTAACATCTCTTTGGCAACTCAGGTACTTATTTTTTTATGAGTAACTTATTTGGATGATTTTATGCTAAAACGACTATTATAATTTCCCTGTCGTCACAGGACTTGGTAGGAAGGGGTTTCGTCCCATCGTGCGGCAGCTACTGGCACAGCTTTGGTCACTCACTAGTGGCAACCAGAAAATGGCGGTACAATATTTTAACTGTCTTATCTGGCTTGCTTAAATCTGTGTGATGGAAGTGGGGATGTTTTGCTTTGCTCCACTTTGTCCTCACAGTTGTGTTGCGGATCAGTGAGCCTCAGGCGAAGGTTGGGAACCCCCAGGGGGTTTGGAATGCAGCCCGGCCAACTAAACCCCACAGAAAGGGGTGGTTGGCTGTGTGCCCTGTGCTCTGCTCCAGCAAGGGGCCTCCGCTTCATGCTTCCTGGGGACACACAGCTGTCTGGGGGTCACGGTTCAGCATCTGTTTTGGAAAACTAGGCCAAAACTTAAGAGTGAGAGAAGAAAGGGGTCCATGTGGCATGGCCTTCAGGCAGAAGGGTATGAAGCTGAGGATGGCCACACACCCTGAGATTCAGTGGCCTGTTCAGGAAGTGCAGATCCTGTCATGTTGTGGCAACCACCTTGGGGTCAGAGGTCGGCAACAGACATAGATCCAGGTGATGAGGGATGAGGTGGCCAATGAGAGGATCCTCCACCCTCTGCCAGCAGCTTTCTGTCCATCCACAATACTGCAGCTTGGTGTCTCTGCAGCTAAGCTAGCATGTAGCCAAGAAGCAAGGAGTTTCTGCAGCTCCTCCACGAACCAGACTGGGAGTTAGCCAAACTGAGTGGTGGTCAGGGAGGGGCATGCAGGAGCGGCTACCTGAGCCGCGGAGGGGAAGTCTCTCCCGTTGACGGCTGCTGCCCTGCGCAGGAGCACGATGGCCTCCTCTCGTCGGTCATTGGCCAACAGCCACCGGGCAGAATGAGGAAGTACCCTGAGAAGGAAAGTGGAAAGTGTCAGCCATAAGGAGCACACCATGGTGATGACCTCCCATCTTGAGGATCACCACAGCACTGTCAGGAAGTGTCCCTGTAAGTGACTATGAATGAGGACAAACTGACGACAGGGGATGGGATCAGCTGAATTCTGCCTTCCCACTGGTTAGTACCTCAGTGGACCAACAGGAGATCAACCATCTTCACCAGGGTCCATAAGAGTCAAAAGAGACTATAGAGGATGTTCCTCGGTTTAATGGTCATCTCACTCTCTAGTAAGGCCAAGTTTAGGTCCAGTCTGGAAGGTCGGACCCATCTGCAGGTGCCGACACTGTTTCATATTCAAAATTTTGAAGAATGTGGCTGGATTCTGTTGTCAGCATGTCAGTCAGCTGCACCAGTCAGTGGCAGGCAGTGCTGGTTTTATGTGTGAGCCCTTTGCTCCCTGGCCTCCTCACCAGATGTAGAAGATGAAGACGAAGCCCGGTGCGGAGATGGCCAGCTGAAGCTTCCGCCAGTCCCTCACCAGGTAGGCCACTCCTGCAAGCAGCATGTAGCCGAGGCCAAAGAAGTAGTCTGTGATGATGCCAGCCAGCATGCGACGCCGGGTGCAGGTCCACTCCGTCCCTGGGGAGTTGGGTGGGGAGGATTGGCACAGTAGTTAGGGGTCTTGGTGGGTTGCAGACAGGGCAGCATGTTTAACGGCTGGTGAAGGAAATCAGCTAAAGTCCTGAATTGCTGTAGTGTTCCTCTTATTGCACTTGATATTTCTATAGCTAAAATCGCCTTTGGTGTTTGGGTGATGTGGGACCCTCTCTCTCTCTCACACACACACACACACACACACACACACACACACACACACACACAGATGCACTGATATGCTCACACATGTGTCCGCTGGCTACATCTCACCCAGCACAAAGGCATTGATGATCACCCCAGACACGGTGGCTCCCACGATGAAACGCAGGAGGACGTAGAGGGGGAATGTGGGGGCGAAGGCAGTCCCTACGCCAAACACGGCCTGCAGGGCCAGCGACACCAGCAGCGCAAAGCGACGGCCGAACCTGTAGGGTAAATACTAATAATGAATAATAATTTCTCACGGGTAGGGTGGTGAACAGCGCACTCGTGAGGTGGTGTACCTGTCTGCCAGAGCTCCAAAGATCAGCGCCCCCACCAGAAGTCCCAGCATGTATACGGAGGAGCTGATGCTGTTGAGGCTGGCCTGGTCACACACCAGATCCCACTGGGGGGAAAAAGAAGGAGAGAGAGTTGGTCTGGGGCCCTGCTCTGCCTCACCATGTTAATAAAGTGTGTGAAACAGATCTAAAGCCCCGTGAAGGCATCTTTTGTCCTCACGCCTGCCTGGAATGTCGGGGGGGCAGGGGTTGTTTTTTGGTTTATTTGCCAGGGAGGGGGGGTTGGTTTGGGAAAGAGGGCCCCCCCTGGCTCCTGTAGTTTTCTCTATCTGTGAGACGCAACTCTGCAGCGGAGAATGTGCCCGCTGCTCTCTGACAGGGTGAAAGTGCTGAACGGACAGCCGGAAGGTACAAAACACGGTAAACACTCGGGGAAAAGTACAGACGTCCACTTCTGTATGACCCTCTCACGTGTTTGTTTATGGTCACGTTATGTTTGGATTAAGGTTCCAAATATGAACAACTGTCACTCATGTTTACCCTCAGTCGTCTGTCATATAAGCAAAAGAATGAAATCAAAGTATCTTGTGGCCAATCGAATCTCTCTTTTTACCAGTTTTTAATCTGCTGGGGGGGGGTCAAAAGTTGGTGACATTGGGCAGCAGTCTGGATCTCTGTTTTTCAGGTGAGCATTACACTGATCGCATGAACCAGTGAGCTGAGCTCTGGCGCTTACCCTGGTAAACAGGTGAAGCTCAGTGGAGAGAGGCTGCACCACAGGGGGTCCACACCGGTGCTGGTGTGAGAATGAGGAGCTGTGACATTGATGGAATTTGTCTCCAGTGAGGGACATGTTACTGGTTTACCCTGTTTTTGTCCAGAGATAACCATGGTGCCAGCCCCCCCCAACCTTGCATTCTTCACTGCTGTGGATGAAGTCTTGAGGTGACCATGAACTGCCGGGGTTCTTATCACCTGTGTGCTAACCTGAAAGTGGATGTGCACTTTCGGGAAAGTAAAACTAAAATGCAGATAGCAGACAGGTTTAGCCACCAAGTGAAGAAAAACGGTTGTAAAAGACTGGATGGAAATAAAATGAGAACTGAGGAGTTCAGCTTTAGATGTAAAATGAACTGATGAACGAGGGTGTTTTAATACTGTGTGAAGATGATGATGAAGATGATGACGTCCTCACTCCGCCACGCCACTCTCTACAGAGCTGAACACTGGAAATTTGTGGTTATAATTCATAGTAATTCAGAGCCAAGAGTAAAAATTCAGGGGGCGTTAAGCTCGATTGTGCGGTTAATTTAGTGTTAATAAACTGTCTGGTTCATCTAGCGTCCATATATTTCGCGTTACTTAGGCTCGTTTAATAATTTCACTCCGTTTATTCTCAGTTTAATTCTTAATCCTATTTTGTGCTTCCAGACGATCGGTAATCCGTTACGGTTGATGTTATTGTTCGGTGTTTGTTTAATGTTTATGAGTGTTTGACCGTGCGGGGTCACCTGTACCTCTGTCACCACCGTACTCTCGAACACCTCCCGGCTGTACGTCCACCCCGAGCTGCAGGCGCGCGCCGTGCCGTTCCGGGCGCGGGGGGCCGGGCACGCGGGCTCCGGCGCGGCGGAGGTGTTGTCGCGCGGCAAGGTGTCCCTGCAGCGGTGCGGGGGCGTGGCTCCCGTGAACACGCTGGCCATCATGTGGAAGGCGATCAGCACCTGGGGGAGGCAGATCCACACGTACAGCGTCTTCTGGTACCTGCCGAAGCCCCCCACGGCGGACAGGAGGTCGTCGAACCGCATGGGGCCGCCGAGACTGGAGAGACCCAGAAGCAATCCGAAAAATTACACAAAAATAATTGTAAATAATTAAAGTTAATGTTAAAAATTCAAAAAACGAAAAATTGTTTAAAAATAATGAATAGTGGAAAATGTTCAAAAATGTGCAAAATAACCAGTTAAAAAAGTATTCAAAAGCAATGAAAACTGTTGAAACAATTTTGGACGAGGAAAAAGTCTAAAATAATTAAAAATGAAAAATAATCCAAACTAAAAAACAAAGCGATGACTTATCAAACTGGGTGGAATATGGTAGTGGGCTTTGCGGGACTCGCAGGACCTGGAGACTCTTTAACAGGAGAAAGACAAAACTAATTATATAAAAAATGAGCAGCAAGTGAATCAAATTAATTTGCTTATTAATAAGGACCCCAAATGAACTATCCAGCCGCTTTTTCAAACAGCTGCTCTGATGAAATCGCCCGGAGAAAAATGAGTTGTATAGATGGAAAAGATGAGGGCTGCAGCAGGAGATCCGTGTGGCTGCAGAAGTTAACTGCAGCGCTTGTGTGAAACTGTCCACCTCCCAGCTTCACAGTGTGGTGAAATGTAAGCTTGACTGTTTGCAGAAGAAACCGCACAAATTGCACAAAGAATCTGTCTGCGGCGCCGGGACTCTTCATTTATACCCGCTCTTATTCACAGGGTGGATCTGGCACAAGACGTGGGCTGGAGTGCAACCAGGGTGGATCTGGACCACGAGTAGAGTAGAACCAGGTTGAATCTGGAGCAGGTGTGAGGTGGTACCAGAGTGGATCTGGGCAAGCTTTACACCTCTCTGTTGTGTTTCAAGAACAGCACTGCTCCAGATTGCCCATAAAAAAGACCATTTTTTCCTTATGAAGAAGGCAAGCAGCAGACGTGTTCTTCATGTTGGCAGATAGGAACAACTGCAGGATTGGAGGTGACCCCATACAGAAGACAAATACTTTTACATATTTAAACTACTTATGAAACGTTTTTATCTGTGGAAGGTGAAGGTTGTCTGACTGGGTTGTGAAGGGAGAAGGAACCTCGAGCTCAAACATAGCTGGTTCCAGACCATGAGGAGGCCCTATGGTACAATCACACCAGGTATCTTTCTCAGTAGACAAATGAAAGAAGCACAACAGCACAGCACACACCTCACTGTGGTAAACAACCCAGCAGCTATGAGTCTGCACCTGGGAAAAGGCTGCTCCTTGGAGGATCATCTCACACCAACAGATATTCTTACGTTTCCAAGGACATGTTAGCTAATGATCAGTCAAAACTAAGCTCCGCAGAAACTCCTGACCATCTAGTCTGCACAGAGAATGTAAGGGCGAGAACTTTGATGTTGATGTTCTGACACAGCAGTGGGTTGGTAGAGGTGGGTAGTAGTGTGTTATATTGACACTGTTGCTTGTACATAAGCACATTTCTGAGGAACGTGGACAGTTCTTACTTTTTCTCACACTGAAAATAAAAACATACTTTGTTACATTTTGTCATCATCTTCATTACTTTAGAATTTTTTTTCCACATATATTAACTTTTATTTAAAAACGAATTAGGTCAGTATTACTGTGTTCTGTGTCTTGGCCCACTGTCGCTCAGTCACTTTTTGGAGGGCTATTGACAGTGTTTCTTCACTGTCAGCTGTCTGGTTCTGTTAACTTTACAGGTCACAGTTTGCCAGCTGTGAGAGAATGTCGAGTTTCGGGTTGAGTTTCATTGCATCTTGACTTACAGCTTTCTTCGTTCATGGACTTAGAAAAATAAAAGTTTATTTATAATTAATAAAGAATTTCAAATCAAAAAGAAGCGCACAAAATAACGAAGATCTTGTCCGGTGCAGCCTTTAGCGTTCTCACCCTCCCTCAAGAAGAATCGACAGAGCGCTGTATGTTTGTTGGGCTTATTTTTATATTCGTAACGTTTTGTTTTTTTTTTTTCATAGTGTACTGTTACTTTAAATGGGCGGAGCTCATCCGTTGTGGGCGGGGTTTTGTAAATGCAGCGCGTGCCGACGCGATTCAGTAGCTGATTGGTTGTGGCCCGACTGAGCACTTGTACCGTTATAACGGAATTTGCGTTCGCTGTTCGACAGGCGAATAAAATAAATGCGGTTTTATAAACTTGTTTGTACTTCACCAAACAGGTGTTTGAGTTTAGAAACGGCCACGAATTGGAGGGGTGTACGTTAACTAATCCCGTTTATATATTACCTTTACGCTGTAGCGTTGTTACGTTTAAGTGGGGTTGAAATGTGTATATTGCGCTTAAAGAAAAATATGAGCTCGCAGATGCCTTTACCCGTTTGTGACGTCACCACAATTCCCTGTTAGCGCTCCGCCATGTCAGGGCTTTTGGCGGGCTCCCCGCTGCACGCGCAGGACCGCAGACGATGTCACGAGACTTCATCTCTCCGCGCCGTTACAGTAAGCGCTGCTCTGTCTTCTATCTTCGCTGAGTTTAGCTTGCAGTTCGGCCGTGACGTGAGTTTTGAGTTTAACATTTAATTTCCTTTTCTTTTTTGTTCTTAAGTCTTTGGTTGTTACAGCTAAGTACCAACATAACTCAGTTTCTCTGCTGTTTTTTTATTGAAGCTTGTAGACGGGAGGCCTGAAAACAGACTGTTTCTAAGCCGCCTCACAGACATTTTGCTGACGAGTGAAACCGCTGTTACCTGCACCTGTCAGCCGAAGGATGTCAGTCTCTGCGTGCAGGAACTTCCAGGTTTGTGTCCCACCTCCTGCTGGCCTGAACTTGACCAAGACACCTACTCTGAGTTGTTCTAGTAAAATTTTCCAACTGAATAAATCAGTAAATCGTTGAAAAAGGGACAGTTGGAAGCGTCAGCTAAACATGCATAACCGGGCAGCAGGGGTTGGGAACCTGTTTCTTACAGGCCATATAGTGCTCTTATGTGGATTTAACTGGCTTCTCAAAATTATGCCTGCTCCAAAATAAAGGGATTTTACAAAAGAAGTAATAGTGAATTGCGAAGTAGTTGGTATCCATAATTCAACATAAAAATATCTTTAAATGTACAGGGTACGTAGGGTACAGTGATGAACAGATCTGTTTCCAGTTTTGTTGGCATAAGTCTACAGCTCCTTTTTAAAACCAGTTGTGGTTAGAGTACTTGTGATCCTTTTGCTGTAACAGTCAACTCATATTATCCGAATCAGATCAGCTGACTGTGAAGTATGTTGATGACGGCACAGTTGTGAGCCGCGTCTCTAACAACAAGTTGGCCTACAGAGGGGAAGGACAGCAGTCTGTCTCTCAAAGTTGACAAGACTAAATAGATGATTGTTGAATTCAGAAGGACTCGAGCCCCTCACAATCATCTGTGTATTGGTGGTTCAGCAGTGGTGCTGGTGCACAGTTTCAAGTTCCTGGGAGGTCACATCACCAAGGACCTCTCTGGGACCCACAACACAACCCATCTGGTGAAAAAGGCACAACCGCATCTTTACTTCCTCAAAAGAGCTTCTACAGATGTGCCACAGAGAGCATCCTGACCTCTTGCATCACAGTCTGATATGGGAACTGCACTGCCTCTGATCAGGGATCTTTGCAGAGGGTAGTGAAGACTGTCCAGTCCCATCACCAGGCCCTCACTACCCACCATCCAGACTATCTGCAACAAAAGGTGTATGCAGCTGGAGAGGTCTCAACATCACCACGGACCCCTCCCACCTTCTCTAACATCTGTTATCAGCGCTGTCATCTGGGAGATGTTATCGCAGCCTGAGAGCCAAAGGCACCAGGCCAGGCTGAGGACCAGCTTCCTACTGCAGGCTGCCAGGGTGCTGAACTCTGTCATTTCAGGTTTGACCTCCACCACCATCACCTCGGCCCATAATTACTGCCATTCCCCTACTTGTGTGTGGCACTGCATGTTTGTCTTCATTATGCATGTATGTGTACATGTCCATTTGGTATTTAATTATTATCATTATATTTATATCATTATTTTTAGTTTATTATTTATTTTGAATCTGTGCATATTTATACTGCTGCACTTTTTATCCTTTTACTTTATTTTATCTGTATTGTATTATCTTTTCACTGTCATTGTTCTAAGTTTTGTCATTCTCATGACTTCTTCCCCTTCTTTTGTGTACTGTGGAGCTGAAATGATCTTCATTTCATGCTCCCTTATATACCTGTTGTATTAGGATGCTCAATAATAAATGATTCATGACTGACTATCAAAATCACTAGTTGTCACAGTGGAGAAATGGCGAAAGAAAAATGAATACAGATCATTCCAGCCTGAATGGACAGGTAAGTGTGCCTTTGTTGAGCAAGCTGGGTTCATGTTATGTTGAATCTGCAATGAATGAATTGCTTCTTTTAAAAAAAATCTAACATAAATAGGCATTTTGAGATGCTCTACTGAATGTGTGCATTAAAATATCTGAATGTTCTCCGTGATATCTCTGTTGCAGATTTTGAGCTTGAAGTTGCTGAACTGGAAGTGATGCATAGTGGGCAGAGCTGACAAAACACCACAAGTGGACTGAAATGAGAAAACTCCCAACAAGAGAATTTGCAAAACTTGCGATGAACTTCCACCCACTTTCACCACATTGTCAGAATAGCAACACTGATATGACACAATGTTCGCTTCAACATAAACGTGACAGTCCTCACATCTAAACATCGAAAAGAACCTGTGCACAGCAAGGTTAATGGAGGACAGCCTGAATGCTGCATGAAGCTGAGCATCAGCAGTTACAACCCAGGCTGCAAAGTGATCAGCAGAAAGATGCAGCAACAGATGTCTCATTAATGTAAGTAATTACAAATGCAAACGTTTTATGGATCATGTCTAAGTATATTGACATGTGAATATAAGCCAGAAGTTGGAAAAAAAAATTGGGTATTAAAACTGCTGGACACTGTTACACCTACAAATGAGGACAAAAAATAAAATGTGTGAAATATTATCTCTGGATTGCTTGTAAATTTCTTTAAATATTTCTGAAATGTGGCTCTGGCCCCTGCCCTAGATTGTGTCAATTATTTATTTCCCATGAAGCCCAAAGATATCCAGATCATGTTCATGTTCTGAGATTCCTCCACCAGTGCTGCTTCACAATAGTGCATTTTTATTTTAGTCCTTTAAGTTGTCATAATAATTAACCATATTTTTAAAAAGTTATAAAACATATATAACAAATTCTTAGGTATATTTGTTATCCATAAAACAGTTTTTGCTGTTTATTTGGTATTATTAATAAGGTATTACTTATTTTTGCAAGAATTTGCGCTTGTACAGGATTCAAGGTCCATGAATTACCTCTTATAGCACTTTCTGTTTAAGCTTATACATCTAAATTCTGAAATTAATCCTTATTCTGTATATATGATACAAAATGGTCTTTTTGATTATAAAAGTTGAAACTTAACAAGCGATGGTAAAACCTGGTGGAATTTACAAATTAAAACTGCAGTTTACATACAGGCAATTGTGAAAATGTAGATCTTAATGAGGCCTTATGTTTGTTTGTATCTGTCCAAATCCTCAGTGTCTGCTTGTATCAGTGGACAACAGCACACAGCTTGTAGGGTTTGGGTGAGCGGGTAATTCCCGGAACTGTGGTCAGGTCCAGGTCCTCAGGCCTGATGCCCTCAGGTAGCTGGAAGTGAAACCTCTGCATGAG
>UFQX01005249.1:261236-323794 GCA_900497675.1 Arapaima gigas | reverse complement strand
TTCTGCCACCTGGGCTGCTCTGGCACGAGTTGCTGGCCTGTGTAACCGTGCTGTCTTCTTGGCAGAACAGAACAATGTTCCCATCCTCAAGGTACTTCTCAGTTTTCCATCCACAGTCTTCTACATCAAACCTTCCCTTTGCTTACACACCCTGGTCTTCAGGGCTGTTTGCTAATCTTGCTCCTCTCTACTGCACAGCGGGATGTTGCTGGTGATGCCTCCGAGTCTGCCCTCCTAAAGTGCATTGAGCTGTGCTGTGGGTCAGTCAAGGAGATGAGGGATAAGTACACCAAAATTGCTGAGATCCCCTTCAACTCCACCAATAAGTACCAGGTACATGGTTTTACACAATCCTCCTAAAATGAGCATGTGAGTGACTGTAAGTGTAGATTCTCAACAGGCANAACTCCACCAATAAGTACCAGGTACATGGTTTTACACAATCCTCCTAAAATGAGCATGTGAGTGACTGTAAGTGTAGATTCTCAACAGGCACCCCCCCATTCCCCTCCAACACAGCTCTCCATCCACAAGAACCCCAATACCAATGAGACCAAGCACATTCTGGTCATGAAAGGAGCCCCAGAGAGGATCCTAGACCGTTGCTCCACTATCATGATCCATGGCAAGGAACAGCCACTTGATGATGAGATGAAGGATGCCTTTCAGAATGCCTACTTGGAGCTGGGTGGCCTGGGCGAGAGAGTACTAGGTAAGATAAACAGCCACAATGTTCCTGTGCCTTACTGTGGCTAAAGGTGCTAATTTTTGGCTCAAGGTCATTACCCAAAAGGACTTCAGCATTAAGAAGACTGTCCAGTTTGTGTCGCTGAGTTTTTAATTTCCTCAACTGCAACCACTGTGTGGCAGTGTTATTGGGAAACAGCCCAGGGTATGTGGTGCGGTTATAATGTAGTTTCCTTTATAAAAATGAAATTATTGTAGGGCATCATGGTTGAGGTAGAATTGGATGGTTCAGTGCTCTCCTGCTTCTATTGCAGGGTTCTGCCATTTCTTCCTACCCAATGACCAGTTTCCTGAAGGATTCCAGTTTGACACTGAAGAAATGAACTTTCCCACTGAGAATCTGTGCTTTGTTGGACTCATATCAATGATTGATCCACCTCGTGCTGCAGTGCCTGATGCGGTGGGAAAATGCCGGAGTGCTGGAATCAAGGTACCTTTATATATTCTTCAAATTTGCTTTTTGGAGTACTGACATTATCACTGTGACTATAATCATCCCTGTCTGTCTTAGGTTATCATGGTTACTGGTGATCATCCAATCACAGCTAAGGCCATCGCCAGAGGTGTTGGTATCATCTCAGAGGGCAATGAGACTGTGGAGGACATTGCTGCTCGACTGAACGTTCCAGTTCGAGAAGTCAATCCAAGGTAATATAAGATTATGACATCAACTGTCATCACAGACAGTTTGAGTCATAATCTGAAACCTTAGTAGGGACTTGAGCACATGGAAATATATGCATGGTTAATGACATAGGGAAACAGCCATAGTATCAGGAGAAATGGCCAGTCCTCAACTAGAAAATTTGGTAAAATAAATAATGACATGTCTGAATCTTAATGTAAAAAAAGTTACAGTGAATGATATATTATTGCTGTAAGAGCTTTCTTTCCTGTTGTAAAATCCAGAGATGCTAAGGCCTGTGTGGTTCATGGTGGTGACCTGAAGGATCTGACCTCAGAGCAGCTGGATGACATTCTGAAACACCACACTGAGATTGTGTTTGCGAGAACTTCTCCTCAACAGAAGCTGATCATTGTAGAGGGCTGCCAGCGACAGGTATCCTGTGTTGTTTGTGGTTTTTTTAACCTCAGTGTGATTGGATTGTCAAAGGCAGCTTTATGCCAATATCTGGTGTGCTGAGCTCGTGTTCTCAATCCTCCAGTTTGGGTTGGATTCATCTCCCAGTAGCCTTAAGAACAAACATTAAATTTGGAGCAGCTTTACCAGTGTGCTCCCGTTTCTGACCACCAGGGTGCCATTGTAGCTGTGACAGGCGATGGTGTCAATGACTCTCCTGCACTGAAAAAGGCTGACATCGGTGTCGCTATGGGCATTGCGGGATCTGACGTCTCCAAGCAGGCTGCTGACATGATCCTCCTAGATGACAACTTTGCCTCCATTGTGACTGGAGTGGAAGAAGGTTAGAAGAATCCACAAACTGGCTAACACCGTCATAATAGTCAATAATTTGAGCAGTCATTAGTTTCTGGGTTTTCCAGGTCGCTTGATATTTGACAACCTGAAGAAATCCATTGCCTACACACTGACCAGTAACATTCCTGAGATATCACCCTTCCTCCTTTTCATCATTGCAAACATACCATTGCCTCTTGGAACAGTCACTATCCTCTGTATCGACTTGGGCACTGACATGGTAAGACACCTTATAAAATTCTCCTGCTTAGACTCTGTTTGGCCTCTTGTGGAGTAAATTAACAAGGTTGTATTCTTTAACTTTCTTTCAAATCTGTAAGGTGCCTGCCATCTCTCTAGCTTATGAAGCTGCTGAAAGTGACATCATGAAGAGGCAGCCAAGGAATCCCATAACAGACAAATTGGTGAATGAAAGGCTCATCAGTATGGCTTATGGCCAGATCGGTAAGCACTCAGACCAACCACAATAATACGGATAAGTGGGCTACTATTCAGTAAAAAATATACACAAGAACTTCTGAGACTCATGAGTGTTGGGTGACTGGTTGTTAATCTTATAGGCATGTAATGTTGTTCAAGAAAATCATCGCATTCCTTCATTATTTACACGATCTGGTCCTAAGAACCTCAGCATGTTACCTTGCAGTCCATTTTAAAACACAAGGTTTAAACTGTTCCGTCCTCCTCCTTTTGTGAATTTGCTCAGGTATGATGCAAGCAACAGCTGGTTTCTTCACCTACTTTGTCATCCTGGCTGAGAACGGCTTCCTGCCCTCTACGTTACTGGGCATCCGCGTCGACTGGGACAACAAGTACTTCAATGACCTGGAGGACAGCTACGGGCAGCAGTGGGTCAGTACCAGTAGCTTTTCACATGTTGAGAGCATGTCGATGGATGTGGTGGGCTATGCCTAAGGTGGAGAATGGTGTGTTTAAATTAAAGGAAATCAAGCTGACCTTTCCTGACCATTTATTACCGATCTCTCATGCATCTCAGACCTACGAACAAAGGAAGATTGTGGAATATACCTGTCATACTTCCTTCTTTGTCAGCATTGTGATTGTGCAGTGGGCTGACTTGATCATTTGTAAAACCAGAAGAAACTCCTTACTTCAACAAGGGATGAAGTGAGTATAACACATAGGATTACCAATTGACCCAAAAGATATGGGCCATTTAGTGTTTAAACAAGACATCAGCAAACCCCCAAAGACAGATTATTCTGCAGACAAACAAACTAATATTAGACTAGCATAAGAAGACTAATGATAGCATCAGCAGACTAGAATAGCAGACTAATATCAGCATATTTTTGTCCATGACAGGAACAAAATCCTCATCTTTGGACTTTTCGAGGAAACAGCTCTGGCTGCTTTCCTGTCCTACTGCCCAGGAATGGACATAGCCCTCAGAATGTACCCCCTCAAGTAAGTTCATTTCAACAAAACTTTCAAATCATGAATGCAGATGTTAAATTGTAGAGATCATGCTCTCTTAAAATCCATATTGTTTATAAGTTCTGCAGAGACATTTGATGCAACATTTTTCTCCCTCTTCTGCCTGCTGAAGCTTGCTTGAGGTGTGGTTTACCTGCTGTACACACGTTTACACCCTTTGGTTCTCTGCCTTTGCTCTCATCTCCAGGCCCTGCTGGTGGTTCTGTGCCTTCCCATATTCCCTCCTCATCTTCCTCTACGATGAGGCCAGGAGATACATCCTGCGGCGCAGCCCAGGAGGTGACATCACATTCCGTCCATCACTAAACTGCAGTGCTCAAAGCACACATACACACAGCAATAGGGGTCTGGATTTCAAACCATAGTGCTGCATGACCAAGTACTGTTGGTGTAGCACTGATCAAGAAAGCAGCTTCTTTTGTTTTACAAATACTGTATGGACAGGTGGACTAGTTTCAACATATTTAACAACAAACACACACCACTTAAACAGACAGGGGTTCACAAACAGGATAGACATTTAAATGTAAACATGTATTCAGTGGGCTTTAAGTGATACACAAGGTATTTTCTAAAATACATCTGTTTTCCCTTTCAGGTTGGGTGGAACGAGAGACATACTACTGAAGAACACCACCATAGCAATAGTGCTCTTTTTTATTTACTATAAGCACTGTGCAGGTTCAACAAAAGGTTGTTTCATTGTACTTTTGTGGTGACTTCAGGTTTGTTTGTATTTGACAGAAAACTTTGTAGTAAATAAAAATTCAAAAAGATGTTTGTACCCAGCCCTGCACAAGAATAAAGGTGATTTTAAATGAACTCTTTCAGCAACGACAAAGACAGCGCGTTTCCGTATTCTGTGTGATGTTTTCTGTTTTCTTTCACTTCATTTGTTCTGCCAAAACCTGAAGTTGATCTTCACAACATCCATCTATTTCCACAGCATTAGTCTAGTGCTCATCCCACCTCAAAGCAACTCACACACAACCTCTGCAGAGGGTCTATGGTTGCATTTGAAGGTCAGTGCCTCAGCTCACACAGCAAATGTAATTCTTCCTTGTCACTACGATGAGTACAGTGATACAATATGGAAATAAATCTGTTTAATATTCCTTCCATCGACAGTTAAGCTGTTCTGGTTCGAGACATTATCACTGATAATGAAGCAGATATCCTTGCGTTGTCAGAAATGCAGCTCGAACCAGGTGACGCTACTGCGTTGGCTGAGGCCTTCCCAGCCAGCTATTCGCATTTGAACATCCCTAGGAGTTCTGGGTGCAGTAGGGGCCTGGCTACTATGTCTACAGAAAGTATCCAGATATCTAAAGAAAAGACTATCATGTTTCCTCTTATAAACTCTGGTATTTTGTTTTGAAACTAAATATTAGTCTTTGCAGCCCTTATTTACAGACCCCCAGGACCCTGTGCTCTCTGTCTGCCAGAATCTGGCAGGTTCCTTGCAGACCACGTAAGCAAATATAGTAGTCTTCTGGTTCGCTGTGATTTCAATATTCATATCCACATGGAGTCTGACACACACAGGACATCTTTCTTGGGCCTGCTGGACTCTGTGGGGCTCTCAACATGTCACCTGACCTACTCACCTCCATAACCACACGGTGGATCTCATCGTCACCCGGCGCATTAAAGCTACAAAATGATTTGCCTGCCATCCATCCATTAGCTGAAGTCACTGGTCCTGGTGAGCGTCAGGCTGAGGAACCCGAGGACGGGTTCAACTTACTGCCCTGGAGCTAATGCTGCTGAAGTGGCTCTTACCACACGTCCCAAAAAATACAGCCTAAAGCCCCTGTGTCTCTAACTGAGTGAAGCAGTGCAGTCCTCAGTCTCTTTAAATAGGAGAACTGCATTTGTTTCATTTCCAAATTTATAGTTAGTTACAAAAAATTTTACTGCCACGTAACTGTATATATGGGTGGGTATGTGTTTATTGTACACATATTTGCAAGCATATGAATTATTTGTTGATGGCTCAACAGATGTCCTATTGCAGCTACAATCTCGCACACTGTCATGCGCCCGGCGCCATCGCAGGAGTTCATATTCCCCAGTTGAGGAAGCTTCGAGAAACGACGGCGCGCTATATTTAACCTCAATCCGACACCTCAACCTCATTAGTCAGCGACATGCCTGTCACCGGCAGAACCACTCCTGATTGGTCAGTTTCTCGTTAGAACGCGGAACCTTCAGCTACGCTGTGTACTTCCTGATTGGTCTTCGACTAAGCGGTTTGTTATTGGTCATCTTTCTTCTACTCCCGCCCCCGACCTGGTAAAACCACTCTTTCCGTTTTAAGAAAACCTCGCTCCGGCGACGCCACGCAACAGGGGAAGCATGATCAACTGGAGGGTGAGTCGCGTGCGCCAGATTTACACCCCCCGCGGTGGCGTTTGCGTCACGCGCCCACTGACTTGTTTAAGGACTTTTGCGACGTTGTATCAAGATTATACAAACTTGGGCGCGCGTGGGGCTTTCTTCCCGTGTCTGGCGCGGTTCGTGGAAGTACACACTGCTGTCTGTGGTGAATTACCTTCGTAGATGACGTATGTTAATGAATTAATGAGAATAACTATTAAAGAGCATAAAAACTGCCATATCCACTTGCACACAGGGATATCTATAGCTAGAGCTTGGGTTTGTGGGTTTGTTGACAGTGATGAGGGTGGGGGTCTGGAGTCCACAGCTGTTGGGCGGACAGCCATTTGCCTTAAGTGTGTGCAGGTGGTGGGGAAGCTCACCCTGGGGCCAGGAATTGTGTGACTGTGCGGTTCTCCTCAGCTCTTGTACCCTAATGCCCCCCCGCTCAGGCCCTGGACAACGTGCCATTGCTGTTCTATATCCTGGCTGCCAAGACGCTGCTGCTGTGTCTGGGCTTCGCTGCAGTGAAGCTGTACCAGAGTCGGCGTGCCGAGGCGGAGCTGCGCAAAAGGGCCGAGTCCCACAGGAAGCTGCTTGTCAGTGCCACCAAGGAGGACTGAGGGGGTGGAAACGCACCTGGGCAGGTGTGTGCTGGGTAGAACATCACCACTCCTCTTATGCACACTCCTGTGGGATTGACTGCTTCTGGAAGAAGTGTCACTGCAGTGCTGCCATCTGGCGGGTCCTGAGAGCCCACATCACGGAGGTGCTCCAGTGTAGCATTTACTGCATCTGTGTGTCATTCTGTAAATAAAAGCTGTTTGTTCACGGGTTGTCTCAGTTGTTTCCACAGCCTGCATTGGGAGCAGGTGGTGCAGCATTCAGGGCTGTGACCTTGTACCCCTGAGAGAAGGTTAATAATGACCTAAATGACCCTGCAGGACAGATGAGGTGACGTTCAAGGTACAGGGATCATGCTGGTGCTGTAACAAATCACTTGCAACAGTGTTTCACCTTGAGTGGAATAAATTTGCCAAGGTCTGCAACAATCTGGTGACCATGAAAGTGGAGGGGTGTTTTCCTATGGCACCACACACACTGACTCAATATTTAGTTTTATGATTCTTATTTTTAGACCTCCAACACAATGTGGAAGAATGACATTTTTTGCATGAGTTATGGGTTATTCATACAGCATATTGGCCCCCTGGTGGGATGATGCAGATCTGGGCCGTAAGTCACTGTAAAGGAAACGGGCTGTTGTACCTGGGTAACTACTACAGGAGTCTGGTCTAACTGCTGATATAGTCAGACCCCTCACGGCCTCTCCTTCACTCTGGAAGTTCCTGGAGCACAGCAAGGTTGCCGAGGACGATGGGCTCCTGGAGGGTTTCTCTGTTGGGCCGTGTCAGGGAGGACAGGACGAGTGGCCGGCGCCAATCCCTCACAATGTACTGGTGGTATGGGTCACTGGAGCCCTCAGCCTTGCGTGAGCGGATGTAGCTCAGCATGATGCCAAACGTGAACAAGCTGAAGAGGCCGACCATGAACACAAGGTAGACTGTTCCCTGGTCCCGCTCTACAATCAGCCCCTGCGTGTCATTTGTGTATTGCAGGATCCAGGAACCCCCCAGGGAAGCCGGGTCCGAGCCGTTCCTCAGGCTCATCGCAGTCAGCAGCTCCAAGACAGTTAACTACAGGACAGACACACACACACACACACACACACACACACACACAAGCAGGTTTTTTGTCTGCTACAACAATTCTGTACCACAAAGTGCAGGTTGATGTTTGATGTACTTCAATGTCAAGTCTTTGTATCCAATGCAACTTGCATCCATCATCTATAGTTATACACACAGACACGCACACCTGGTACCTTTGAAACAGGAACGATGGTCTGCGGGATGGGGATGCCAGCTGATAAGGTGCTGGGTCTCCTGTGGAGGACAGTGTGTTCTGGGTGGACAAAAGCCCTTCATGCTCAGACCAAGGTTTGAGGCCCTGGTTGGTACAAGTTAGCCACACCCTCAAAGGCTAGCAGCACTCATCACTAGCACCTTGTCTCAATGTTTAATGAGTGTGAGATGAAGGATAAGGTGCATGAGTCCTTGGTCAAGTGGAGCCTCCAATCCAGCTCAGTGACCGCTGTGCTCAAGGGCTCGGTCATCCCATCCTGTCTGGGCACTGTGGTGCCAGGTTCCAGTGGTCACAATGGCACCATTGTTGCATGTTTTGGTGAATGGATCAGGTGCTGGATTGTGTTGCACTGCAAAAGAACTTGCTCACCTTCAGGAGGCGTCCTTTATGCACCATCTCACTGCTGGGGGTGGGGCCAGCTGAGGTTGGTGGAAGTTTCTGGGACGTTGCTCATGTTGCAGTCATCAAAGCAACCGAACCCCAGGTGGCCTGGACAAGCCAGAAAGAGACACTCCACAGCCGTACTAGGCCTCGAAGCTGTCGTGCCACCAACCAGTGGGGGTCTAGTCCCCAAGCATGTGCACATGCACACACAGGTGGAGGTTAATGTCAACTTTAATAACACAGTTAAGAACACAGCAGTTGCACAGTGGAAGTGACAGACAACACAGGTAAATCCCACACAACAGACCACTACAGGACCTACAACATGAATACAAAGGGGGTGGGACCACTGAAATGGTGTGGAACAATTACATTGTGGTCAGTGCTGGTACTCTGCCTCCACTTTACACTGTTTACATAGTTTTACCTGAAGAGATGTGCAGTGAGAAGACACTTACTTAATGCCATATTTAATGTACAGCAAAGGCTCTCCTCGGAAAATCTTTTAGTTCCACACTTTTATCAGTTACCAACACCCAGGGAAGGTTTCCGGTTAGACAGCAGATTGGAAGAAGCTGCTTGCTGTCACCATACAGCTGTGAACATGAACATGACAGGCATCATCCTATACGGTATCACAGTTCCTACACGCCCAGGCTCAGTGGGTACCAGGTGTGTCCAACCAGATACCCCTTTCCAAAGCTTATAATCTCTCATCTGCACGCAACACGCAAGACTTCACAGTTACAGAACTTGAGAAACCAGGCTGAAGCAGGACCCCCTGTAGACCCAACTGGAGGGTCAACAGAAGCTCAACCAAAGTAGTGCAGGACTGCCATGTGGCAATGCTGCAAACAACATGTCATCCACATGGGTTGCTGTGACCACGAGGTCACAGAAAACGGCTGCGGATGTCTGGACAAGAGGAGAGTGTAATACACAAACGCGCATGAGCAGAACACACTGCTATGGCATCTACACATCATTAAACAACACAGTCACAACATCATTATGAGCAAGATACAAACATGCGCACACACGCGCACACACACACGCTTTTAAAGTGGTAAAAGCATCTAAAGCAATGATGAGTCTATAAACCGTGTGTCCTAAAAATTTAAAGCACAACATGCCTTCAAAATACTGGAAGACATTTAAAATACATAGAAAGTAAAACACACGCACGCGCGCACACACACGCTTAAACAACTGCCCTGCTACAAAGCACTGGAAACACACCTGTGGGGCACCTTGATGGAGACATTTTGAGGGAAAGGGGTGGAAGACGAGCAGAAGCTGATCATCAGGTAACAGGTGAGAACACAAAGTGTGAAAAATACAACACTGACAGGACCTCCGTAGAGCTTTTCCACGGAGCACCCACATGGGCCAACACCACTCCATGATATTACTACCCCTCCCTGTGGTATTACTACATCACCCCAACTAAACACCCATTCTGAACTTTTACAGAGTGGAGCGGTTCAGTCCCTTATGTTTATTTCAGTTCTTCTCCAGGACACAAGTTGGGCCTGAAACAGGTGGGGCAGTGAGGCAGGGGAACCCCCTCTTCTTGGCGGGCCAGCTGTCCGCTTTCTCTCCTATGCTGCCACAGAGATACAAAGGAAAACTAAAACCCCGAGGTCGGGGAGGTGACGAGGGCAACTGTCCAAGCTACTTCATGATGTGAGAGCTCCCTCTACTGGTCAGGAGGATGAGCTGTGTGTCCGCGGAAGCTCGACACCGCCGGTGGTGAAGATGGGAAGCGCCATGGAGCTGCCACTCAGTGCAGGACGGGAGCATACTCCGGGCGTCGGGTCTGGATGATCTTGGGTCGAATGCGGCGCCTGCCTTCATCATCTTCGCCTCCCGAGCTTTCCTGGTCACTCTCGCAGACATGCACGACGACACTGGGAGTCGTGGAGGTTCCAGTGTGGAGCTCGTACTTCTCGCCTGAGGTGGAACACAAAGTGGCAGTGAAGCAAACTGCCAGAAAACTAGCTATTGAACTGAGGAAAGGCACCTGCATGTAACCAACCTGGCCCCAGCTTTGAGATGGCACACAGTAGGTCATAGTTGATGACAGGTGTGGCGTCCTGAGCCTGCTCCCAGCCCACAGGGGGCGATGCGGGCGGAGAGATGAGGAACTGTTTCTCGGGTTTGGGTGGTTCCAGTCGGGGGCTTCCAATGTGGACGGACTGGGTGGAGAGAGAGAGAGATAGAGAGAGAGAGATATGCTCAGCCACATAAACCTTAATCCTCCTTTTGAACTCTAAAGTTCACGATCTGGTTGTGTAATCTGTTATCTACAAATACAGTAGTTGGGAATGTGGTCCGACACCATCTCAATGGAAAGGGGTCACTTAACCATCTGAAAAATCTTTGTCACCCCATGTATTTTGTTAAACCAAAAAACATTTTTTAATAAAGTTATGGAACACATGCTGATCACTCTTACATACAGCAAGTGAGTTCTAAAAAATTCAGTTGCGTAAAACACAGGATCTTACTGTAAGGTTAATGAAAAACATTATTTTTCACTTGGTCCTCCAATTACCAATTGAGAAAAAAAATGGAAACATTATTTGTTTTCATTTATTATACATGTGGGAAATGAACCAACTGTGTACATGTGACAAATATGCACTAATACTGATAATACTGTAACAACCTGCCTTAGTTGTGTTTCAGTGGTTGGGAGACTGAACTGTGGGAACACAAGTCTGGTTTTTACAGAGCATGTCACAATGGCACTCAAAGTATGATAACATGCCTACCCAAAAGCTCTCAAAGACACTGAGGACTCACAGGGCCAACAATTCTCCTATACCTCTCCACAACTGTTTACACATATTTAGCAGCAGTGAAATACGGGAGACACAGCTCCCACCACTGCCATTACAATGCTAATAGAATAATCATACTAATTGTTGCTTTTCTCAGTTATTTCTTAAAAATCCCAAAACCAATCAAAAAATCCTGCATAAAAGTGTATGTACTGAATTGAGAAAGTCCCAAACGATGAGTCACTTTCTACCACCCCCCACCCCACAAGGACACGAGCAAATCACCAGTCATGTTGTTTTCCAAATCCAATTGCTTCTCCACCTTTTGGCTAAGATCAAAGCATAGCATCTATTCTTGTCATGGTTTTATTTTGATATGGTTGTCTGGGGGAGTCTAATGTACATGGTTTCAGGTGGCATGACTGCTGTTCTGGATGATATGGAGATTTTATTTCTTATTAGTGTTTTTCAGCGCTGTTCTTTTAAAAATGGTGATGAGGGAACCTTCAAACCAGCATTCTTCTAGACAGAAACTGAAGCAGCTCAGCACCATCGCAGTCGGCTTCAACTGGAAGCAGGATATCGCCAGTTTCCCGAACCAGTACAAAAAGGAGTTTGTGCTGGTATTGCTGGGCCTCCCAAAGTAGAAGATCAACTGCTTCCATCAGAACTGGCCAAGCTCCTATTTCAACCTGAGCAGAAGAAGAACCTAGTGGGAGACTGTGAAATAGGTAAGGACTTGGGTGAGCACCCTGAACTTTCTTATAAAATTCTACCACTGTGGCCAGACCGTTATAGGCAATACCTTTTTGTGTGGGACTCTTTATCCTAACCAATGCCTTAAGAAATGTTTTTTAAAACATTTTGTGAAGTTGAAAGGAACTTTTAGGTGCAGAATATACACCAGAATCTATACCACAGTGAGGAAGTTTGATGCTCATCTATGCAAGGATTCTGGGAGGCCAGATGGTCTAAACCACCCCCACCTGTACTTTATCATCAATGGCAGACCAGCCTGTATATTTTATTACGGACAGCCCCATTCTTGCTGCTTGTGAGCACTGGGGACACAGAGAAATGGACTGCAAGGACATGAAATGCAAGAAATGTCTGCAGGTCGGCCACACAGGAGGAAATGTGGGGGCCCTTGCTGCTGCACCTGATGCAGAGGGGAGGACCATCTAATCACGCAGCTGGCCCCTAAGGCCAGGGAGGCTTCTGTGGTGACAGCAGCTGAGAAGACAAAGGAGGTGAGAGAAACTGGGCAGTAGTGCAGTGCAGTGGTTGCCAGGATGGTGATGATGATAGCAACAGCCAGTGGCAGTAAGCACATTCGGGCAGGCACAACCAATGGTGTCCCTCAGCAGTCCAAGACCTGTTGCCTCTGGTCAGGCACTCAAGGATAAGGATGATAGCACCATCGGGAGGAAGTGGAATGGCAGACTCACAGATACTGCACAGAAAGGTTGAGGAGGATTCTCCCACTGCCGGATTTGAGGAAGTAAGTGGCACTGTTAGGAAACCATCTCCACCCGCCCCCCAGGGCAAGTGCTCCTTAGATAGTATAGGGGGGTCAGACTAGGAAACTGAAAAGGATGGGACTTAGTCCATTTGAAGAGACTCTGAATTATGATTTAATAGGTTTTAGTTGTTAAATGGATGGGGTAATTAATTCACTAAGTGTTTTTCCTCTAAATTAGGTGCATAATTTGATTGTAGTTTTGATGTGATGCATTGTGTTTTGCTGTGAACTTGTGTGGAAATGTCAGACTCATATGTACTGGTTCGGGGGCACTTGTATTGTTGGTGCAATGTGTCTGTGTAGTAGATAATGTGTTATAGATGATAGGACATGAAAGGTGTATTGTTTTTGATTCATGTTATAGCAGGATTTTACTGTACCTAACAAGCAACGGCATCTTCATGATTTGGTCGACACCTGAAGTTCCCTCTGTAAATAAGTGGACGTCTTTTTTATTAGATTAATGAGGGGCATTAGGTTGCAGCAACATATAGCCAGAGACACCAAGAAAATACAAAGAGATCCACTTAAACAGAGCAGGGACTAAGGGTCAGATGTTATAGTACATCATAGGTAATATCATATAATAATGTCTAGTAATTTCCAGAAAGCTGTGCATACACTTCAAAAATTGCATATTAATGTTGGTGAGGTATGCACTGCTTGTCCTGTATGAGCAATCACACCTCCTCCTGTTCTGGATGGGGAAGAGATGCTTGCCAAAACCCAGGGGTAGGGAAGCTGAATTCTGGTTGGTCAAGCTACAGTCTCTTAGTTGGAAATGCCATATTGCCATGCTGATTCAGATGAGCACGTGCTTCTTTGGTTGGTGCATGCAGCAGCCCCTACCTGTGCAAAGTACAACCGCAATTCCTTGCCGTTGAATTCACTCTTATGCAGCCGCATTCTGGCCTCAGCAGCAGCCAGGGCATCACTGAAACTGATGCGCACGCGCCGGAAACTCTTGAAGAACTGAAAAGTGGCATCACTGTCGAAGGAACGGAACAGCGCCTCAAAGCTGGCCTGGGGAAAAGCAGATGCAATCAGTCAAAATACATGAGACATCAACATCCTTAACAACCTCAGGGCTAAATACCATGTTTCCATATTGAAAACTGGTTGGTTGATAAATCAACTAAATACAGTCAGTTGGTCAATGAGCAGGAACATTAAGCCAGAAGATAAATAACAAATGAGCTTCTTCTGCCAAAAACAAACGATACAACTATGCAATGTGACTAGTCAAACAGATTTAAATAACTCTGCCCAGTCAAACGCTGGGCCTTGGAAAATCTTGTTCCAAAAATCCTGGGATTCAGAGAAATCTGTCCAAGAGCATGCTGGACTCCTGACAACCTGTCCATCAGCACACTGGACCTTAGAGAAACAGCAGAATCCCACACTGAGGAAATGACTCATTTAGGACATCAGTGAAATCTGGTCAAAGGCTGGAAACTGAAACCGTACTGTTCAAATTTCATTCAGCAACATGAAGTGACAAATGGCACAAGAATCCTTTATTGGTTCACTACTCGAGCACAGTAATAGTGCAGTAAACATACAGCTCCTGATTAACACACACATACATGAAATATGTGACATGTGCGCTAGGTAATGTAGCAGGATGGAATAAATGTAAAGAGCAGCTGAATAAAGGGCATACTGAACAGATATCAGTTGCGATGCAACAGACATGTAAAGTAGCAAGAGTGACAAACATGAAGAGATACAAATATTAAGGAGGTTAATATTCACCACTGCAGACATCAGGGAACAGATGCATGAGACACGAGAATATTCTGTAGCGTGCACTTCAAGAGAAGAGCAGCAGGTGGATCAGATCATTGGCGATAGTCTCTCTCTCTCTCTCTCACACACACACACACACACACACACACACACACACACACACCACCTGAAAAACCACAAACTATATATGCGATACAACAGAACGAGGGGGCAGCACCGAATAATTCCATCATGGTAACGGCAGTTGACTAGGCTCACTCCACCATGCTTTGACACACAGGTCTCTGTAACAGAAACAAAACAGTTTTGAACCGGGTCACAAACAGAGCACACTTACCCGAACCTCGGCTCTGCTGAACAAGGCCTGGTCAGTGAGTGATGCAATCAAACAGAACTGGTTACATTTCATGGTTTTCAGGTAAATGATGGGAATCGCAAGTTTGTGCGGGCTAGTCCACCGAAGGGCGCCAAAGGTGAGGGGTCGCGAAGACCGGGGCACACAGGCCGCACACGACTGCTTTGTCTTCCCCAGCGTGAGTGTGGCAAAGCAGCTCTTTACGGTAGAAAGGGGTGCTCTTCTCTCCCACACGAGTCCCTTGGAGGTGCAGCCCAGCGTGACAGCAGCTAAACAACCAGCAGACAGAATGTTCTGGAAAGGACTGGCTTCCAGCTCCAGCTGACGCACTTGCACAGCTCCCTGCTCCCCTCTACTTATACAGCACTGGGATAGTTCCAGCCACCCACCACTTGTCACCAAGGCAACAGGAGGTGGAGCTTAGCCTACTACAATAAGCTAGCCCTTGACTGTCGTCATCATTGGCTAAATCAGCACCTAGCGTGGGTGAAAGGGGGAGTGGAAAATAGTGACATCATCACCCAGCCATTAGTCTTGCTCTCCACCTGTGTGTGTTTGTGAGAGAGAGAAATGTGCTACTGGAGATGGAAAATCCCAATGAGCTGAGCTCTGAGGTGAGGCAGGAGACAAATCTACTTGGTCTGCCCTGACCATGGCTTTCTCTGACCCTCTCCACTGACCGGTAACTGTAAACTGACCAGACCTAGACAGTTTACACACCACTACTGTATACCAGTAACAGACCTGGAACCCAGCTCTGCTTAGTTCTTTAACTGCTCTGGCTGGAGATGGAGGTGTTCTGTACACCTGCCAGCCTCTATAAAGCTCTGATGTGGTGGGGGGGGGGGATTGGTCCAGTTTGCTTGACCTATTAGTTCCATTTAGGAACTGTTGTATATCTGTGAAGCTCAGTTTCTCACCAGTCAGTATCACTGGTGAGGACACTGACCTGATCTTACCCCCCCCCCCTTTCTCTCTGGGTGATTTTACCACAATCCACCTTTACCATAGTCTCCTGCTTGTGCTGTATGGCTTCAGTGCTCCTGGCCTGCGCTCCATCATGAGTCAAAAAGTGCACTTCCACTGATAATATCTTCCATAATATGCTCCTCAAGCATCACAAGTTTGTTTTACGAGAACACCCAAAGGACTATCATTAACTCAAGCATACAGCAACAAAGAAAGGAGTGGAAGATCCTGAGCTCCTTTTCAACATCTCCTCAGCTCTTCCTCAGCTCCTCCTCCTCCTATTGCTCCCTGGACAGGGAGGTTCCTGGTGGCCTCTGAGGAGCATTGACACCTCCAGCTTGCCTGTCAGTGCATCTGTTGCAGCATCTCACTGTCAGTAATTCACATACAGTCAGTTCTTTTGTAATGAGCTTGCTTTGAAATATTGCCTTCATGGTAATTTCCATAATAAACCACTTCAGAGGGTCAGTTCGAGTTAGCAGCAGACCCCATTAAATACGCTAATCACTAGTTACAATTTATGCGAGAGGAGCCTAAAAATATAGGACAGGATCATGTTATTGATTGTCACCGATCACGTAATTAAAACATTAGCATAAATACACACACACACACACACACACACACACACACACACACACACACTCTTGCCCCCAAGTGGCTTATCTCCCTGCAGTTTAAAGTGGCTAGACAACCTGAAATAAATGTGTTTGGACTGTGGGAAGAAAATGGAACACCTGGAGGAAACCCACTGGGGGAGAACATCCAAAAGCCACGTAGACTGAGCCAGAATAGAACCACACCAAAACAGCCCAGGCACTGTACAAAATGAATGAAAAACACATATAAACCACAATACAATTTCACACCCTTGTTTTGGGGGTCTATAAAACCAGCTCAATATGGTAGAGGACCTCCTGGGGTACCTGGCTAGGCTGCCAGTCATTGAACGGCAGCTTCAAAGTGGGCAGCAAGTAGCGCTGTGGTTCAAGACTTCTTTCCATTACTCTCAACTGCTGCAGTAAAATTACTCTGCAGTACAAATGAGTAAATCACAGTAAATTTAGCTATTTAACATTGTAAGCTACTTCGTAGAAAAGAGTCTATTAAATAACCATCAGTAATGGTGATCAGACAGAGATCCATCACCATTGTCTTCATCACCACCTGCTGCACCCCCCCACCCCGAACGGTCCCCTCGCTCGGCCAGCAGACAGACAGACAAGCTTTACCCACCTTTGCCTGTGGCTCCGAGAAGACCTCCTCGGGCACCCTGCATGCGATCAGAGTGTCCGCCACATCCGTGAAGTGTACGTCCACCGTGTCCTCCTCTGCTGCAGCTCCCCCGTCGCTACTTTCCGGCCTTTCCATGGCTCCGGAATTATTACCCGGCCGACACACAAGTTTCGGAGCCGAACCTCAGCTGTTAAAAGCGTCTCAAGCGGAGCCCTACCGTAAAATCCGCACCGCGAAACACCGACACGGTGAGCCCTGAGTGAAAGTTCAAATTGGCTACAACCGGAATGTTAACCGGACGAACAGTCCTCCGTTTAGCACCTACTGACGAACAGCTGAGCTTAACTTCCTATTTCCGGTTTAACGTCATCAAAGAGATGCCACCCGCAAAGACTAACTTCCTGGTCAGATGTCATCAAGTGGCGACCATCTGACTATCTATCTATCTATCGATCTATCTAACTAATCATTGAATGAACCGAACAAACAAATACAAGAACAGCCACACAAAACCGGATGAATACAACCAGGAGGTGGTATACAAAAACAACAATAATTAATTAATGACTGAATAAATAAATAAATACTGAGAAAAAAGAAAAAAATCGACAGATCCATTTCATCCGAATAAATAAGGCAAGTTCAGAACTGTACCAATGGCCTTGTATATTAACACATAAATTTAGTATGATCTACAACCGCTCTCTGTGTTAATGGCTTTCTCATTATTAGAATAATGAATAGTCGTAAGCTACTGTTCAGATTCCGTAAGGAAAAAAGACAGCCTTTTTATTAGTAAATTTGGATCTGTGTATGTAATATTTAGCTTTTATAATTATTAGATTTATAATATAAGCTTGTTTCTTATTTGTCTGTCGTAACTCAAGAAGCACATTCTCATACAACAAAGCAAAATCTCTAAACAGGTTTTCATTAATAAACTTGCAGATATGTTGTCTTAATTTTGATGTATAATACAGTCTCTGCAAGCACCATACAAAAAGAACAATGTACGTTCACATCTTTTCTGAATTTACTAATAAAATGTTTAACTGGGTAAAATTTATATAAGATTTTCAAAGAACTTTCTTTTGTTAATTATATCAGAGAAAATGAAAAAAAACTCAAAAACAGCTAAACAGCAAAAATACAGGGTTTACGATTACATTTAAACTAAAGTATGTGGTTAAAACATTTTGATAGTGCGCTGTACTTTTTACTCTTTACATGAAGTCTTAATATACTGTTCTCATTCAGTTTCCGAAAGGGTAAAATTGGGTGCAGCATTTGACCATTTTTAAATTTTACATTTGCCAAAGATTATGCATACATATTGCGAATAACGTATTTACGTTTAGATAAGAAAAATGTCTTTATCTGTGAAATTCACAAATATGTATATGTTTTTCCAGATCACAACAGAACAATTGACTGTAAATATAGTTAAAGAAAAGAGTAGCTTCTTGCTCTAGTTCACAAAATTCACACGAATCATCTATATCCTTCTGAAATTTAGTAAATGTTTATTTTGTGGATTACATCCATTGTACACAGGCATCACTCAGTATCTTAACTCTCTATATCCAAATTTTTGCTATAACAGCTTTCGAAAATTAGTAATTTCCAAATAGAAAATTTTCTTATAACAAATTTTTCCCAGATCTTATCCATAATAAAGAAATCAATGTGTGACTTAAAAAATCTAAATAAATGTTTAAAAAAATTAAATAAATATCATATAGTACCATACAATGTACTGTAATGGGAAAAAAACTTGATGTAATGTAATAAACTGCATTCTATACTGCCCGCACCAGTCTTATCAGCAGTTTCTGCTAGTTTTGATTTATTTGAACTCATATGTGCCCATCACACATTTATACCCATTTATTTTTTTTAAATAAAACTATTTATTTAAACATCAGTTGTTGTGACCCATTTTAAGTAATGGGTAATAGGCACTCAGTATTGTATTTCTAAAGCAGACCTCTTTTATATTTGCTAGGTAGAGTCTACATTATGTTCCAACAGACATTGTATTTTGCCGGGCAGTATTATTCACATTGTGGAAGGGTATTTTCCTTACAGTATCACCTTAAAAAGTTGAGTTTCTTGTCAGAAAAATGGACATAGTTTAATGATAACACATTTCAATATGGGATTTTGTGTACAGTATATCTCCTTTGCTTCATTACAATAAGTTGGGAATCAAGTCCATAAGAATTGCTCATTCTCTGAATGTGACAGGGATCCTGTACTTCTGAAGAAATTCAGAGTATCCAAATAACTGGCCATTGTTATTGAATAGTTGTGTCACAAATATAATATTGTTGTCTTACCCGCTATTAAAAACATTTTTTGCTTGTATATGTAATACCTCTGTTGTTCCAAATGGTGCTGGGCCCACAACACCAAACACATATATATTGTTTTCAGGTCAGCATTTCAAACCAACTCTCTTCCTGCAGTTGCTTAATTGTAAGAAGCCACCAGGGGGCGAAGTGCAGAAGGTCAGTCTACACTGTATGAAATGGTCTGCATGTATTGTAAAAGTATGAATGTGTCATTTCACTGCTTCCTGTGACAATATGTGGAATCAAGCAGCAAATACTGAACCATTTACAATCCATATTACATGCACATCACGTGCACTGTTTTTGCAGATTTTCTGAAATGTGCTGTTAAACTGCAAACCACAGGAACTCACAGGCAAAGACTGCATCTGAAGGACCACCACGTGGTATTCATGGAGAAAGACTGACGTGTCTCAATAATAATCATTTTTAAATAAAATCTTTTAATTTTAATACCACTAAAGCACTGTAGATATTAATAGTACCCTCTGTAATAGGTAGCAGTAATGAGTAATAAATCAAAACCAGTTTCTCTGACTCCACACATCATGAAGACACTACAGATGCTGGTCCCAGAGTGGGGTTTCTTGCTCTAACTTATAAAACTCACATGAATCATCTACATCCTTTTGAAATTTGTTTAACATTTGTTTTGTGGGCTATAAGGAGACTTCAGCACTGGGGAGGATGGCACTGAACCCTGCAGTCTGACCACCAGGATCACACTGGAGTGGCTGATGCTGAACAGAGGCTCCTCTCACTAGGACAGGACAGCACTGTGAGGGTTGTGTTCTTTGATTTCTCCACTGTGTTATATCATAGAGCTTGAGCCTGTTGGTCAGTGCTGGTGGACACTGGACTGGACTGTGTGTCTGACTGTTAGGGCCACAGAGGCTGTAGGGCTGTGTGTCAGACTCACTCCTGAACAGCATGGAGGACCTCCCAAGGGGCAGTTTAAGCTGTCATCCCATTCAGCCTGTATACCTCAGACCACAGTCACAACACTGGCTGGCATCTCCTGCAGAAGTTCTCAGGTGATACAGTAATAGCTGGATGTGTCAGGGATAGACAGGGGGGTGACTATAGAGGCTTGTTGAAGGACTTTGGAGAGACGTGAAAAAGAAACCAAGTGCAGCTCAGCATTTTAAACACTAACAAAATGGTGGAGTAGTTTAGGAGATCCAAGAGATCTTTATGTGCAGTGACTATCGGTGGAGAGGAACTGGAGGTTTTGAGAGTTGCATTAGACTCTGAAAGAAGTGGTAAAGAGAAGTGCTCTAAACACACTTCTGTCCATTAAGGACAATGACTCTCCCTCTACACACCACCCTGGACAATAGTGCCACTTGACATTCCTGCCAGCAGCCAATAGGCTCTATAATGAATCCTACCTCTGTGAGCTCTTACTGACCTCTTACTGTCAAACTGATACTAAGCTGTCTGTACTGGTTTTTAATGATTATTTCCACACTAGTTCCAGAGTTAATACTTTTAAAAATGTGATTTTTATAGTTTTTTTTATTGTGTCCCATCAATTCTTTTTTCCTCCAGGGCTTCAGCAAGCTCTCCCATCCCACCAAGTGCCCAAGCCATCATGCGCAGAGGCCTATGGGGACTCTAAAGCTTAGTGAGAACAAGAATCAGAACCTGGAAGGTCACCTTCTTGGGGGAGGGGGCCAGCTTGGGAATGAAACAAGGGAATGGGGGGGTGACTACCCCCTTAAACCGATCAGTGTGGTGCTACTGAGCTCTCAGAGGATGGATTTAGGCAGGCTAGTCATGTGGAGACCGTGATCCAAGGCTCCATTAATCCTCCACCTCCGGAGTGAGTGGGGGGAGCAGAAGGCTTGGGGGTAGACAAGTTTCCACAGGGCAGTTGACAGTGGACCAGCATCTAGGTGACACAGCACAGGTGCACACACCTGCTCTTGCTCACATACACATATAGTACATCACCAATCTGTGATCCACATGGAATTCTTTGACATTGTCCACAGCCCTGTGGGTTTCTACATGGACAAGCCCCAGGAAGGCAGGGAGGATGAGGATGTGGAGCTGGCTGAAGAGGTCGATGAGTACGGTGAGATGGTTGACGAGGATGATTGCAGCATCAAAGAGCCTGACCAAAAGGGAAACAGAAGGGAAGAGGAACAGAAGCAAGGAAAATCTGTAGAAATGAAGGCAATGCATGCAAGGGATATGTCTCTGAGGCAGGTGGGAGGAGTAGTTGTCATTGATACAGGAGTGACAGTTGGAGAGACGGTGGGCTGGAGAACTGTGCTCAAAGTGAACGAACATGAAGACAGCAAAGAAACAGATAATGGCAGAATTATTTCTTTCCCCGATGACCCGGAACAAGGATTTCATGTAGAACTGGAGAAAACTGCATCAGAAGGAGAACTGAAGGATCGAATTGTGGATCAGCTGGAGGAGAATGCTGGAGATTTGTTCCATTTGGAAGAAGACAGTCCAGAAGGATTTCCATTTCATGCCACTAACAGTGAGGATAAGCATGATGAGAAAAAGGCAGAGGAAAAATGTGAAGAGAAGGACATGCAGAAACAGTTTAAGGTCCTTCAGGATGAAGAATCACTCAAGGAAGAGCAGCTAGGATGCAATGAAGTAGAAATTCTCCAGAAGGCTTTGGAAGACGTGGGCAAAGAGTCTGAGAGCAGAGCAAGTCAAGAGGAAAGGCAGGAGCCTCTGCCAGAGAGTGTTGATGAAAGGATGTGTATGTTTGAGGAGGAATGTTGTGGTCCACCCGAGGAGGAGGCTGCAGCCATTGACGAGGAAGGCTATGAGGATATTGAATTGGCAGAAGAGGTAGAAGGGTCTGAGGAAGCTGCTGAGCTGCTGACAGAAATCCCTGAAGGTGAACCTGGAGAAGGAGTGGTAGGAGGTTGCAATGATGTCCAAGAGTTACAAGATACAGTTGTAGAAGATACAGCAGTGGCTGCAGAGGAAGGACATGCAGACCACCTGGGGCAGGTTGACTCAAGAGCTATAGAGGAGGAAGGATTTCCAGAGGGAAAAGAGCTGACAGAGGCTCCAGAGGATGATCTGAGAGCTACAGCAGCAGGAGGCAGCCAGGAGATAGACGAACAGCCAAAGCAGAAGGAGGGAGGCAGTGTGATGATGGAAAAGCCACCCCAGACCATGGCAGAGGAGCCTGAAGAGAGAGTGGAGGGCGGCAGAGCACAGTGTGGAACACCACAGATAGTCAAGGAGACAGGCCAGGAGGAACAGGAGGCACGAATACATGAGAGTGGCAGCAAGAGAGAGGGCACGAGTCCGGAGGACGACGCCCCAGCGAATCCAAATGCACTGGTCACAGGTCACAAGGTCATGGTGGAGAATGGGCTGTTGGACCACGGTCAGGAAGAACGGCTTTATCTCCCACCACCTCAGGAATGGAAGGCACTGACACACCATGTAGAGGAGGTCCCCAGGAAGAATGTAAGCTTGGAGAGCCCCGTCCCTCGAAGACAGAAGGTGTTGCAGCCAGAGACACAGGCCTACGAGATTGCCCTCTACATCAAGGTAGGCATCATGGCGGCCATAACAACAGAATGCCGACATGGTTTCAAGGATCTTGACATGCATTCTCTACATTTTCACCACTGTATTCATACATTCTACTTCACTTATAACTCATAATTCATTCCTACCTGTCAGGTCCAACTTAGGACTCTTCCACTTTATACTATAAAAGTCACATATTGTCACCTACCTAATATTGGATTCTTTTAATTTCATGTCAGCTTGCATTTTTGCAACAAATATCTTCATAAATTGAAGGGATACAGTACTAATCATTTGAAATGATTATAATCTATTATCTTTCTCTTATCTGTTAGTCTAAACTTACTTTTACACTAACCTTTGATTATCAGTATTGCTGCATTCATTGCTGATCAAAGTGGAGCTGGAGATATGAAATGTACCGGTCAAACATTGTGTGCTCACACACACACACACACACACACACACACAAAGGTCCAGTGTTTCTGGTTGTGTCCACTTTGGTCAGTTGGTCAGCCCATTCTGTTTACACTCATTGTGTAACTCTGGCTTTTTTTCAGAGGTTGTAAACAAATCAAAACAGATTAACTCATAGAAGCTGATTAAACTGCCTGGATATTTGGGAAGTGTACAAGGGAATGTGTGTGTGTTTGTGCCCCACCACATGTGATGAAAGCCCACATCCTGCTGGACAATAGTCTTTGGTAGCCCAGCAGCATCCATCTCATTAAATATTTCTCAAAGTGGAGTGTAGACACCGATTACACTTCACACACACTGACACACACCGATACACAGTACTGACATATGTGCTGCACAACCTGGCTGCACACTCCACTGTTAGATTGTGGTGGGCAAATGAAAACAATTAATGTATGAAAGCAATGTATGTGGACCATGTGTACCTTTCCTGACACACGTGCAGGTGTGTAGCAGAACAAGGTCACCGCTCGACTGTGTATGGGGTGCGAATAAGTATGAGTGCTGTTGTGTAGGAGGAGAGCAGAGTCATAGGGGATGGTTTTAGGATTTCAAGCAAAGTGACAAGGTACTCTTACAGGTTCCGACCAGACTCACTAATCGATTTATATATACCCCCCCCCTCTGGATGTGATCCCATGGCTCTTTCGTCCCCAAGCTCACCTCCATCTTCCCAGCATGCTCAGTGGGTGCCAGCAACGTGCTTCCTCAAATGTAAGGTGATCTGTGTGGGCTAGCAGAAGCAGCAGAATACCGTACAGTACAGTATGGTACAATGCAGCACAGTATAGTATGTTACAGTACAGCAGAGCATAGTGCTGCGAAATAGGAAAATAGGGGCCCTTTGGCTCATGCTGCTGCTTTTTGTGTTTATTCTTGTGTTTTACTCGTTTCTACCTGTAACATTTTCAGTCTGTAAACACATGTGTTTGATAATTTGAGTACTATGAGGGGAAGCCTATCAGTTCCTGTTTGAGCTAAGAGCTGTCGACACAACTGGCTTCATCTTGTCACTGGCGTGAGCTGATTGGCTGTGAGAAGTCACCCGTGTGCTCTAATTGGCTGTGTGCTGTTACTGCTTCATCCTGATTGGCTGTAGCTGTGCCGTGGCAATAGAGGAACTCTTCTGGGGTGGTACTATTCCTGTCCCTCGTGGTGGGCGCTCAGACAGGCATCCTGTGACACAGAGCTAAATCCAGGTTTAATAACACAGTCTAGCTCCTTGCTGAGATGCTAAGCCTGGAGAAAATGTTTTAATATTCCTCTCATCTGCATCTTGAAGGTATTTCACACACAAAGGCTTTCATTGTGCCATAGTGGAGGTGCACTGTGGGAGAGGAAGGCTGAGAAGGCTTCCATACAGCTTTCTGGATCATTATTTATGAGGACCCAACCAAAAAATGGATCAGCCAATTAGCACACAGATGTTAGAGTCTGTTTGTGGACATGGGTTAATGTCCTTGCAATTTGTGTCCTCTGGTCCCGGGTACAGTAACGCAGGGTGACAGTGGGTCAGTTCCCCGGCCGTCCTCCTGCCTGCTGTAAGCAGATTAAGATGCCTGTGTGGTGTAATAAGCTGGGCACCTACTGTTCTGACCCACTGGAAAACATTTTTATTACAAGTCTTGTCCTCACCGTGTACACCAGCCCACCACCGCTTGTGTAGCCAAGGAGGGTGCGGAGCAACTTACACATATCAGACCTCAAAAACCTTGCTGTTCATAACAATTTAAGTGATGAGTTCCCTCCTAGGATCCTAAACCACAGCTCTCTGATAAGAAGAACTGTTTAGTTAACAGTTCTTCAGACTGGTGCTGACAGATTGGCCTCTGCATGGAGAGGTGGTGGTCCCATTGCACCAGCAGGGGGGAGCATTGAGAGGGATCAAAACTGCAAGAGGAATGCGCGCAAGATCCACGTTCACCTGCAGCATTTACAGCACCCTCACATGTTCTGACACTCGTTGCTCCACCATGTTTAGTGCGCTGGATGCCCTTCCAGCAACATGGACCATACGAGAAAGAAAATGTCAACCTTATTCTGTGTTCAGTCCTGCAGACAAAATGCAGTGACAATGGCACGCCATGTGTCTTCCCCGAGCCTGACCCAAACTGCTCTGCATGCCTGCGCCCACCACCACCCACAGCCTTGCTGCTGGAAGCCTGCACAGTGCTGCTCACACTGGGCCTGGCAGCCAACCAGACCCCCTGGACAGGCCAGCAGTGGTGGAAGCCTCAGTTCACAAAGGGAGCAGTTGTCCTGGGCAGGAGGCAAGGGACGAGGGACGAGGGACAAGGGACAGGGTTGGGGTTCAAAAGGCCAGTTGTCAGTCTACAGTCAGGGCTGTGGCAACGGTGGGGTCGCTTTTGCTGGAACTCGCAAGTCCTGCAGCCTCAGAAGTGTGACTGTCAGCTGCATGGTTTCAGGTTCACCATGGCCTGGTTTGACATAGCATGGAAGAAGTTTGGATTTCCTACTATAGAACTATTTGTTAAGGTAAGACAGTGGGCTGTTTGGCTTTGAGGGTTGATTTTAACTCGGTTTGACCACATGCTGTCTAGCAAACGAGTTTTTCATTTTCTCACTCTCCTCTTCCTCTCATGAACATTTCAGTATTGGCAGCATCTTGTTGTACTTCTGCCATGGAAACAGTGGCACGAGAGTTAATTATGACTCCATTAATTGCTTCAGAGGTCACAGTAGTCACATTCATGGTGTCATTGTGTAGATCAACAAGTGGCTAAGTGGGATTGCTTTGCTGCCAAGCATTTTGAACCATATTAATTACCCATATTCTCTGGTGTTCTCTTGGAAAGTAGTTGGAACAGAACTTGTTCCAGTTTATTGTAAATACATCTTGCAACTCATACAAATGAGTGACTAAATCAAGTTAGTTAGATGTGTGTCTGAATAAACTGCCCACCAATGTTTGCAGGCAGGCAGTGATGGAGAGATCATTGGCAACTGCCCCTTCTCCCAAAGGCTTTTCATGATCTTGTGGCTCAAGGGGGTCATCTTCAACGTCACCACAGTGGACCTCAAGAGGTAGCAGACCCAGCCTGACATACACCACCCAATTGAAATCTCTAAAACTGGAATATGGTAGCACATTCACATTTCCATTTTAGGTCTAAGTTTGAAGACTCATAGTTGGCACACAGTGAAGAAATGATTTTAAGGAATTCATGGGGTAGGTTTTAGGCTTTATTGTGTGTTGGACTTCAGTGTTTCCTCCATTGACACGTTCTGCTGGTTTGTTTTGCCTAGGAAACCGGCCGAATTGCAGGCTCTGGCCCCAGGGACCAATCCCCCGTTTGTCACTTTCAATGGAGAAGTCAAAGTAGATGTCAACAAAATCGAAGAATTCCTGGAGGAGAAACTGGTGCCACCACGGTAAGACACCTCGCCCCCACTCCTTGACAGTTTGTCCCACAAAAATGATGCTTCACAAGCCTCAGACACTGTGTCCAAGTCCTGAACTTTATCCTGCAGGTACCCGAAATTGGCAGCTAAGCACCCCGAATCAAACACAGCTGGAATAGATGTGTTTGCCAAGTTTTCGGCCTTCATCAAGAATGCACGAAAAGATGCTAATGAAGGTATGAGGCCACGAGAAGAGAACAATTTTTATCAAGGTGTCAGTCCATTTTGCTAAAGTCACTTTGCGGCATCAAAGCAGTTCACCCTGTCTCTCTGCGCTGTGTGTGGCCATACAGCCCTGGAGAAAGCTCTGCTGAAATCACTGCGGCGGCTCGATGACTACCTGAGGACTCCTCTTCCGGAGGAGATTGATGAGGACAGCGTCGAAGAGCCGGGAGAATCAACGCGCGGCTTCCTGGATGGCCCAGACCTCACCCTGGCAGACTGCAACCTCCTGCCCAAACTGCACATCATGAAGGTGCCTACAGTTTCTGCGACTTTACCATGATTTACTGTGCTGCACCATACTTGTGTTCAAGTGGTTTGTGTGTTTCAGGTGGTGGCCAAGAAGTACAAGAACTTTGAGATTCCTGCAGACATGGCAGGGGTGTGGAGATACCTGCACAACGCATACCAGAGAGAAGAGTTCATCAACACCTGTCCAGCCGACCATGAGATTGAGATTGCATACCTGGACGTTGCCAAACAGATCAAATAGGAGTGGGCAGATTGCAGTTGCACGTGTTAGAAGCACATGTGTTGTGTGTTGAGAAGCCTGTTGCATCATTTGCATCTTCATCTGGTTTGTTGTCTCTCCCTGTGTCTTCATCCGATTGGCTAGTGAACTTTAACTGCATCTTGATCTGTTATCAGATACTTTTTAAAATCTAGTTTCACATTTTGACACCACAAGATGTTTACGGAGGGGCTTCCTGCTCAGTTGAGGTCTCGACTCAGTGGTACAGCAGCAGGTAACTGCCCAAGGCTTGAAGGTGCTACCTGAAAGGACCACAGGACCAGACCTCTGTGGATGCAGTCAGACTGTTATGCTCAAAAACAACTTTTCATATCCAATTTACACTTGCGTTTGTCGCGTCTGCTATTATAGCATAGTTCTCACTCCGGCAAAAGTCACACCAATCTGCATTATGTTTTTATGAGTTATGATTTAAAATTCTTTTGTCATTTGCTTTGTACCATTTTTGTTATTCACTTTAATACTTTTATATGGAATGCAGACAGAGCTGATTTACCTGCATTTTTCCCTGTAATGGATGTGATGGAACATTTTGTTGGTGATTGTTAACAGCAGATTAACAGCAGTTTTTTTACATAATAGTGTAAACATGTTATGGATTTCGCAAGATTAAACCAATCAGAATATTTCACACTAATGTCTTCTGTGTGCGTCTGTGCGGTTAATCCTCTTAGTGGCCCCTCCAAATTTGGACCAGCACTAATACCGGGATGACAGTAATACCATTAGTAGATTGTACAAAGGGTCTGGACCCCCCATCATGCTGTAGGCAGTTTGTTCACATGTGCACCTCTTCCTGCAGTTCACCATTGTCAGTAACAGTAGTGAAGCAACGTCATCCAGGAACTTCAGAATATTTTAGGGTACTAAGGTTAAACCTGCATCCTACATGGCCTGTCACAGTACTTTATGTCTGTGGGCTGCTGCACAATATACGTGTGGCATATGGCACTTGACTGAAACAGGCCTTTTCACGCAGGAACACTTGAGCTTTAGGGTGGGAGTCAAATTACAGTACAACACTGCCCCCTAGAGGTGTCTAGAGGCATCAAATACAGTCTATCCAAAAGCTTCATTGTCTGTCTGTCTGTTTATTCTTTATACACAGCTTTGTTTTCAACTCACAGTCTTGAAATTTGGCACACAGGTACTTCCCACACACACTTTCAGGTCAGAGATGGTCACATGGGGTCACAGATGATTATAAAAGGTGAGAGATGTTGAGAGGTTTGATGGTGAGAGTTGATGCATGAAAATCAGAGGTCAATGAAGAACAGAGATGTAGACAGTATGGATCCTCACAGTTGGTCAGACAGATGCAGTAGATCAGAGATGTTCGGGGATGATGATATGACCAGAGATGGTGAGAATGACTGAAAGTATAAAGAAGGACAAGATGGACAGTGAAATGTGGCTAGAGGCGGAAAAGCAGATGAGTCTTAGGCTCGAGGTGGGCGTGATGCTGGGGGAGGAGGGGCCATTGCAGTTTGTCTCCAGTGAAACAGGACCGTAGCAGGTTTGACCACCATGACCTACTGTTCCAGATGAAACCAGGGCTGTGGTACAGGATGGGTGTGTGTGTGTGTGTGTGTGTAATTCAGAACTTCTTGAAATATGTGTTTGTGTTTCACAAAAGGTTGGTGGCACAGGGCCAAGCAGACAGGGGGGTCTGGGGCTGCATTTGTCAGCATAGTACTGTTGGGGGAAACCTGTGAGGAAAGGTAGCTGTACTTTTGAGAACCGTGACCTGGAATGAATCAGTCAGTTTTATAGAAAGAATCAAATAGGATCCTTCTGTTGTATTCTTGAGCAGGAAGTTACAGTGAAGCCCTGATCTGCTACATCAGTTTGTATGAGAAAGTGGCAGCTGTGATTCAGTAATACTAATATTAACACTAATAATGACACACTCATCAGTCACATACATCATGTAATAGTAATAATAACATACCTGGTGTCATCACCTGATCAGATGCCACAGTGGAACCCTCCTGCAACCATTTGTATACTTTGATTCCTGTGTCTGTGCCAGTAGTTTTTATGCTGCATTGCACAGTGTGTGCATGAACCTGCACGTGAAGATGTATTCTGCCTACCTGGATCTCCTCTCAGGTGTACTGATATGTGAGATGGATCTCCTCTGGAAGTTTTTCACCTGCTCAGATTCTTCCTCAGGTTATGTACCTGTGTTGGCCACACTCCTACCCTCAGTAACACTGATTCCCTGCTGGGGAGGAACATAACAACAGGATGAATCCTTGTTACTGACAGTAGGGGGAGGAGTTTATGCACAGCGCCTCACTTCCTGTTTCCAAGTGAGAGACAAGAGATGGTAGGTTGGGCACCAGTCAGCGGGCCTGAGGAGATTGGGTGAGGTTGTCCACAAGGGGCACTACTAGCAATTAATTTAGTGCTGTGCTGGTATTGACTGGTAAGTGACTGGATATTTATTAAGTATTGAGTGGACTTTGACTGAGTATTAAGTGAGTACTAAATGGGTATTGAACTGATACTGTTTATGTCTTGATCAGCTGTACTTTCCCTGCTAGTAGATCACCTCGGCCAATAAATCAAACCATATTTTGTGAAACAAAGGGGGCAGAGAGTGGAGCTCTGTAAAGCCCCTGCTGTTATACCTTGGAAAGCCTCACTGAAGAAAATATGGTGACTGTTTATATTTCAGACAAACAGATGGTGGACTTGAGAAGACATCTGTAGACCAGTCAGATAATTGAAGACTCCTGCCAGTAGTTTAGCTATGAGATTCTGGGTGGGAGAAGGAGATGGGAGGAAGATAAAGTGATCAGTGAATGCAGAGCAGTGCAGATGATGGACAGATGAAGAGTTGTACACCATCAGAAAGAAGACAGACAATGACTATAAACTCTTGTGTTTCTGGATTAACACCTCCTGAACAACCAAGTGATCAGATGGTTTTGTTCTCCAACAGGCAGCAAACTGCTTACTGAGTCCTTACCTCAGAGCATCTGCAAGGGCTTCATCTTTCCTCTGCTGTCCTCTCTGCCCACGGCAGGCAGAGGGTCGGTTGTTCTCCCTGTCCACGGCAGGTGGAGGGTCGGCTGTTTTCTATGCCATTGCAGGCAGAGGTTTGTCTGTTGTCTCTGCCCACGGCAGGCGGAGGGTCGGCTGTTCTCTCTGCCCACAGCGGGCGAAGGGGCAGCTGTTCTCTCTGCCCACGGCGGGCGGAGGGTCGGCTGTTCTCTCTGCCCACGGCAGGCGGAGGGTCGGCTGTTCTCTCTGCCCACGGCAGGTGGAGGGTCAGCTGTTTTCTATGCCACTGCAGGCGGAGGTTCGTCTGTTCTCTCTGCTCTCTGCAGGCGGAGGGTCAGCTGTTTTCTATGCCCACGGCAGGCAGAGGGTCAGCTGTTCTCTCTGCTCTGTGTCTCCTCCTGCTGTAAAGCTCCTGTCTCCTTTGAGCACCCGTCACCCTGCTGCCACTAATAGCGCCTGTGATGGAGGCCCAGATAAAGAGCGTTAATGTTCAACCTGCATATCGGCGTGTTCCCACTGTGTTCTCACCGCCTGCCGATAAGGGTGCAGGGCAGGGTGAAGGTCTCCCCCACACGGATCCATATCCCTCTGCACACCATGCAGGATTCTACACATCAAACACCCGTCAGCACAGTGGTACACGTTACATGCAGTATTTTGTTATTTTCTATACGGTGTACAGAGTGCTGCTCCTTTACAATAATGACCCTTCGGTGTTGCACTGATGGGCCTCAGCACTGGGTAACCTAGGTAGCAGCACCTTATTTCTACTTAACATCAACAGAGTCATAGGTGGACTTTTTCAAATGGGGGTCATGATGAGAAAGTTACTTTTATTTAATGCAAAAACCTTTAAGGTAAACAAAAAATGAGACCAGCGGGTGGTGCAGGAGTTAGAGCTCTTAACTGAAAAGACAGCAGTTCAGATCCCACCTCCTGCTTAACCTGAAATGACATCGTAAACATTCCCCTGCTGTATCAATAAGTAAATCAGTTTAAGTGGTTCAGTTAGCTCACAGTGTTAGTGTCCCTGGAAAAAATGATTGCATATGTAATAATAATAATAATAATAATAATACCATTTCATTCCAGGGCATTTACAGAATGAGGAAAACTTGCATAAGTGGGAGGTCTTTAAAATGGGAGGAAATCAGAGCATCCTGAGAACAGCAACGTGGAGAAGAAAACTCCACAGACATAGGTGAGCTGGGACTCATGCATCATAACCACCATCACCATTCTCATCATCACATGTCCAACATCAGTGTCTCCATCAGAATCATCCTACTGCTGTCTGCATGTTTTCTAAACATATAGTGCTGCAGCATCATAAAGAGACACGTTCAGCAGAATTGGGACCACAGCAACTCGGCTCAGCTGTGCTTTTCAGTGAAAACTTGGTCACACAAACAATTTTCACAGAAAACCAGAATCTGGTGCCTGAAGTATTCTGAGCTTCTGAACTCAGGAGCACAGAGAGCATAGGCTCATGCAGCTTTACATACCATTCCCACGTTCTCTGTTTTCTCTCCGGGTCCTGACCCCAGGCCTGAAATGTGGCTTCTCATCAGACTTTGTCCCATGCTTCTGCATTGGGCTGAACCAGTCCAGCCTGGGTCTGTTTTATGGCCTAAATCTGTATGCCCGCTAGACGGTCTGGACCGTGGACCATGGACCTATTGATAAAGCACTGATTACAAGCCATAAAAAGAGTTTGTGCTTCCAACAAACAAATGAAGTTAACACAGAAGCAGAGCATCCTGGGAAAACTGCATCTGTGACCCAATTGGGAGCTCACACCTGTGACAGAAGGGACACTGGGACAAACCCCAGCAGGTTGTAGGGACCGTATGGGGAGAAGCCTGTGGCCTCCAACGCAGGTGGTGTAGTGCTCAAGAGTCTCTGGCAGGGGCAGCAGCAAGTCACAGCTGAGCACGCACACACATGCACAGCACCCACACACAAACAACAGTTGACAGGTGTGATCCTGTAGCTTTGTGTAAGGGGGGCCCGCAAAGGTGTCCAGACATTCTGAAGCTCCACAGAATTATCATGAAAATCAAATGTTAATTTTTCAGGCTGAACAGCCTTAAACACACTGGTTGTGCGCAGTGTCGTTCTTGGAGGGAATGTGAGGTAGAAACTAATTTCCTTGCCAGAAATATGGGAGTGATCATGCGACACTCCACATCTTCAGCAACAAAGAAGAATCTAGCTTTGGTTTTAAGAAGAAAATAAATAACACCAAAGTCTCTTTAGCTATAGCAGCAGCTGGTTAGTTGTGAATAAATGGCAGGAAGAACCTGAGCGTCAGGTGCTGGGTGCCCTTCCCTCTTCCAGCCTGCTGGGGTTGCAGTAGTGGCTGGCAAACAGACAGAGCAGGGAGTGTTTCTGGTGCACTGCACCTGCATAGAAGGTGAGGTGAACAAGGCTGGTGGAGATTGTGGCCACAGCTTAGTGCAGATCATTGGTGTCTGAGCAGGCAGCCAGTGCATCTTTCTTCCCAGTCCAGGGCTTCTGCCTACCTGGAAGCTAGGAAAGAGTTAAGCGATATTATCATTATTTTAATGTGAGAGCTGTCACTGTGTAGAGCTATTTTGATTAACTTTTTTTACATTTTATTTGAATACAGAAGCAAATGTAAAACATGCTGTATACATAATTACATCAGTATTGTAGAGCATTTTATTAAATTGTCTATAAAGTGCATTGTAAAAGATCAAACAAATAGAAAACAAACAAAAAGAAAAACAAGCGTTAAATTTAACAGAAAACCATATTTTTCGACTGTTCATTTTGCTTTTATTCTTTATGTGAAATTTTTAATACTGACTTTAGCATTTGACAATTTTGTATGTGAATATGGTATTTACCAAAAATTATAAATAAATTTATTAAGGTGCGCATATCTTCATTAGTGTTTTATGTTTAAACATAAGAAAAACACGTTCAGACACCTGCACGAACGTACGAACATTTATTCACTGGGCTCTGAATCACCCGGAAACGTAAACAACAGAAACACAGGGTCAAGGTCGCTGATTGGAGGGGCGTTCGATATTACAGCCAATGAGCAGCTGATACGACACGAGGGCGTACTCACAGAACGTGCACGTCTGAACGTCACTTGCGTCCGTTCACGCGCCAAATTCGTACGGCCCAGTTCAAGCGCCTGAGCCCGTTCGGCCGCGGGCACGTGACGTATCTGCTTTATTAATGTATCCGGAGAATTAAAAAAAAATCTGCTTTATTAATGTTGTGATCTAATAGCGGAATATGTCGCACGCGGACTCGTACTCGCCTAACTTCAAGCGGCCCGCTGACACGCTGCGCTCCCGCACCAGGAGGACTCGGGATCCGACCCGCTCCGCAGCCTCCCTCCCCAGACCCGAGTCGCCGGGAGCCCAAACCCGCTCCACTGCCGTCGGCACCGCGACCGCCGGCGGGGGCCTCAAGCGCCGCAACCCGTTCGCCAACATCAGCACTTCGGAGAGGCCGAAGCGGAGAGCCGGCAGCCCGTGGGAAGGAGCGCCCTGCCCGGTGAACGGCAGCCAGCTGCACGAGCTGCTCCACCGGCACGGGGCGCCAGAGGTGAGGACCGCCGGCCTGCGACATGGAATGTTATTCACCTGTCTTACTTACAACAACCCCTAACACCGATTTACACTGATATATACAGCAGGCTAATATTTGTTGTGGCGCTGTAGGCTGAGTAAAGCAGGGGTTGGGACCTCTTGGTTAGTGTGTTGGTGTGTAGTATGGTACTGTACACTGTTTTACCATGTTGCAGAGCGTGAGTAGTGCGGCGGAGACGTGGCCTGATGGTCTGCACTCAACAGGAGAGGAGGAGCAGCATACAGTGCTCAGTGTCAGTGTGGTGAGTGCACCCCCCACGGTGTGTCGCCGGTACCCTCCTGACTGGAGTCTCAAGACTCGGCTGCTGATCACCTCGCCCCTCACCTTCTCGTGGGCGGAGCAACTGAGGGCCCAGGAAGAGGCTCAGGGCGTGGCTCAGCACTGCCGCATGACACACACTCACCCGCCCGCAGAAATACAGGTACACGTCTCTTTTTACACTCACACCCCTGCATGGATCACCTGTGCCCACATCCATACATACTGCACGTGTGGCCCCGCCCCCAGGATCCACGCTCCTGCTCAGAGCTGCGCTGTGCTTTCCACCGGTGCCTGTGTTACTGGCAGCACCCGTCGCTGCCTTGGCTGCCCCTGTTTCCCCGCATTGGTGCCGACCGGAATTTCTCGGGGAAGAGCGCCCCCTGGAGGCAGGATGAGGCCGTGCAGCAGAGCCTGATGGCCGAGTGGTGAGCAGCACTGCCTTCGCTGGGCATCTTGTCCCTTTTTTGCAAGTGCTGCTGTTTAACTTTTATGACCCCTGCTGATGCCTCCAGGTCACTGAGTGTCACGTCACTGTACAGCCTGCTGAGGGCGCACCTGTGCCCCTTCTTCTACCTGTGCAGCTACCAGTTCACCGCGCTCTTCCGGGCCACTGGCATGAGTGGCACCCGGGCCATCACTGCACTGCTGTCACCCACCACTGTGGGACTTCGCGATGCCCTGAGGGCTGAGGGTGAGTTTGTACTCTGCGTCTCTGTTCGCAGGGCAGCAGGGCACCTGCTACGATTGGTCTGCTGTGAACGTGTCATATTGTGCAGGAATTCAGTTCACGCTCCCCCTGTTGGAGAGGAAGGGGAAAAGCAGGGAGGCATCAGCATCACACGCTGAAGGGAACCAGGAGGTGGTGGCCTGTGGGCGGTGAGAGTGCTACTTCTCTCTCGCCACCATGTAGACCATACAGCTCAACTCTAGAGCATTGCTGAGATGGCTGTGCTGCTCCAGGGTCCAGGAGGAGGAAGCTGGTGATAATGATGACAACGATGAAGATGCTGCTGACGAAGAGGATACCTTGTCATGGCTCGAGGAGATGGGTGTCCAGGACAAGATCAAGCGGCCTGACCGCATCTCCGTCAAGCTGTATCCTTTACCCTCACGTGTTCCCACTCCCAATACTTGTATGGCATTTCCGCCTTGACCCCAGACCCATGACCCCAGGTGTAAAGAGCGCAGCGAGCTACGTGTCGACCGGCGGCCTGAGTCCGTAGTCCTGGTAGAGGGCTCCAGCACATTCACACTCCTCAACTTCCTCATCAACTGCAAGGGTTTGGTGGCGGCATCGGGGCCCCAGGCTGGCCTGCCCCCTACCCTGCTGGCCCCTGTCGCCTTCCGGGGGGCCACACTGCACACGCTCAAGGTGAGACAGGCTAAGCTATGCATAAGTGTGTTTGTGTGTCTGTGTCTGGCCTAAAGGTCAATGTACGTGTGTGTCCTACCCCCAGGCACGCAGCATCAGTGCAAAGACCCGGGTGCAAGGCAACTATGAGAACATGTGCAGCCTGGAGATCACCGGGCCCGTGATGCCCCATGCCCTCCACACCCTCACCCAGCTGCTCAGCCCTGCCCAGAGGGGGTGCTTTTCCATGGGACTCTACAGCCACGAACCTACGCTGGCACTCAACACGCGCATTTTACCCCCCACGACGCCGCCGCAACAGGTTTGACCCAAAACCTGACATGTTATACCTGAGTATTGATGTTTATTCCACAGGAGCAGAAAATCCATGTCATGTAAACTGTTTTCCTGTTTATTCATCACAATACATTAAACTGCATAACTAAAACACAGCCTATTACCAGAACTGATTGCGTATAGATAATCGGCACAAATGGTGCAAAACTCTTATGTACCTGTCAGGAGAGTAATGGCTCTATGAGAGATGAGTTTGGGAGGGAATCGGCAGTTCCGGGGGATGCAGGGAGCTCATTCCACTACATCAGGGACAAAACGGAGGACTTTTTGTGTTCGAACCTATTGAGGTGAACCAGGAAGGCGCCACAGTGCCTTCACTGGTGTGACTGATGTTGGATCCAGACTAGATCATGCAGGGTGAGGAGTACTGTTAAAGGTTATTAATTATTGAGTTATGGTTTTGAGCTGTATGTATGAAATGGGGAAAAGAAAAACTGGTCTGATAGGGGTGAGAGGTGGGCAGGTCTGAAGGCTGATGAGGAAACAGTCAGAGGAGCACAAGGAGTTAATGATGGATGAGGTCAAGGGAGTAGGAGAGAGCTTGGGACTTTCATGAGGATCCAGCTACAAGAGCAGGAAAAGTTTCAGGTGACTGCACCGTTTTAGTCTAAAGAATGAGTCAGAATCCTAAATGTTCTGTGGGGGGATTATGGGAATACTTTCATGGAAAAGGTAATTTTGGTGGGGTGGGGTGGACATAGGCTGCTGGGCCAGAGACCTTCCTGCTTCCACCATGTTGACCATGTGTAACAGTCCTGACAACCACAGGCTCGATGGAATGGGTCCACCTGCCTGTCCTTCAAACACCTGGAGGCTCTTCATCAGTGGGTCTCCTCCTGAACTGGCATCAACCCCTTCTTTTCTGGCCCAGGATGCTGCCGCAGTCCCCTGGGGTCCGGAGGGGTGTGGCCTGCTGTCCAGCACCATAGAGCATCTGGCAGAACCAGCTGTCTTGGGCAAGGCAGCACTGAGACACCTACACATGGAGGGCTTCTCCTACACCTGGAGCATGTAAGACATCTGCTTGCGGAGGATGGCTGCTGCTGCTGTTGCTCCAGTTCCAGGAAGTGTCAGTGCTGTCGCTGGTGGATGGTCTCATGGCATCCATCCCTTGCATCACATATCAGCATTCCCTACTGTGATGTTGGTTGTGCCTGACTAGTGCCACCTGGAGCACCTGCCTGGAACAGAGCTGTGAGGCCCCAGTAGAGGCATGATAGACACGTGGACCATGTGGTGTCCTCACAGCCACTGTCTGTAACTGTGTTGCTGACTTTTTTTTTTTTTTTACTGTCATTAAAAGGAAACCTGCTGTAAGTATACAGAGATGCATCCTCAAAACTGCAGGGGCTTTAACTGTTCTACTGATTTGCTGTTTGTTAGAAAAGGCAGCCTGACAAAGTGACTGTTGCCCTTCCCAGCTAGGTGTCAATATCTGTCAGCTACTGACTGTCCCTCGATCACAGTTCATGTTTATCTTGTGCTGCCATAAATCTGTACACCCAGAGAAACACCAAGAACATACCTTGAAGCTGATAGTGGTTATTTCTCTGACATGGGGCCCTTTTTCAGCACTGCAGCAGTGCAGCTTTTAGTATGGTAATGAGGTGTTGAAGACTTTCACAGTGTAATCACTGCTCTTAGCAGGGAGTATTGGTTTTTTCCCCACTTTATTTGGTCGGGAAAGAAAGCATGCACGCGCACACACACTGAGGAGTTGTGCGCAATAGGGGGGATGTTAAAGCTTAAAAAATGATTAAAAAGCTCCTCAGAGTCTGAATGGTGGGCAATTACAAAAGAGTGTCCAGCTGATGAGTGACAGCAAAAAAAAACACCACTTTCATATGAACAGAGACAAAGCGAAGAGATGGGAGGCACACAGCTCTCTTGCCAAGTCTCAGCATGTTGACGTGGACCAAGCAGCAGTCTGTGCTGGTTTGTCAGTCAGGAAGTGTAGCGTACAGATGTGTGTGTCAGCCGGTGGACGTGGCGGCTGTGAAGACAGGGCCGGTGTGCAGGCTGTCCCCAGACACCTCGCCCATGGCCTGCAGGGCTACGGTGGCGGCCATCGCCTTGGCGTGCTTCTTATTAGGACTGGCAGTCTGGGGCTGGTAATCAGTCCCATTGACCACCACCTGTGGGTAAGGGAAGCAATACAAACACTGTATATAGATGTGCGCACACACACACACACACACACACACACACACACACTGCATCTGTGCAGAGGTGGCCAGTCACCTTGAAGAGAAAGTTCTTGCGATGGTCTGGCCCACTGTGGTGCACCATGACAAACTCAGGTGGGGCCCACTTCTTCTTGTTGCAGATCTCCATGAGTGCAGAGACTGGATGTTTCCCTGGGGGGGGGGGGGGGGGGGGGGGGGGGGGGTAGGTAGGCATGGAGGTCAGTCTCTGTGGGGCCTGGGGCTGCTCTGCGTGACTGAATGAATCTGCCAGAGCCCACACTTACCCAGCAGATCTTTCATCACCACCAGGCTGCCAGACTTCTGCATTTTCTCACCCTCAGCCACCAGCCCTGCAGAGTAAGCGCACGCACACACAGACGCAACCAATTGAGTACCCTGTATGGTCTCGTCCAGGCAATGTTCACCCAGTACAATATATCAGCTTCTCAATTCACATTCATTATTTTTATAATTTTCTCCAATGTGCCTCAGTATTAAGCTTATTTCACCATTTGTGCAGCAGGGTACTTTTCTGTATCAGTTCAGGGAAAGTACCTTCCTCAAGGGTACAAACCTGGGAGTTTGCACTAAGGCCGACGTGCCTGAGCAGATCAGAATGAAAACAAGGTGTGACGTAGGTGGAGTCTGTCCTTTAAGGCTCAGTGTGCCAGTGTAGCAATAAACAGGGTGTGTGGTGCGTAGCCAGCGCACCTTCTCGGTCCAAGAAGCTGCACACAAAGAGCGAGGGGTATCGATGGGCCATAATGAGCTAAACTCGTCACTGCTTTTGGTCAAAGTGACATTTTCCCGTCAATCAAGGTGTGACAGAAGTTAACAGTGAACTCTGACTGGTCTCAGAGTAGAGAAACTGGCTGCCAGTCAGCTGCAGTCCCCCCTCTGCGTGACGGTGATGGTCCCTGAGAAACTCGCAGAACTCCGCCAGGTCATTAACAGTGGGTGCAAAGTGAAACATTTTGTGTCTTCCTGAGCCCAAAAAAAATGACACCCATTTATGCTAAAATATTTCCAAATTCCATTAAAATGGTTAACTGTAGTAACCATAACAAGGCAGAGGTTAATAGGTTAAGCCTCAATAATTACTCTATATACTTTATTATTGGCCTCCTTGCGCTGTTTCACAGCCACTACTGTACTGTACACTTAAACATTCTTTTTAAGCCACCCATCGACGCCCTTTTAAACATTCTCTCACCTTTGCGGTCCGTTTTGAAGTCGATTACAATGGGCTCCACGGCACCCTCTCTGTACTTGCCCAGGCCCTCGCCTGTGCGCCAGCCCATCTTCCTCATGAGGAACTCGCCCACGCCACCAGACACAGGGGCAGCCTTCAGGAACTGGTCCTGGCATTGCAGGACAGAGATGGAGAGAAACACACATGGCAGGATAGGGGAGTCAGTCGCTGGCCAAACCTCTTCGAGCAGCACGCAGCTAAAGAACCGTGAGGTTGGCTTTGAGCTCGCACACACACGCACATACAAGAACAGAAGTGGGGGTGGGGCCCTCAGCCTTGCAGCTCTCCTCATCCAGCCCTGTGCCACAACTGAGGCTGCCTGACCCTCAACCCAGAGAGCTGCTGAAGGAAGAGGCACAGGGGGTATTTTCCAGCTGAAGGCCCTCCTCCCAACACACACACACACACACACACACACACACCCAGCTCAGCAAGCCTGACACTGACTGTCCACAGGTGGAGCTGTGCTGAAGCTCACACACTAACCCAGCATCACAGTCACCTCACAAACATGTACAAGTAGAAAGGGTAAAGACATGCAGCTGTCTGAAGTCCGGCACCTAGTCTGTTGCTAACTGGCCTACAGTGAATAATAAAGCGCAGAAATGAGCGTGAAAAGGCCGAAACAAGGCCATGTAGAGAGACAGATTCACACAAATACAGAGAGAGAGAAGGCTGTGGTCAGCGTACATACCTCGGCCCCTTGTCATCGGCCGTGCATCTGCCGTCAATGACGGGGCCTGACAGTGACCATGGCAACAAGGCAGCTACAAGGACTGACCCTGAAACAAGTTTCCATACAGAGGGGTGAAAGTTCACAGGTCACACTGTGAACCTCCACCTCTCTCCCACACCCCCCCACCCCTCCCCAGCCCCATCACCCCACCCCAAGCAAAGTGTCGGGCCTCCCACTGCAAGCACTCAGTGTCAGCTAGTGGCAGACATTGGATGAGCTAGCAGCACGTCCCACACTCCACCAGAGTGGGGGCCAGGGTACCTGGCGGTCTACGCTAAGAGCTCCACGCCGTGGGGCGCAGAACCGAGAGGTTGACCCGGAGTGCTCGGAGAGAAGAGTTAATCCGGGGTGCCGCCCTCCACCTCCGTAGGGGACTGGTGGGAGGTCATCAGGTCTACTTACGTCCATCTCCTCCTCCTGCCCTCTCTGTGTTTTAGCAAGGAGGACGCAGGTAGACAGGTGGGAGCCCCTCCTCTATTGCACCTGCTTTGACAGAAGGTCATACAGAAACACGTGCGTTGCCATGTCCACTGGAGCAGCTACTCTGCAAAGCAGTTCCACTCTTTTCTTATCTGGTTCTTCGTGGACCACAAACACACCACACTGCACACATTTAATGGGATGCTGCCTTTAAAATCTGTGCCTTTTTCCAGACAGGAGTTACTGTGTACACAGTTGCCATGGTGACAGCTGTTAACTATACAGGCAGTCAGTGGCCTTTGTGTGTCCATGAAAACCAAAAGCCTGAGACCACATTCAATGTAAACAAAGCAGTGAGAGCGTACAGCATACACCAGTGGACACATTGGCTGGACCTGAGTGTAAGTGGTCTTCATCAGCTCAGGGGATGGTGACGATATGGTCAGGCGTCGGGTGTGTAAGATGGGTGGAAACACTGCTGACACTAGCCTTTGTGGTCAGGACCATCAAACAAAGGTCTTGCTGAAAATATGTACATCTGTAGTCAGCTGGAACTATATACACAGTTTTCCCTCTCATAATGAATGAGCAACTTGTGCTGACCATCTATTGCGTATGAGCACACTGAAATTTGTACCTAAGAATACCCATTATGAGCTCAGCTCACACAAGACATGCCTCACAGGAACAGAAATTTCAACTGAAAATACATGCTACCTCCCCACATGGGACGAGGCTTCTCTCCTGTATTTCCACAACCTCATACCTGTGTGGAGTTCGCGCCACCATCTGTCAAAATAATGAGCCTAAAGCAGCAGCATTCTAAAGAAAAGTTACAAGGCAAAGGAAACCTGAACTAAAACTTGAAGCGATACAATGCACACAATTCACTTGAAAAGCAGTATCATTAAGAACGACTGTACAAATAACCTTTATTATAAACAATACTTTACCAGTAGATTGGCAGATGTGTTACAAGTGGCTATAGTAACTACAATTATTATTACCTGCTATTATTACACTTTTGAATGAGGAATTCTGTATGTTTGGAGAGCAAACATTTTGTAGCTCTAGAATATATTAAATTAGAATATAATACATTAAATACATTAGAATATAAATTAAAGACATCAAAGTTTTACAACTAGCCTGACAAAACGATGTTCAGGAATGAACCGCACAGATTATGTGAGGGAAGTCTGTCTATATACTCCCGGTGGATACAGCTACATGTGTAGCTCGCTGCACATCAAAAGGAGATGCTACTGTTACTGTGGCAACACTACGAATGTGAATGAGTAGATGCAGAGGAGAAATGGGTGCAGGGGCTTGAACATGCAGCCTGATCTAATACCACGACAGCCTGCTCTCAATGACCCTCCTGGAGAGAATGGGGGCGAGTGGAGTGTGTTGCGTGTGCTGTGACGGGTGTGAGGACCCCCACATGAGGGACACGTCGGCTGGCTGGCATTACCTTCTTCACCCAGGCCTGCGGGCCGCTGTTGGACAGCTCCTCTGAAGACAGCACCTGAGCACCTGTGGATCCCGTAAACAGACCAGGGATGGAGTTGGACTGGGCCCAGGCATCCACCTGAGGAAGGGTGGTGGTTTCAAAGGTCAGGGGTCACAGCCTGGGACAGGCTACACCTTATTTCTGCATACAGGTGTGGTATAAAACCTGAAGTTCCCATTAGCAAAGTGTTAACCCCAGCAGAAAGACAACAAGAAGTAGGCCCTGTAAAAAGTGTGTGCTAAGGAACCTCTGGAAGGTGATGTCACCCAGATGCTCTGTCCACCATGGTGCAACAAAGGTGCTTGTGAAAAGTAAATATCTGAAGCAGCGGAATACAGTGATTTGGGCCCCAAACAGGCAATGCTGCACATAAAAAATTATTACGATTAGGGCTTGAAAAGGTATCCGACTCCCTGCTTTCCGAAACCCACGAGCCGAGTGGTCATTTCTGCACGTTCCTCAGTTAGGTGTTTGGCCATCCGTGTTTTAAAGATCATACAATATGCAGTTAATGAGCACTTGTGTTAAATCCTGCCCTCCATGTTTGTGAGAGTGGACATGTAACCAGCACCTTGAAAATACAGAGTATAATCACTCCTCAGCCCAGATGTCAGACATAAGGACTCGATATTCAGAGACGCACGTGTGCAGTAGGTGCAAGTCCAAGAGTCCTGCCTCGTTCTTGCCAACCCACGACTCAATCCAGGACTGACCCCCCCAGCCTCCTTCAGACTCAAAGCAATTGTACCATGTAGGGTTTAAAAAGTACAGGAGCTATTCTGAGGCTTGACAAAGAAGGTGTCTTCATCCCAGGAGCTTCAGTGGCGTCTGTCATCAGTCCACCAGGTGAACTCGCAGGTATTTAAGAGTCCAGGCAAGGCATAGTGTCCAGGTGAGCGGCCATCTGACACACGCACGCATGCACCCGAACACACACAGCCGCTGTAGACCCTCACTCACCTGCTCCTGAGCCCGACTCAGCATGCAAATGGCGTTGACGTCAAAGGGGTTCTCGGCCAGTCGCTTCTGTGCCACCGCCCTCTCGCTCACGGCCAGCGTGATGTCCACAGGCTGGGAGAGAAAAGGCCACGAGTCAACGACAGCACACGGACACACATCGCCCTCGTCTCCTGGCCGTCTCGCCCGTGTCCCTCCTGCACCCCGGTCCCCGAAAGCGTCTGTGGTGTGGCTGGCAGAGGTCCCCTTTGCAGGAAGAAATGCGGTGACTGCTCCAAAGGTGTAGAAACACTGACACAAGTCAAAGTGCGAGTCTGACCCCTGTAACTGGGGTTCGAAGGAGAATAAAAGTCTTCAAACAAAAGTTGACAAAAGAACCAGTTTCATCAGTCAATTTATTCTGTCACATCCTGGCTTAGACATTGTGGGTCCCACAAGTCACGGCATACAGTTCAGCAGTTTGGGTCACGAATGCGGGGGTCAATGTTGGTAGAGCAAAGCGAAACACAGTGAGTTATACTCAAAATGCTGGACGTACTTTACTCATTACATAGGACATCAGTGGTGTGATGGGACCAAAAAGGCCTTACAATCCCAATATTTCACCCATTCACTGGTAACACCATTAGTCGAGTGACTCCCCCCACCCACCCCACCCAAACAGAAATGGATGTTTGCGAGCAGCACAGGCCACTTGACACCTCCACAAATCAGCTGAGTGACAGTGGCCACGCTGACCACCTGAATGCCCATCAATGAGGAGAACCACGTTTGTCACAGCAATGAGCAGAACACAAACAACCACACACCGTTCATAAGCAGCATTCTGCTGCCGCTTCCAACTCCAGTCACACTGAAAGCAGAACAAAAAAGTCAACATGAGTATTTTAGGATCTTCCTTTAATAATCAACATTGCAGTATATACAAAGCAAACAAAATAACATCTAATAACTAAGAAAAGGTCTAAAATGTCATTGGATATAAAGTGGAAAAAGCCAAATGAGTTGGTACAGAGGGGGTCGAGCTCTACAGGAATGTGTACGACTTCATCGTAGATATAGAATTACTAGACCTGGTGTCACATTTGCTCACAAGTCCTGGTGGAGTTTCTCCATTGGCCAGCCTCTAGCGAACACGTAGCTCCATCAGATGCCACGAGACCTGTTACCAGGTTTTATTTGAGCTGTGTTTGCTGTCAGCAGACACCTTCAACCCAGTAACTCTACAATGAGCTGTATTAATTGCCCCAGTAGGAAGGTAGAGGGTGAGCTCCTGCATGTGGCCTGGTGGGGCTTGTGGGTGTTGCTAACGTGGACACATGAAGGTTTACTGTTAATGGTGTCACTTGAAATGTCTCTCTTTCTCTCTACGTGTGTGTGCGTGCGGGCACCAATGTGTGGGTACGTAACACTGACATCAAACTGACACACCTTCACCGCAAACCACAAAGGTGCTGAACTCAGATTTGATGTCAAAGGTCATCAGCTCTGGTCTCCTAATTACATGAGTAAAGATGCCCCCACCTGTGGTGATCATTGTGGCACCCAAGACTCTCAACTTAGCACATTACCACAGTAAGCAAGTGGGAAACACTCCAGGTAAAGAAAGAGAACACAAAAAACACCTACAGAGAGTGCAGGTCAGAATGGTGCTTCTCCTCATCTTCTACACCATCTTCCCAGTTCTGGAACCAAGTGGCTGACATTTGATTGTCTCTCACAACCTGTTCAGTTTGCGATCCTGACTCCACAGCAACCCTGACACAGTGACGTCGCTGTTAAATAGAGCCCGGGGAGTCATAGGTTGTACGTCGGACGACTGAGACTGAAGAGCTACATGCTGAAGAAGCTTGAAGGTTTGTGTATAATGAGGACAATCACAAAATCACTTTAGAAACCAGGAGAGCAATCCTTAGTGACAAGTGACACCAAGACGAGCCATGTTAAGAAGAAGCGTCTTACAGGCGTAGTGTGATTGGCCTCAGTGTTGCATGCTGGGAAGTGGGACACATTCACTTAATCAACAAAGTGTCCAAGAAAATAAAAACAAATTCACATTAAGCAAACAGCAAAGATCAGACTCACTCAAAAAACAAAAAACAAAAAAAGAAATTTCCTCCTGGTTTTCTTTCCGACTCTCTTTTAGACCAGCACCACCACATGCCAAGTATCTTTGGAAATGTTTCTACAGCTGGTAACCTCAGGAATTTCACTCCAATTCAACATCTACAGATTATAAGCTCAGCTGCAAATCAGGTCACACACTAATCCATGACAAATTTTAGACTAAATTAATAGTTACTGGAACAGGACTTGATCGCACAAGATGCCCCATAACACACCGCTTACCACTGAAACACTAAATCCATGTGTGTCGTTCACCCTGCCTACTGAAAAAGGGGCACAAGACAGTGTCCAGTGCAGCACATTTGGGTGTTTAAGTTGCCCAGGGGCAGGCGCGATCAGTACGTGGGCGACTAGGTCCGTGTAGGCAGCGTGCCAGCCTGTGCCTAAGAGCCGCTGCCGCCCTGGGCGTCCGCAGCAGCGAGGGACCGAGGGGAAAGGGCGTTTCCCACCTGCAGGGGTGCGTCGGGGAAGACGTTGTCGCTCTCCTTGCCCTCTTCCTCCGTTACGGCCCCTGTGCTCGAGGAAGCGGCTGCCTTCTTCTCTGTCTTCCTGTCCATGGGCACCCACTCGCCGTAGGCACCATCGTTCTCCTTCCTGCGGTGCTGCGAGCCCGACGACACGGGGAACTCCTTGGCAAAGGCGGCCTCTGTCCTGGTGGCTGGTTTTGCTGACGGGTTCTGGAGGTGTGGGGGTGTCGGTGAAGGCGGGGGTGGGCAGGGCAGTAAAGGGGGAGGGGCAAGGGGGAGGGTTACTGCAAAATCAGGAAAAACAGAGATGTGTCCAACAAGATGAATGGTTAAGGAATGTCTGCCAACAATTGCACCAAAAAATTTTACTCTTTCAAAATTTGATCAGATGCTGGAGACTTTTGCCTTAACAACAAAATAGCCACTACGACACGCTTCTTCTAGCCGTCGTCCGTTAGGCAATATCATCATAAAGCAACGATCACATACTACCACTCTTGCTAGGCAGTGACAGTGTGCAAGGAACACCAGTTCACTTGGACCATTCACTTGGTTGAACACACCTCTCAACAGTGTACACATCAAACCATACCAAGCAGCTCGAGTAACTGCTACTTAAAGGATGCCAGCTGGTCACGTACAGAAATCTATGATGACATCTAGCTGCAATGTGAGACTGTGATTCCAATTTTACTTCTTTACTATGTAAACTGAACAGCCAAATAGAATCCAAGAGAACGTTACATCAACGTGGAACAAAATGAACCCTTACACTGAGGCTAAAAGAGATGCCCTTATTCTCCCGTAGGGCCCCTCCACCAAAAGGTTTGTCCTCTTCATCGTCAGACACGTGCGGCTGTGCCACGGCCATCTCCTCCTTGCTCTCTGCGATCATCTTACACTTCTGCAGGTGGTCACATGCAAAAGAAGGACAGGTGGTCACATCTCAGTTTCATTGATTTTTCTTACTGAAAACCCAACCAGCCCTGATGTGTGTTTGTGCTCAAAACTCAATCTACTGATCAACCATTCAAACCCTGAGGGATTTTGACTATCAACAAGCTCCAAGATAAACCTAAGAGGTAAACACGTGGAATGACCATTTTTGACCCTAAGTGCTGAGTCAGTCCTCCTGACCAGAGCCCTCTTTCTCACCTCTGTCAGTTCCTTGATGCTGATGCTGTTGGCTTTCTGCGTCACCTTCCTTTTGACCTCCTCAATGTTGGCAGTGTTGGGCATGGCTGTAGGCGGAGGCTTGTTGGTAATGCTGGGCAAAGCAGGCAGGCCTGGCATGCTGGCAAGGGCACCCATATTTGTCAGGGCTGCAGTCATAGTGGCTGCTGTCATGGTGGCCATGGCTGCGTTCATGCTGATGTTGGGCATGCCCATGGGCATTCCCATCGGGAGGTTCATGGGCAGTGGCAGGGGTAGGTTAAGGGGAGAAGGGACAGGGGTTGGCAGAGGCAGCTGGTGGATTGCTTTTGGCCTCAGGCTCTCAGGTATGGGCATCCCAGCCTTTGCACACATAGCAGCTGCATTGGCCTTCGCGATTTCCAAAAGTTGGTCTTTGTCTACAAAGGAATGCAACAGACCAACATGGTTAAATAACAGATCACATAAAATACTACACAATCACCCAAAATGCCACAACTAAGAGAAAGAGTAGCATTGAATTTGTTAGCAACTTTGCATAGTCGCTTGCTCAAAGAGCAAGCAGATTATTTTTTCTAAATGTTGAGGGTACATTGGTGAGTTAAACAGGTAAAGTTAATCTGAGACTGCCATTCACTTGTACAGAAGGACTCCAGAAAAGCTCATTTAGGGATAACCATAAACCTCATCATTCCCTTCCCCGAGTGATGTACCGAGATCAGTGAGGCGAGGAGGAGTTTTGCTTGTGCTGCGGCGGGTGCGGGAAGTCGATCTCTTCTTGCGCAGGATCAGAATCGGAGAGTGGCTTGGCTCTCGCCTCCACCTGTCCCTCCGGTCAAAGGAGTGACTCCTAAAACCACCTCGCCTTCGACGTGAGAGGGAGCGAGACCTTCTGGAGCGTGACCGCCGAGCACGGTTTGCAGACCTGGACCGGGACCTCCTCTTCCTGGCAGGAGAGCGAGATTTAGAGCGCTTGTTTTTCTCAGTTGATTTTGATCTCTTTCGCCGAGCTGGAGACCGGGACTTTGAGCGTTTGCTTCTCCTTGGTGACCGAGACTTTGAACGTTTCTTTCTACCAGGCGATCTGGACTTGGACCGTTTCTTTTTAGTGGACCTGGATGTAGACTTTGACCGAGATTTTTTTCTCTTTGTTAGAGACTTAGACCTCGATCTTCTTCTTCTTGTGGGAGATTTAGATTTCCTCTTTCGACTGTGTGATCGAGACCTGGATTTTCTCTTCCTACTAGGGGATCTGGATTTTGACTTTTTCCTGCGGCTGGTAGATTTTGACTGCGAACGCCTTCTTCGTGAGGATGAGCTGGACCTTGAGTGCTTTCTTCGAGTTGGAGACTTGGACTTTGATTTCTTCTTCCTTGAAGATCTTGATGTCGAGCGTTTCTTTGCAACTGGCGAAGCTGATGCTGATAACCGTCCTTGTTTTGATGAGTATTCATTTTTACTTAATGACGGGGACCTGTTTTCTGAATCCATCTTTTCAGCAGGTGTCTGACCCTCTTTCGAGGCTGAGCGTGATTTTGAACACTCTGGATTTCTATCTATCTGTGAACTGTCACCATCAGCAGGAGACCGTGACCTTGTTCTTCTTTGCTCAGCAGCAGGAGATGTTACACATGGTTCAAGTTTCAGGCCCTCAGATGAAGCCAAATCAGACTCTTCTTCTGGTAAAGAACTGTCTGGTACAAGAGACACTGATTCAGGTGGTTTTTGAGACTGAGATGAAATGGAGCCAGACCTGAACTCAGTCAGATTTTCTTTGTCTTCAGGTACACTTAGTAAGTGGTCACTACTCTCGGGGTCATACTTTTTGCAGATGGCTTGCGAAGGACTGCCTGAATACATGTCTTCCATAGTCAAAGGCATCTCAGGAGTAAAGCACCTTTCAACAAGATTCCTCTTTGGGGATTTACATTCTTCCAGTGGTTCTGTAACTGTGGCTTCTTCAGCACAGGTGGAGCTGCTTATGCCTTCTGCAACAGAATCTAATTCTGGTTTGGTATTGCTATCCACTAGGAATGGCACTGGTTTCCATGGTCCAACAGAAACTACAGCTGTGCTGTCAGTGCTGTGCATACCCACACAATGATCTGCTGGAGTTTCCTCATTCGTGGCAAATCCCTCTGAATTCAAAGTTTGAGGTTGAACTTCCTTAGAATCTCCATCATCCTCTCCAGGTTGTTCAGGAGTAAGTCCTTTTGACTGAAATTCAGTGGGGGGAAGGTCAGTATCATACAACTGTTTGGCAGGAGTCCCTGATTTTGAGGCACTCTTTTCTGGTGCAGATGGCGAGCTCTTCTCAGATGATCGCACCTCTCTTGACACAGATCTAGATTTTGACTTATTTTTGGTGGGAGACCTAGATTTTGACTGCCTATTCCGTTTGGGTGACTGGGACTTTTTTCGGCCCTCTTTACGAGAATCAGACCTTGACCGATGATGCCTGGTCAGGGATCGTGACTTTGACCTCCGACTACGACGAGGAGACGGGGTTTTAGATCTCCTACGCCTTGCTGCTGATCTGGACCTGGAACGCCTGGACCTTCGCATTGATCGCGATCTAGAGCGACGTCTTTTAAAAGATTTTGATCTTGATCTTCGTCTTAATGATCTGGACCTTGATCGTCTGTTTCTCCTCAGTAGTGACCTAGACCTGGATCGCCTAAGGATCACAATGGACCTGGAACGGGTTCGCCTGGTCCGTCTGATGGACCTGGACATTGATCTTCTTGACCGTGACACAGACCTCCGACGGCGTGAACGAGACCGAGATCTGGACCGCCTGCCTCTCTTTACTGATCGAGATCTCTGGGTGCGACGGTGTGATCGAGACCTCTTTGATCTGGACCGTGACCTCCTACGCCTTGACAGTGATCGCGAACGAGACCTTCGCCGCCGCACAATAGACCTTGATCTCGTATGACGTCGCGATCGTGACCTGGACTTCCGATTCCTTGTTCGTGACCTGGAATCTGAACGTCTTTGCTTCCTGGCAGACAAAGATCTGGATTTGCGTCCTGACCTCTTAACGGAAAGTGATCGAGATCCGCGTCTTCCAGATCGAGACCTAGACTTCCTTTTCCTGGGACTGCTTCTTCTCTTGGAAGTTGATCTAGACCTTCTCCTGGAAGAGGAGCGAACTTTGCGAGAATCTTGTTTGTCAGAGGTTCGCTTTTGGCTCCGGGAACGGCTACAGCTCTTTTTCAATGGTGTGCTTTGTGTCACCATATTTCTTAACTTTGCAGGAGATGGTGACCTTGTTTTTGATTTGGACCGAGATGCAGAGCGACTTTTGCGCTTCTCTTCATGTTCTGTCTCCTGGTTCCCTTTGCAATCACCTGGCACCTCAGCATTGGCCCTCGTAAGCTCCTCCTTGTATGTGCTCTCAAGCTTGGGGATGATGTCAGGCAAATCCTGAACGGCAGAAAAATTCCCTTGAACATCACTTGGCTTTGCTACCACCTCCACTGCTTCTGCAGAAGTCATTTTCTCGTCCTCCTGTAAAGACACAAGGCACGTCCCGCCACTCTTAGCATTTAAATTCTCTGCAAGGTTTTCTGCACTTATGGGGTTGTACTTGATGGGCTCCACTTCCTGCATTAATTGCACTGGAGACATCCTTTCCTGAGTCTTCCCTGAAGAGACTGTGGAGGATGTGCTCTCCAGATTCTTGTCCAGAGGGAAAACAGGGGAAGAAGCAGGTGGCAGTTTGGACAGAGGCTTCTGTTCCGAATCCGATTCTGACCCAGAAGCAGAACTGCTCTCTGATCTAGAACGGGAAGGAGATTTCTTTTCCTGCTTTTCCTCCTCTCTTTTCTTCTTTTTCTTCTTCTTCTTAGTCAAGTGTCGTTTATGCTTTTTAATTTTTCCATCACCCTCTTCCATGGGATGACCTGCTGAAATGAAAAATAAAACGATATGAAGCGTGTACGGCAGTCCGCCATACCAGTCCATATCACTGTCACACTAAGTTGCGCTGTAGTGTTTAATTAGCTGCATAGAAGCACCTCAAATGAATTAAGACAATGGATTCATAAATAAGGCAACATGGCAGCAAACAGTAAACAGCCAATTTCATGTTAAAAAATGACTGCACTGACATACATACAAACCCTGATGTTCTCATTTTGTAGCTGGTAAATTTCCCAGAGAGACTTTTAAGACATGGTTACATGGTTTGAGAGAACTATCAGCAGGGGGGAAAAGCTCTTGCCTGCTGGCACATTCCCTGCTAGTTCCTGAGCACCAGTAGCCTCCTCTCTTCCTCCTGGCTCATCTTTACTTGAGGGGGTCTGGTTCTTCACCCTACATGAAACAAAATACGCAGAGTCACAAATAGATGCGGCTTTGTTGTAGTGCTGAAATAATGTCCCCGATGCCTTAACAATTCAGCATTTAAACTAAACCACACAGTTGAGCTGAGTTATACTCCACATACATTGACATGTCCCAGAACTGCAGTATGGGACTAAACTGGCATGAATCATATTTGTGCCTTTTCTGCCACCTCACTGACAGTTTACAGTCTGCCATATCATTTTAGTTTAATTTTCAAGTTAAATAATTATCCCATGTGGAATTACTCGTCATAACCGAAAGCCTAAATGTAAACCACGACTACGCGTTCTCTGCATAATTCAAAGACTAATCCATGCATATTCATTGAATTTAATTCAACCCATCAGTGGCAAACAAAAACGACTGGTTTTTGAAAAGATCATTAAGAACAAAAGTTACTGTATTTATTTCAGATGCATCTGTGGTTGAAACCGGTTTATGTTCATTCACATTTCCTATGTATGATGGCGGTTAATAAAGTCACCCCCATGGTGACAATGGTGTCCCCTGTACTACAGCTAGGCTGGGGTCCCCACCATGCTGCTGTGATCTGTGCTGTGAGGCTGTAGTAGATGCCCTCTGTTGCAGTCACACGTGTTGTGAGGGACACACGAGAGGACAACTGTGATAACCCTCTGTGGCCCACAGCAGTAGTGTAAAAGATGCAAAAGGGGAGTTTTACGTGAGTTGCGAGGATTCTCCACCTCCCTCGCACACTCACCGAGCCTGTGTCTCTCCGCCAGACTCCACCCCCGACTCCGAGCTGCTCTCCCTCTCCTTTTCTTCTTTGCGCTTCTTTTTCTTCTTTTTGCTTTTGTGCCGCTTATGCTTCTTGTTCTTTTTGCGTGGCGTCTCACTGCCCTCCTTGCTGGGAGCAATGTCTGCAGTGGCCGTGCTCTCTGAGACTCCAGTATCGTCTGCAAAAACCAACATCCCCCACGCAAACTAGTACAGTGACACACAATACGCACCAATACAAAGACCCCTCAGAGCAATGTGACCTATGCACAGTGTCAGGAAAAACCACAGATGTTTTCTATGTATAAATATGAACTTGAATTACAAGTGCAGCTATACGGTGTGACTATGTACATTGCTAAATCCCACACAGCGCACCTAACTGTGGGTGTCCAGCACTTTCTGCCATTTCTCCAGTGTCCGGAGGGCCCTCCATCGCCGCAACAACCTCTTTTCCGAGTCCCACTTTGGTCGAAGACTGAGGCACCCCGCTGTCTGGCTGTCCTTCACTGGTCACTCTGAAAAACAAAGACGATCTTAAAACACAGCACTTCAGGAAACGGGTGCAGAACAGCTGTTGACAGATTGGGGTTTGGTACAAGACTAGGTCCTCAACTGCCAGGCCACAGAGGCGCAACTCTCCACAGGCTGGTAGCTACGCCAATCTCCAATAATAATAAACTTGAATACATTTTGTCTTAATAAGCTATATTTATACACAGCCTTCAATATCAGCGTGGGTTTTGGGTAACTGGAACACAAACAGACACAGACAGTTAGCACAGCGCATAACTGGGCATAAACTGCGAGTTCTGCATGCATAAACCCCGGCACCGGTTTGCGGGCCAGTTCAGAAAGGCGTGGCCCTTCTCGTGTGGGCTCCGCGTGTCAGTGACCTGCAGGTCGAAACGCTGTAAACACAGTAAACACGCTGCAGGCTCTTTACTACAGATGGATCGGTAGAAACAAGTGACACGACTGCCGCCGAAAATCTGGAGCACGTGATCAGACGATCAAACGCGCCTTTCATTTCGATCTCCTGTCCCCTCAACACCCCTCCCTCCCCGGGATGCGGGAGCGCGCGTGCGCGCTGCGCCCCCGTGCTGCAGTACCGTAAGCTGCCGGCGCGGTTCCTGGGGCGCACTCGGCCGCAAAGGAACACTTAATCAGTAACAATAAATAAAGGAATAAAAACAATAAGGCGCACCGGGAGAATGGAGGTGCGGAGGACGGTCGACAGCGCCGCACCGAGACCGTAAACAGTAATCTGAACAGTGACGAGCGCATTTGGTAGCGACCTCGAGACGCCCGGGTGCAGCACGCAGCGGCAAATGGCGTGTGGCCCAAGTCGCTGTCGCCAATACTGTGACAGACTTGTGTGTAAAAGTGTGTGCGGCGGCCCCAGCGGACGAAGACAGCCCGTCCCGCTCTCTCTCTCTCTCACACACACACGGTTACATAACGAGCAAAAACAGTGCCGAGCGCCCCCCCACCCCCGTCCCCCGCATCAAACGGCCCTGCAATCCCTACACTGTGTCCCCCCCGTGTCCGCTGGGAGCCCCGTCTGCGGGGCCGTGTTCTACCTTAGCGCGTGGCGACGGAGGTGCCTTCGCGCGGCGAACACAAAGAGCGCGCGACGGCCCGCGCGGCCTGTTCCCGGACCGCCCGCCTCGCGCCGCTACGTGCCGAAACGCACCGCCGCGCGCTCACTCGCAAACACGCACGGGCCTCCCCTTCGTGTATTTACCCGGGGTGCTGACCTTCGTCTTCTATCTCTCTTATTTTGTTCATGACAAAATCCCGGAAAATCTGCTCGATGTTGGTCGCCATGACACTGGGGGCGAGTGGCGCGGTCCTCCGCAATCCCAGCATGCGACGGAGCGCTCGCAGGCCCATAATGCACCGCGCTGCCGGGGGGGGGGGGTTCCAAGGAAAAGGGCGGTTGTTTCCATGGCAACCGCGTTCGGCGGTGCGTCGCTCGGCGATCGAGTGTAGTGAAGTTCCGTTAAACGGCTACAGCGGAAAAGATATTTTGCTGCAGTTTGGCGGTCAAACCGACGCCGAATAGGCAGTGACATACAGCACTGCTACACTACAGTAGAATACTACAGCACAGTACCGTTTATACACATTTACCTGACAGGATCGTTTTACCATGGGCCTGCTGTGGTCATTTTAAACCCTGAAACCCAAAGTTGAATAAATGAGGATAACATTTTGTTCTGAAAGCTCAAACGGGAATGAAACCACAAAACGTTCATTTTAATCTCTACCAGTAAACACCCACAACAGCGGGTTATTTTTGTTTTGTCCTTATTCACTATATTTGATCTTAAAGTCCATTGAGCTGCACACAATGCGTGAAAGGTGCTGCAGAAAAACACAGCTGACCTCTGTGTGTCCTTTTCATTCCTCAGTTTAGTTTTCATGACAAGCTGTCCCAGGTTCCAATCCCCTTTCTTACACACTGGTCCACTTCCCAGAATACCAAACCTGACAGGTATTTCCCCAGCCCCTGGTTGTGACCGCAGCCTTAGCGCCTCTCATTTCTAAATACGAGCGCCCTCTGCCCGGCCTTTCCGGCTATCGCTCTCTGCTGCTGGACGCTGATGCTCTTGAAGGGTTGTGACTCACATAATGTGTTTTAAATCTCACTTTCCTAATTGTCCCTCATAATTACAATGAGGCCCTCAGAAGAATAATCTGGGTACCAGAATGAGGGTGGGAAGAGATGAGAGTAACGCAGTAAATTGTACCATATGGGGACAGCTCTTCCTCCACTGTAATTTGCACAGCACCACCCATAGCGCAGCTCTGGACCAACGTCGCCTGACAGAATTTCAATATGCAGATGGAAGATAAAATATGAGCACGAGGAACAGCTGACTGTAAATGTCACTGCTTGAAGAAACAATTCCTAGTGATTTATTACCATGTTACTGTTTTATCATCTTTATTTATTAATGAGCATCAAGAAGCTCTGCAAAGCCCACCACTTGTATTGAGGGGACACACATGAGGGGACAGAATGGAGAGTCTGTTTCTCAGTGACACATGCAGGATGGTTCCTGTGTGCTGTAAAAGCTGTGTGACAGGGCTCAGTGTGATGGTGTGACAGTGTGACAATGCTGTGTAATAGTGTGACAGCACTCACTTTGACACTGTGTCAGTGCTCGGTGTGAAAGAATGCAGTGTGACTGTGCTGTGTGATACTGGCAGTATGACAGTGTGATAGTGCTTTATGACAGTGTGACAGATTTCAATATGACATTGTCGGTGTGACAGTGGTGAACACAGAGCTGATAGAGAAGCACTGTGGTCTGGCTCTGGTTAGGCATCTGCAGGGAAGCTGTCAGTGCAGAGTGGCTCTGAGGGGGTCACTGAACAAGTTGTCTCTTTATATTGATTTTAGCAGTGAAATGGCAACACCCATGTTCACACACACACACACACACACACACACACATGCACAAACACACACACTCACACACACACACAAAGTTGTGAAATCAGAGGAGACCCTCCATTTTAGGCTGTAAGTCAGTTGCTTCATTGGGGTTCAAGGGAGTTGTGACACACCTCACTGTGCCGCAGATCGGAGATCTTCAGCAGGTCATGGTCAGCAGTGGGGGAACACAGTGCAGGTACACTCTGCATCCTGTAGGGGGCAATAGTGGTCCACGAGCACCTGCACGAATGAGAATGGTTTGTTTCCCTGAGCCAGGAAGCTGGATTGGCACTTTAACCCCAGTACCAGGGAAGCAGCAGTTCAACTGTAGGTATCCCCTCCTCTAGGGGGTATGAGGCTGCTGGGGGTCATATTGAGGTCTGCACTGTCTTACAGGGCCTCTGCCTGCACTAACCTTATTCCAGTGCTCCCTAAACAGTCAGCATTGCTGACCAATGTTTAATCCTCTGTGGCGTCTATTTAGTTAAGGCCTTATGTACACTTGCAGTCACCATTTCCATGGTAATGTAGACACTAACACAGCATGCAGAAAATAGGCAAACTGAGGCACTGAATCTTTTGTGTTCAAAGCACAAAGTTGGTCTCTCTGTCCCAAAAAATCTGGCAGAATAAAACACACACTGGGGGAGTGATTGACCACATAACCAGGCAGAAATGCTGTTGTTCCTAATAAAACACCCAATTAATGAAGAGGGGAGCTGAGCTTTAGAAACTGCTTTATGTTGTACCGGACCCTGTTATGTAGGGGATGGGTGTGTGTGTGTGTGTGTGTGTGTGTGTGTGTGTGTGTGTGTGTAAGATAAGATGTAATAAAGATAAGAGGGAGGCAGGATGAAACGAGGGTTGTGGAGGTACCCTCTGCTGGGTGCCTGTGTGGGAATGATGCCCCCACTTTCTGGCCTCCAGTCTGACTGGTGCTGTGTGTGTGGAACTGTGGGGGGGCTTCCCATAAAGTCAGCAGTGTGACAGTGCAGTGGACTATATGCAGAAAGCAGTGAATAAGGCGCTGATACGACCAGATCAGAACACCACTACGGGGGCCTAGAGGGCACCATACTGCCTTCACCTCACTAACAGTGGAGATGGTTGGATGGCTCTTTACTGAGGTGCAGTCAACATTGTTAAAAAATTACACATTAATAAAGTTATGTTCCCTAACAAAGGGACAGGGGTCCCTAACAAAAGGTTCCCTAACAAAGCTAAGCAATTAGTTCAATAATTAAATATATTATATATACACTGCCCAAAGTTTTTTACTGTGCTGTATCTTAGCGGTTTTGGTTAAATTTCACGCAATGTACTCATTACAAAAACCCTAAAATTACAAAACCTAATTTAGGAATATTTCAGTTGAGAAATGTTTTGTGACTTTTTATTTTATTCAAACAAATCTGGATCTAACTAAAAATGGCCTAGATTTTGATCAATGAAATTAAGCCCCTGTAACAGACAACATATACAGTATTTGTCTTCACTTTGATGTCAGCGCTGCTTTTGTGCCTTTTACCTGTATTTACCTCTCCTGCATCTGAGAGCTTGGCAATTAATAGGTCCTCAAGTAGGTCCTTAAGATTTCGGTTCTTGTTGGAACTCTGTAAGACAAAGGCAAACGTCAGCTCACATTAGAAGAAAGGCAAGCTGTTATTACTCCGAGGAAGGAAAGACAGCCTTGCAGAGAAATTTAAAAAAAAACAAAAACTTCCTCTGAGCGCAGTGGCTTACATTATCAAAAGGCATCAAGAAATGGAAGAACTCTGATTGAAAAAGGTCTGGCAGATCAAAAGCAACATCAAATGAGAAGTACATAAGGGCCATTGGCTTGCATAACAGAACACTGCATACGGGAGAAGGAATCATCACACAATATCAGCGAGCTGTGGTTAAGAGACCTGAAAACAGCCACAGTCTCCCAGAGCAGGAACCATCACCACCATCACAACAGCAGATGTCCCACAGCAGCTGACAAACATGAAGAACTCAGCAGGACCAGGGCCTGACATGATCCATGCCTACAGGATAAAGAAACTTACAGTTCTGCACAAATGAACCATCAGGCTCCCTCCCTGACTGGCTAACCCAAGGAAGGACAGTATTGGTCATGAAAGACCCCACTAAAGGACAAACACCATCCAGCTTCTGCCCAATAACTTGTCTATTCACAACATGGAAGCTCTTGTCAGGCATCATTTCCAGCAAGCTGAATGCACATGTAAGCAAAGTACATGAGCTCTGCACAGAAAAGATTGGGAACAACACCAGAAGCTCAAAGCAGCAGTTACCAGTAGACAGAGGTGCCCACGAACATTCCAAGAGCAGGTAGTCCAGCTTGAGCATTGCCTGGACTGATTAAAAGAAAACATATGACTCAATGCCATATAAATTGATACTGGAATGCCTGGCACTGTAGAAGGTCAAGATGCTAATAACCTTCATCAAGAACTCAGTGGACCACTGGAGGACAACATCAGAAACCAACTTACAGACATTTGCCCAAGTGACCATAAGATGTGGAGATGCACTATCCCCACTGCTGTTCTGCAAAGGCCTGATTCCTCTCAACCAGACCATCACTGAGAGTGGTTATGGACACAGGTTTGACAGTGGAGCTTCTATCACATCCCAGCTATGACAACATCATCTCAGTCCAGAGGAGGACAATCCCAGGAACAGCAAAAACTGCACTGTCCCCTTGAGCTCCCAGACCTTCGACAGGAGGAAAGTTACCCGCACAGGGGAAAACTGGGGGAGAGAGGAATGTATATATACTTAAAAGTAATTTTTTTAATATTTATGACTTTTTTTACTTTTTCTGAAATATTTTTGCAATGTTCTGAAAAATCTGAAATCCATAAAATCAATGTCCAGAAAATGAATGATGGGCTGTATCGTGTTCTGCTGAGCATCATTTTCTCTTTCACCTGGGGACTGGCCAGTAGGCCTGGCAAGACGCAAGGATGTGAAAGTGGAGCAGGACAACAAAGTGTCTCCCTTGCAGGGGACTTTAGGTGGTCCCAACTGGTCCCCGCCTACAGACGATCAGCAACAGTTCACTGAGACCTGTGCTCTGTTGCTCACGTTGAATGAAGCCATTTTCCTCACACACGCATCCTCAGATCGCCACCATCATGTCTCCAGATGTGTGCTGTGTCCTAGGCTGTGTTTGTGCACTGAAGGGCAGCTACAGCAGGGACCACTCACACAAAACGTGACAGAGATATATGAACAGGTCCGATGTGAGTTCCAGGCACCCAGACGAAATGGACGACGTGAGGAGGACCCTCTCCTGCGTCGACGCAGAGGAGGCCTGGAAGAGGGACGCCTTAATCCCCTTGCTGCAGAGACCTCTAATGGAATAATGTGCCTCCACAGCAACTGTCCCCCATGTGCGCTTCGGGACAATGAGTGTATCAGGTACCCTGGCGGCATGACTTACTGACACAGTGAGCCCATTAATGATTCAGTTAACATGGGAACGAGTTGAATTATGCATCACAGGTTGACTTGCAGCTGAGTACCGGGTCTTGGTCCAAGTGAGGGGCAGCAGCTGGTGCAGTGGTTAGCTGTTCCCTCCCGTTTGGAGGACACAGGTTCAAATCCCTGCTCCTGCTGTACTGCTCATGAGCAAGATATTTACCCTGAAGCGATACAGTAAAAATTACCCTGCCATATAAATGGGTAAATCAGTGTAAGTAGCTCAACTTTGTAATTCCCTTTGGAGAAAAGGATGAATAAGTGAGGAATGACTTGTGGCTGTGATGACTTGGTGCTGGGGGGTTACTGTGAAAGATACTGTGTGACTATATTTTAAAGGAAAAGGTTCACTCTACACATGTGCTGAGTTTACACTGCAGTGGTCAGGGGTTATTGCCTTCCGGTCTTCAGTCAGCCTCGAATCCCCCCACTGCTGCAGAACCCTTGATCAAGGTACTTGTTATAAACTGGCACAGTGCGAATACATAGTGGAATAAATGGGTGAATCATGGTACGTCATTTTGGACAAAGACATGACAACAATAACTATTCTCACCTTCAGCTTAATTAAAAATCTGCTCATGTTGTTGGTGCAGTAATAGATTTATACATTTCCCCCTATGCCACTTTGTTGGCAGATCCAGCAAGGACATCATTCTCACAACAGGACTGTGTGTGTGTGTGTGTGTGTGTGTGTGTGTGTGTGTGTGTGAAGTCTGCTTGTTTGTATGTACGTGCAACTGTGTGTTTATTAGATACTTTTCCAGGATTCATAGGGGTCAGGAAATAATTACCAGTTCTAATCTGGTTTTTTTATTCTCTCTGGAAAAAACACAATCACAGCAGTTTTTGTGACAACTTGATCTGAAAATATAAACTAAAACTGGTATTGATGGACATATTGATCAGACTGAGTTGTCTGGGTGGGGGGACATTGACCGTTACTGTGGTCATTGTGTTCTCCATGCTGCTCATTAACTGCCGGCATTAAGGTCCGTTTCAGCCTACGGTGCTTCCCATTGGCTTGAGATGTTCTCCCTTGATGTTTCGCATTCGCTGTCCTGGATTCCCAATAATTCTGACAACATCTTCTCATGTGATTGCTGTGAAGCAGGTCCTTATGTTACAGATCCCTGAGGACCACCTCTGATTTCCCCAAAGCATCAATGGTTTAACGCTGATATACTTGTCTAGTGCGCAGCATGTAGTGAGCAGCTTCACTCCACTGGTGTAATTCATATATTTCCCATGAGCTCTTTGCACGCATTGAAATTGAAAACGTCTTATCTAGCGAAGCCCATTATACAATGTTGGAGTGCAGCTGCCCATAAGAGATTTGCTAATTTCTCTTTCTCTAAAACTGAGGAGATAACCTTAGTTTAGCTGTGGCCTCCAGGCGTTTGGATGCAGTCAGCTCACTGACCAGGTGGCCAGATACTCCGCTCTTGCGAAGACTCTGGGACTGAGTCCAACCGAAGGTCAGGGAAACATCCTCTGTGAGTCACGCAGCAAACCAGTAATAAAGGTCAGGACCTCATAGTGTGGTTGTATGAGGGAACATGGGGGTGCCCCCCCATTTACATTCATCTACGGTGTTGGGCCAAGGATGTGAACCTTGGTAGAACATCTGGACAAAAACACCCTGAAATGAAGCAACAGCAGACTAGAGAGGAACAGTTTACTTTTCAGTGGTCATGTGCTCTTCACACCTTATTTCTTCAGTGTAGTGGTTACCTGTATATGGGGGGGTCAGGGTACTTCATGCTCACCTGTGTGTGTGTGGGGGGGGGGCACACTGTACAGTACAATGGTCCTGGAATCACATATAACACTTGGATAAAATGTATTGCAATCATATTCAAGTACTATCTGCCCATTACTGTGTACCTGTAGGCTGATGAGATCTGTGTCAGTGCACAGCGCCCCCCCCTCCGGTGGGAGGTTGTCAACTGAGGGCACGGATGATGCAAGGGAAATAAAAGACAAACAATTCATGCTAACTGTAAGTGACTGAATTTATGGCACGATGGCTGAAAAGTCCACCCATTCTCTGCAGCAGGGTCACCGTGGAACGAACAGGTTCTCTCGTTCCGCAGCCTGTGGGGAGCAGGGGGGTCCTGAAGAACATCAGGCTCACTTCTGCTCCTGCTCATTCAGTGACCAGTGTTGCTAACTATTCCATTAGCATTCTGTAGTGTTCCTGGAGCAGAAAGACCTGCTCATCATCTTGATTGTCAGCTCCTCTGAGCACCTCCCTCAGTGTGGAGAAGGTCAGTGTGTCACAGAAACAGTAGCACCGTCACCTCTTCATAATAACCGCCTCTTCACTTGGCTTAGTAGCTCAATGGGAAACTGCTCAGCTGGTGGTGGTTGGGTGTGCGTGGTAGCTGTGTTCACATTCTGGTTCTGGACACACACGTGCACGCACATGTACACACTGCAATGAACGGATGGTTGTGTCCTTCCGGGGGATTGGTCACAGGCCCCCAGCAGGACACTGCAAATGATGCAAGGGGTTGACTGATTTATGACATGAGACTGCTGCAGGTGAGTAATGGTACCTGGTGATCATATCTACTGAAGGTATCTTATGATGGTATCTGGTTGATGTCAAAGACATACAGAAAACTGGAACTATTCCAGTTATTGCACACATTCATGAAGATGGACAGAGGAGTTCAGTAAATGAGCCGCTGTGTGTCCACACTGTGCGACCAGTGAGGTGCGCTGAGCTGGTGGGGGACGGACGCAGAGCCGGGAAGGATTTTTCATTTGGGTTTGAGTCCAAACCGAATGTGAAAAAGAGCAGCAATCTGGTAGCTCACGCCAAGGGTTTCCAAGTCCAGGTCCAAGTTCTTTAGTGGGACCAGGAGATGTGCACTGAAAACTATGTGTCTTCATGGTTCTAAAACAGGCTACCTGTGGACATAGTAAGAGACTTACTGTTATTATGTGCCACTGAGCCCTTATCCGCTCCTGCTGAATTTCCAGAGACCTTTATGTTCCACCTGTGTCCTCAGTCACTCTGACGCCATCCATCAGTTTCACGGTTATCTTTTCCAGATCTTTCATCGTAGCTCAGTCAAGTGTATCTTCTGACTGCCAGATGTCTTGTTTCTCATTATTGATGCCCAGACAGAAACTGTCTGTGACATCTGTCTTTTGGCCACCATCTGCAGGCTCCACTCTTACCGCCTGTAAGGACCTCAGTTTTCTGCAGGAGCACAAAGCCTGTAAATAGAGTCTAGAAGGCCTGTTACATGCAGGCTGAGACATGGCTGAATGTCTTTCGCTGGGGCAACAGGTGAAACTGGGGCCATTTGAGTCTAACCTCTAAGAGCATCAGTCTAACAGCAGCCCCTCCACACGGTACTCCCCTATGATCCATCTAGCCATTGTATTGCATTAACACAGAGCAGGAGGAGTAACTGCAGGAGCACAGCAGAGGTGGTCAGAACCTCCCCCTCCTCAAGCAGCTGCTCAGAATGCTAATGGGGCACGATGCGAAGCAGCCATGAAAAAATAATGTACTTTTTCAATTTTCTGTCCCTCTAATGACGGCACTCAGGGTAATGATTGGAGTGAAGCCCTTTGACGGGGGGGGGGGGGGGGGGGGGG
>UFQX01005249.1:208932-261224 GCA_900497675.1 Arapaima gigas | reverse complement strand
GTGGAGGGTCTGAACCCTGTTCCTGAACCCAGGGAGGTGCTTCAGGTGTGGAAATAATCAGCTAAACCAAGTGGGTCAGCTGAGATGGAGAAGGTGACCCTGAACATGAGGCAGGGTGTGTGTGTGTGTGTGTGTGTGTGTGTGTGTGTGTGTGTGTGTGCACCACACTCTAAGGCATGTTGCAGGTGTCATTCAAGCTGCCAGCTGTGTTTACACTTTTTTGACTGTAACGGTACATGAGAGGTTCTGTAAAAACAGTGCAGCTCCCAGGGGGGTCCTCTGTGAAGGATGTTTCGCTCCCACAGATGTGAATAATCAGGAAAGCTGACATTCTCACAAACACTGCACTTCCTGGTGCCCAGATTAACCCTTTCACTCATTCATCCTCTCACTTACATTTATTCTTCCTCCTTGCCCGACGCTTTTCTCTCAAGAGACTTACACTGATTTACACATTTATACTACAGAGAAATTTAATATAGTTGTATTCTCTCCGCACCTCCTGGCAGCTACAGAAATGAGTCCAACACTGTCTGCTGTGATCATCTAAATATTCACTGTTTGAATCTTACTTCTATAGGCAGCTACTCGAGGGATGTGAACCAGCAACCTGGTGGCATCACACATCATCCTGTGTTTGTGCGTGAAGCTCTTCATCTGCTGCTGATACACTTCTCATGTCACTGAGCCTGACAGGTGAACCTCTGCACTACCTGGTCCACACAGCATCATGTGACCACTTCGTCTGCGTGCAGAACCGCCAAAGGACCCTCGACCGCTGCACGCAGCCACACACCTCCCCCCGTCCCGCAGCCAGTGGGGTGTGTGATGGAGCTCACAAAGATAATGAGTCACTGTGGTTTTATCACACAAAGCAGACTGATACAGATCAGTGGGAGACACCCCACTCGTCTCCAGATGGGTCAGACTTGCAGCAAACAGGTCAGTGCATCATGGTGTGTTTCAGTGTGTGAGACAGATGACATATCCATTTATACAGCAGGTTCGTTTTTACCGTGTTTGTTCAGGTGAAGGACCTCAATGAAGGCACTAGAGTAGGAATGGGATGCAAACCCAGTTCCATGTATGTCAGACATAAGGGGCTGCTGGGAACACTGCTGCATTTAGACAGCCGTCAGCAGAGGGCACTGGAGACACACTGCAGAGGGCAGGGCCACACTGGCTGATGGGTACGACAACGGGACGGGAGTCTGCTTTACAGCAGTGTGTGAACTCAGTGTGTGGAGAAACGCAGAGCATGGAACACATGTTGTCCCGTTTGCACTACACCACTGGGGGGTCTCTGTGAAGCCATTGACCTGTCATCAGGCCACACCCACAGCCACACCCGTGTGCCCACCGCGGGCAGCCATGCCTGTTCTACACCTCCTTCGGCATGTCCCAGCTCTGCCGCCCTGTGATGAAGGACCAGCCTGAACCACATATTCTGTGGCCATTAACACCATGATGGTGATTGACACCATCAGGGTCCCAGTGGAACACAGGGTCAGGGTCCCAATGTGACTGGAGGGGCCAACAGCGGCTGGATGAGTAATTCTGTTCATTATAACAAAATTCGCGCACAGAAAATCAGACATAAATCAAACAGTTTTTAAACCCTAAATAATAGCAAATTTCACAATTGGCTCAGAAAGTCCCACCCCCCTTTCCATGGTGCCATTTTTCATAAAGAATCCACAAGCTGCCCACGGGGGGTTATCAGTCAGGGAGTGGGTGGGCTCAGGCTCCACGATGCCAGTGTGTGTGACTTCTCACCCGACGATCAGGCTTTCACCACAGCCAGCAGTCTTGTGGCGGTCGTGAACTTCTCAGCCATCCCTCCCAACGCGTGTAGAAAGTGAGAGGTTTATGTGCTCTGCTGCTTGGTGAACCTGGGTACCGCAGTGAATGCCTGCTCCTTGTGAACTACACCACCTATTTATGTTTCTTAATTGGGGTCCAAAGCTCCACCATTTCTTTCAAGGTGGAGTGACATCTACTCTCACTCCATATCAGCCATCAGTTTACTGTGGTCATCAAGCTCCACCAGGAGTTAAACACACGTGTTCCTCAGCTGCAGTTTAAGGGATAATCTGAGCTGAAGGTTAAACACAACATGGAGGTGAAGTGCTGGGTGATCAGAGGAGTTCAAATGAAGCGCACAGCAGAACCCCATTGCTAATGTGCCTGAGAGTTGCTTTGGTGAGATGTGTCTGTAGAACCAATCGGTGTAAAATTATCACCCTTTTGTAACTTTGTATGAAACAAATTAATTGAAAAGACCTCATTTACATACAGTAGAGGACAAGGATGAGCAGCAGAGACCATGTGGCATGAAACTGAGTGCACTGAAGGTGTTTCCAGTGGGTGACTTGCATGTTCACATGTCAAAGGCACCATGAGGAGAGGATCGTGAAGCCCTGTCTGTCTGTCTGTCTGTCTGTCTGTCTGTCTGTCCCGCTCACCTCCCCCACATACCTCTTACCCCTCACTTCACTGCAGTACTTTGGTACTTTTTATGGTACTTTCGGTCTCCTCTGTCCCTTAAGGTCCTTAAAGTGCTGCTTCCATCTTTCCCAGCAGACCTCAAGGCAGGAGCATGGTAAGGTCCTCCTCCTGCACACTGTTTTACCCTGTTCCTCTGGAGGATAGTGTTCTGTTCAGCTTTCAGCATCACCATCTCAAAATCCTCGTGTGACCTCAGCCCATGATGTCATTAAGAGTGCCTTAGAGATGGGAGTCTGTACACTGTTACCATGGCAGCCGTTGTTAAGATCCACTGAAAAGAGATGTTGCCTTTCCTCTCCCCCATTTGCTCCGAATGAATGAAGGTATTAACAGCGTGTTTCTGCTGCGTCACACACACTGAAGTGTGTCTGTGATCAAGTCCCCTCAAGTCTAAGGTCCTCATCCCAACCCGGGTGTGACACTCTGACACCATTTGCTCTTACCATGCATTACCTGCTGCCCAGCTGCATGTTTTACTTTTTACGGAGTTTGACAACCCAGCAGTACAGGAGCAGGACCCCTCCTCAGGTTCAGACCTGTGACCCATAACAGTTTCTCAGAAGACAACAAGAGGACAGCAGTTGGCACAGCAGTTAGTGCTGCTGCATCTGGATTACTCTGGTAAGATTTACGCTGCTGAAGGAATTGCTAAATCAGTTAAAGTTACTTTGGGGAAAAGTGTCAGACAAATGTAATAGAGAACAAATCCAACTGTCCCTCATCTAGTTCTTAATCACCGACAGGAGCTGTAAACACTGTGGCAGTGAGGTGAATTAAGATAGACCCTCACTCCTGTTCTGCTGGGTGTGTTTGCATGGTAAACACAAGTCCCCTCTCTCTGCTGCACACAGGAACTTTAGCAGCTACAGGTGACAAGAGAACAGTGTGGAAGTTCATGAATCACAGAGACTCCAAACACTTAATAGACAAAAGAACTAATGCAAATAAATAATGTACTAATACTAAAATATGTCTGAATCTTTAAAAATTAGTCATATACATACAGATATGTATAGCACATACGTATACTCACACACACACACACACACACACACACACACACACAGGAAACCTCTAGGGGTTTCCTGTCTGTTCAGCTCCTCCACACACAGAACTGTGTGTCTGTGGTTCTTTTCCTGCTTCTTCTTGAATAGGAGGCTCTAATTGGACCCCAGAGTGAAAAGCTCAGGTACCCCTCCTCGCCCCCCCAGTGGAGGGGCTGCTTGGCAGAGAGAAGAAAAGAGGATAAGAGAACAGAGGAGAGGAGAAGAAGGGAGAGGAGAGGACAACACACAACGCTGATTGTGTGAGCATCCATCTGACCAGGGACCATGGTCCAAATACGATGACAGTCAGCGAAAGCTGTTGGGTGATACTTCACCTTCAGAAGGGCGGGAGTGTCACTGTGAATGACAGCTTGGAGCTGTAACAGGTGTCACCCGGTGCAGGCATGTATCCCAGCGGTGCCCCCTGCAGGCCTGGCACCCTCATTATGCACCACCTAATCAGCGGGTGTCACTGTGCCATTCGCTAAGGAGCATAAAATCTCCATCATGGTAATATTTCACTGTCTGTGTATCATAAAAAGTGTTAGTATGAATAAGCAGCGCCCTGTGACAGGCGTTTAATTCGAGCCGGTCTTGCATGGGGTCGCAGGGGGGTGACGCCGTATTTGGCTCGCACGCCTTCCCAAGCGACAGGCAATTAGGAGGGACACAGGTTCCGGTGGCGTGAGGTCACAGGCCGCGCTGCGCGATACGGCTAATCCTGCCTCACACGCTCACAGCCCATTAAAAATGATGCGCAATGTGCTGCCCCACAGAAACTTTCTCTTGTCCTTGTCATCTCATGACCCTGTCAGCAGGAACAGTGACCTTGTGCGTCAAGTCGCAGTGGCTTCAGCAGCACAACTCTAACCACCATGGTTTGGTCACGGTGTCTCTGAAGGGGAGCTGTCTGTCCCGGACGGACATCGTCCCAATGCTTTCAGAGACATCAGCTCCAGTTCTATCTGAGCTGCGTGGAAGAAGCTCCCCAGCTTCCTGCTGAGTCCCACACACAGCACAGAGCAGGGAGGCAGAAGCTCTGTTAGTCCACTGAGGACGGCCCCACAGGGCTCTGGACAGATGCTTCGTGGAGCAACGATTAACAGAATTGTCCAGAACGCTGTGGCTGATCTCGTGCAGCGCTCAGTCTCACTGATCTTCTCTGAAACACAACAGAGATGGCAAGGAGTTCCTCTTCCACCAGCTGAAGGACCCAAACATCTGAACTCACCTCAACCTAGTTGGACTAGGCATTGCAAGAGCTCACTTGGTACTTATTTCCTCTCTCACCAGTGGAGGCACCGCAGCTTCAAGGGAAACACTGTGTGAAAGTATCACATGATGTGTCGGGAAAACAGACATGGCTCTTTCCTGGAGGTATCGCTAACATGTACATTTACCCACAATGTACTGCACAGGAAAACGCAGACATTCACACTGAGACATTCAGAACCTGTGACCCCTCACCTGTGCTGGCTGAGCAGGTGAGCTCCCTTCCTCACCCACTTGCTGCTGCTCCCAACCCAACCCAGTGAAACAGCAGAAACACATGTGACCTGCTGCTCCCTAAAGCCTCTGGTGTGTGAAGGAAATTTGTGACACATCACAGGTTCGGTGGAGAGCAGAAGAACTTCACACCACTGTGGGCTTGATGGCTTCGCGGTTCAGCTACAGCTCATGCGAGTCTCTAAATCGATGTGCGCGGAGACCTTGTTTGACCCCTGTCCGACACAGCCAAGTAAATAAGCGATGCCCTCGGCGTGCGCTCGGAATTAGTAATGCAAACACACACTGTGGTGAGCCATGTATACATGGCGCCCATGACCTGGTGTGCAGGTACAGGGCAGTGAGTCTTGTTTATGAGGGATGCAGCAGCTCCCAGAAGAGCTGTGGTATCTGAGGCCTTCATTCCCACGCAAGCGTTGTCCTTCACTGCACTTCATACTCTCCAGTTTCCCTCCCCGTGGTCTCATTTGGCTCCTTTCATCTCTTTAATGTGGGGGAGTCGAGCGATCGGCTTTCTGCCCCGTATCAGTTTTGGATGTGCAGTGCAGGACCCTCCACAATGTGTTTCCTCGTGTCGTTGCCTGGGGAGGAGAACTGAGGAGACGTCTGTACTGCTGGCTGCAGTGGCTGCCGACACTTGCTGTTTCACACGAGCACAGTGTCCAATGTGTGTCCACTTACATGTGTCCAAACCGTTACCTGCTCAACCAGGGTGCCCTGGTCATATAGGCCGACTGACTCACATTCTTAGACTGAAAGTCAACCTTCTCCAGAAATCCAAATTGAGAAGACTGTGTGCAACATTTCTGGAATCTTTGACTGACCCTGACAGGCGCCAACCACACACCCCAGATCTCCAGAGACCACTCAAGACTCCATGTCTGTGTGGATCTCCCGTAACATTGGAAAACAACAACATCTGGAGAAGTTAGGACTGAGACAGAGGAACCTCTTCATCACACACAGCCTCTGTGCCTGCGAGGCCCAATGTCTGCAGGGAAGGCTTTGAATCCTGCGGCTGGACTCCAGGGACTCCGGCCTGGAAAGTTCTGAGCCGTTCTGCTCCATCACGCTCCTGCTCTTCCCTGCTTCCCACCGGAGAGCTCTGTAATTTCCCCAGCTGTATCTGCAAAGCTAAGTCCCTCACCAAGGTTTTCAAAAAATCTTCTGAGCGCATCTGCGTGACCGACTTTCAATTCCTTCCGAGGAGTGCTGGAAACTTCTGAGAGGAGATGCAGTAAACAAGGTGTCTCCTGGCTCCAACACAGACACATGGAGACACGTCACAAAGTTGTCTTTAATTAAGGGGACCGAGAGCTTTCAATTCTATTAGACTGAACAAATAAAGGTGCTTCATCAACCCCTATCTTCAGCAATGACAGCATTTTAAACTGCTCGTTTCATCTTGATGTCTTTGTGTTTGCTTGTTTTTCCACTGACAGTTTATTTAACAAAGAAGTGGTTCATCACTCATCTTCAGGCTTTTCGCCTGTGTGGTTTGCACAGATACTCGTGCATCTATTTCAAAGGTCTAATCCAGGGAACTTTTGAACTCAGTATTGAACAGAAAGGGTTTGTTTTGCTATTTCACAGGTCATTTAAAAAGATCAATGAGATGATTCCTCAAAGCACGGCTACAGTTAGAATTTGTCAGGATCATTTACTATCCCAGTTAAGAGGAAGACTTTTTAATTTGATTATAATTAATAATCAATTGCAAACATTTGGAAGAGTTGATCATTTTCAAATTTTACTGAGAAAAATTGATCTGTAACATCTCTAAGTTAAAAAGACCTTTGAAAAGGACAGAGAGTTGGGGGGATCTGGTTTAGAACCCAAAGGATGGGCTCTCTGGGCCTCCGCATGGATCTGCCTGCTGGCCCTCTGAACTCGTGAGTCACCTATCCGAAAAGAAACCCAAACAGCAAGATCCACTTGGAAAGGGAAATGATGAGGAGACCCAGTAGATGCTTTAAGAATCTAAATCCAACAGCTGCTCCATGAAGGGCGCAGGAGAGGATGTCGGGAAGAAACGCCTGTCGGAAGGTCGGAGCTGTTAGCTTACAAATCCCATTGCGCCCTGCTGGAAACCGACGGCAGAAGAAGAAACTTGTAGGGCTTGGTTGGCCGTGGGTGATGCGAGAAGCAACATGACTGTGTCCCTCTGCCTAATGAGGTTAACGCTCTGTGAAAAGAGCCCTTTCGTTGCGGTTTGGGCGGCTCCAACCGAGAGCTAATCGTGTGCTGTCTCTGCCACTTTGAAACTCAAGTGTCCAATAAAGGATTTAGAAATGTGACCCAGGACTGACCGAAGGGAGTGACAGCAGAGTGCGGCGGTCACAGGGGGGCAAGCTGGGCCCTGCAGCGACAGGTGAAGGAAGAGAGAGTGGAGAAAAGCAGACAAATGGAGAGAGAGGATCTTTATTTGTCCTTTTCACCTCATTATCACAGTGCCTATTGATGCCAGGGAGCACAGAACATCACTCAGACACACAGCTTCTTAAAACTAGGCACAGTTCTCCAGCTGAAGCTGCGTTCCTCTCTGTGACAGAATAAGCGCTGCAGATGCCCTGTGCTGCCACTTAGGAGGAGATCCAGCAGCTCTCTGGCGAAAGTCAGGCACAGTTCTGTCACCACTGTGTCCCCTGGGGTGTTGCTCCCCTGCATGCTGACAAGGGCTGTCCCCAAATCCCTTCACACATGTCTGATCCCCCGGCAGCTGCCAGAGCCTGGCTTGTCTTCCTCTCACAAACCCATCCAGCTGCTGAGATGGAATCACAGCAGGAGGTCCTGCCAGCTCCTCATGGCCTCTCAGCCACCATGGGGTGCAGCAGAGGAATCGAGGAGTGGAGCAGGCTGATGGAAGGTAACACAGAGGGGAGAACAAGTCTAATCGAGAGGAACAAATAATGGAGAGTAAGTGGAGGGCAGATCTGGCCAAGGATTTAGGCAGCAGTGAAGCGAGAACATGGTGAGAGGTCACAGGAACATGGAGAAGCTGAGGGTGCAGGTAATATCTGTGGGAGGAGCCCTGCTGGGATGGAAGGGCAGGGTAGAGGATGGAGGACAGATGAAGAGCAATGAAAGGAGAGTCAGATGATGCTTTTCAGGATGCTGGCTGGTGTGACAAAGAGGCGAAAGAGGTGCCTTGTACTCTCTGTGTGTGAAATGGCAAGAAGTCGAGAAGTCAGGCCCAGTGAGACCAACGCGCAGGGAAACCAGCTCTGTCTCCTAAAAGACTGGAGTGATGTATGATCACCCGATGGACCACACAGCCGGGGACGCGTTGGATTAACGAAAATGATAAACACAACAATAACAACAAACAAGACCACAGATTCAGTGCATACATTACAGCGCATCTGGCACCACGAAAGTGCAGCTCCTGCCGCCTCCCCAGCTACATGCACCACACAGCATATGTACACACCTACAGCGGCAAGAGGAGATGAAGTAGATGAAAACATTAATAAGACAACAAATAGGGAGGCGTATTTATACCTATGGACCAGGTATAGTATGAGGCCATGAAGTGGTTAGCAAGAGGTCACCACCCTGGCAGTGAGAGGACTCCCGGACCGGCCTGTTGCTCCTGTCTTTAACCGCACTGGCGTGCCGAAGGACTGAATCATTGTTCATGATTGCCCACGGTTTAAGAAAGACATCTCTGTCCTTCCTCACACAGGGCCTCCATGCTGGAGTGGTGAACCCAGCTGCTCAGACCGAGCTTCTCTCCCAGCAGTCCAGGTTGGATGATGAACTCTGGAAAAATCAAATAACACAATCCTGTCATTGCAGGAGTTGAAAAGAACTTGTGCAGCAGAATCGGTAAAGTTGGTCTGGCATGTGAAAAACACACATCAGAATAAACACTCACTAAAAGCTGAACCGTTTGAGATTTAGGACTCAGAGGAACTGTCTTGTGAAAAGTGACCAGGAGAGGATCTTCTTGGTACTTTGTGTTTGTATGACAGTCTGATCAGTCAAGTTGACTTGGTCACAGTTTCATGTCAGTTTTTGTGGAGCTTGAGATTTTGAAAGTGTATCTTTCATTTCTCATCCGGACCTGGCAATAGTTGATTAACTTGGCAGGAAGAACAGAGAACGTGGGCAGCCTGTGCTGCTGATGGACTGCAGAGCATCTCGCCGGAAGTGGTGTTTGTCAGCACTGCCAACAGTCCCCTTCCTCATGGTAATGCGCAGATCCCTTTGCGCTTCTTAAAGGCCCCAGCTTCATGACGAAAGTTGTGGAACACAGCAAACCACACATAAAGAGGCATATCTCTGACACCCGCAAAGCATCCAAAACTAGAAAATGGCCCACTGGGTACGAATGGAATTTCGACCGAGTGACGATGGTCGTGGTCCTGGGATCCTCCTTTATGGAGGTTGGGTACCAGCATAAATGGAGAAGTACCTGCACATGTAAATATGGCGCATCTTGGAGCAGAGCCTCCAAGAAAGGTGGAGAACATGGTTTATTCAAGACCCTAGTGTACCGTGGTAACTTCCTGTAAAACATGCAACTCCAGTTCTTCCAAACTGGACGTTGTGATGATGTGTCCCAGAAGAAGAACGTCTTTCACTCAGCAGTTCACTGACATTAACTTGGGGACCCTGAAGGTTTATCCACTTTCAGTGTTGCATTGTGACAGCAGAAGTTTGTAACATAGTCTGCACATCTGGACTCTGCAGAGCCCAACAGTCAGAATGTCTCCTTGCTCAACACTGCAGGTTGCAGGTTTGAGTCCTGTGATGGAAACGGCATTGATGACATAGCTGTGTGAGCAGATCAGCGAAACTGAGCAAAAGAGCAGGTTAAACCCATGTGAGACTGAGAGGCGTCGCTGAATTTTTCAACCAAGTTTCTCCAAATGTTCTCTTGGCCTGATGGCGCTGATACTCACAAACACACACACACACACACACACACACACACACACACACACACACACTTGCATTCTTCTTAGTTCTGATATGCTCAGATAGTTGCTAAGGTAAATAAATGTTGTACAGGATCGTGGAAAGTTTCCCATCACGCACTGCAGTACATAGTAAATGTGGCTAATTTAAGTGCAGTTATTAATGTTGCCACATGCAAGATGTAATCGTAAGACAAATGCTTTAGAACACACTGCAGCTTAGTTATGCAGAAACGCAGGTTTTGAGGACATTTTTCAGGGCGTATTAGCAGCCTGTGAATGAATTGTGAAATCATGTAAATCCTCTCAAAACAGCCCATTAGCAGCTCCGTCAGGGAGCGTTATATATAGAACATGCTGTCGTTTTTCCAGTGCCACGAGCTCCTGCAGACGGATGGTAGCATATGCCAGCTTCGGCGCCACGTTCGCGGGCAGCGCTCCTGCGCGTAAAGCCATTAATTACCGGCATGTCTGATCGCACCTACGTGCCACGACCGACGCTACTCGCCAGACAGCAGCAGCTCCGAGCCTCATGACAGCTTATGCAAAGTACACAGCACCGACACACAGCAGCCTGGTTTAATGGGCTCAGACCCAGAAGGGCCCCCAGGTTCATTCATTTATACGACTGCATTTCGCTCGAGTGACCCGGGTCCAATAGGCCGGTCAAGGGCTCAAAAGCCGAGTCCCTGCCAGGATGCGACCGCCAGACTCGACTCACCAGGCCGTGGGTACATGTGTTTACACAGAAAGACGGGATGGGCACACCCAGAACCCGCGAGAGCAGCATGCAACCACGGAAGTGATGTTTCCGCTGGTGCAATGGCCAGCAAAAAGCCCGCGGGGCAGTCCAGCGGAGGAACGACCTGCAGTGCAGAGAACAGCGGTCTCCACTCACCTGTGTTTGGCACCTCACCTGGTCCTTCTAACCTTGGTGTGACGTGGAACCTGATGTGTCCAATGCGGGCGAGGCCACGAGCCAAAAGAAATGTGAAAACACCACGTCGCTCCCCAAAGCCCATGCCTGTCCGTCGGGGACCAAAACAGGAGTTGTGAGCAACAGCCCCAGCGAGAAGTTGACTTCACAGGGCAGGTGTTCATTTCCTCCCTTTTCCTTCATCGCGACCCAAGGAAAACACTGAGAGCAGAAACGCAACGAGTGACAGCTGCTTCTGCTCTGCAGAAGACCTTGTAGAAACGCATGTATGTGCAATATGCAATATTTCTTATTATTTCAAAACGTAATTGATGATATTTCTAACTGCTTATGCAGTCTTAGTGGACCGTGAGAAAAGGAGTCAATTAAAAGATTAACATTTCCATCTCTGTTGGGGGCTCCCTCTCCTCGGAACTCTCAGCCTATTGAAGGGAAACATTTGTTACATTATTCATCTGCTGGCGCTTTCATCCAAAACGACCCACATATCTTTCACTTTTATCCATTTTCACAGATGGGAAGGAGTTTTGCAGTGAAAGGGCAGCATTGAGTTTCACTCCCGGAACTTAAAGTCACATTTCCTGTTCTTTAAACACGGCACCAGCCGTCAAGCCAAAGTCCACAGCGGAGTGACGATGCCGTTCCATGCAAACAGCAAAGTATTCTCCGCACAATACTGTGCAAATAATAAGAAAGCTATGAAAACACAACAGACTGTCTTTTGTGTTACGCAGCTCTTGTGCTGTGTTGTGTTGGTGGAGAAAAGTCTGCCACTGTGGAGAGCAGCTGGTGTTTAGGTGCTTCACGGTTAGTCATACACCAATGTGCTTTGTGACAAAGTCTCCAGACCCAGCGCTCTGGGAGGCAGGGCATCGCTTCACTTTCCGCCATTGCCTCCTGTTCGCCGGCTAATGCATCGCTGAGCCCCGTTCGGTGCCCGGTTCGCACTTCTGTCTGACAGGGAAGCCGTTCGTCCTGAAGAACAGAGGCCTCCTTTGCACTTTCACTAAACGGTCCAGCCACTTTCCCCGTCCCTCCGCGCTTGCGACTGACATCACCGCGTCCGACCGGCACCAAACAGCTGCCAGGGAACTTCATAAAGAGGCCATTATGAGTGATTTAGCTCCTGTTTTGTCAGCCCTTCGCTTTGAAATTGATGTTTGCTCCTGATCCAGCTCCCCCACTTCACCATCAGGCAAACATTGCTACTCTTTCACATCTTCCACCCTTCATTGTTTCAGTCAAACTGTTGCACGCAGTATTATCTGGGCTTTATTAACAACTCAGACAGTATTTCTGGACTGAACATTCTTGATAAGATTTTGGACAGCAGTCTAGGCAGGGTCCGTTTGAAGGGCTGTGCACCCCTCACCTTCTCGCCTTCTCCTGAGCAGAAGCCTGCAATACCCCAGGTCACCCTGACTGCCCGGACCTCATGCGCCCGCTGCAGGGTGGGACAGCAACGGGGGGGCGGAGCAGCAGGGTGGCACGGCGGAGGGGGGCCAGCACCACGGGCGACCGGCCTCACCAAGGGTCTTTCGATATAGCTCTGTGGACATCTGAGGAACCTTCAGACCGGCAAACAATATGTCCATCCTCTGGCCTGAGATGATCCATCTCAATCAGTAAAAACTGGTTTAATAATATAATGCAGACATTAATTAATCCCTGTTAATTCTCTGGTTTTGAGGAAACACCAGATATACCCGGATTTGTAACGCCAGGCTATGAAACTACACCCTGGATGGGTCTCCAAAAGACACAAGATGGTTGCTAGTGGTCAGCCACACTGGGACCGATGTCCAGAAATGCAGCCAATGTGCAGGGGTTCTTATTGGTCGGGTGAGAACCTCAGTTGCCAGGATTTACATCATTCAGTCATCATCCAGCAGCTGTGAAGAATCGCAGGCGAGAAGGTCCGTCCCCTGCTGCCGACAGCGCAGGATCGCCTAAGGACAGGCCACTCATTACCCGTCGGTATGCAGTTGACACCCCTGAAAAGTTTGAGCACCCATAATTACCGCTCGGGAGCTGCGAGTCAAGTCGGCCATGCAAATGTGGAACCTCTACGGTCAGAGTTTTACTGCAGCCCCCAAGAGGTGGAGCGCAGAGGCCAGAGAGAAGTGCTCAGCAGACGCCAGGTCGAAGATCGGACCGAAGGGGGACATCACGGCTCCAAGACGAGAGCAGCCGGAGCCTTAACCACAGGTTTGTTGGGGGGTGGGGGGTGGAGCAGAGGTTTTGTGGCATCGAGGTGATGAGGTCGCTGAGCAATGGGTGACATCATGAAATCAAACCTTTCTGACAGAGTACAGCCCTGGATGTTCTTCACAGCTCTTCAGTCGCCCACGTCCTCCTCAGCGTATGAGATGAAGCAGCAGCTGCTAAAGCACCGCTGTGTTGTTTTGTCTGATGAGTATGAATATGAGAGCAGCTGAAGCCGCCGTGTCTCCACACACCATCAGACGGGGGTTGTTGGGCCCCCGGGGGGGTGAGCTTTATGAGACATGAAGACTGTCCCTCCAGCGCAGTACAGGGTTTGTGTCGCCGTTTCATCCATTCATTCATTTCGGTGGGCTGGGGATGGTGAACCTGGCAGGTAGGTGCAGGCGACAGCGGCACAGCTCGTCCCCGCAGGGGTCCGAGCCGCTCGCGTGCCAGACAGCAGCACAGTGCCAGGAAGGGCGTGTGAACGCACCTCCGTAATCAGACCACCATAACCGCCAATAGATCCCTGTGGACTTCATATGACCATCATCGGTTGTAAGTCAGTTACTGGTCAGTTGTGAGTCAGTTTCTGGTGGGTTGCAGGTCAGTTACTGGTTGTGGTCAGTTGTTTCTGCTATTGTCCCACAGCTCAGGAGTCTCTGTCTTTTTGAGATGTGATGGGACACACAAGGCTCTCTGGTGGGTTTTGCAATATGCAGAACAGTCTTTATGTAATGCACACATATAAGCCTTAATTTCAGTAATTGATGCGATAATGATACCATTTATTTATGAATTACATTTCTGAATGGGGTTCAAGCAACACGCCATTAAAGGTGAAGAACAGGCTGTGGGGAGCTGTGGAGAAGCAGGGTGTGCATTGACAGACACACACACACAGTTGGGTGTAGATGTGCACAGTCAGGTGTGGCTGTGCACAAAGTGCCCGTGTGGATGCCTGTGTAGAAGGTCACCACTGTGCCACCTCAGCTAAAGGGCTGCGCAGCGTAGGCGACGCCCCCAAGTGTTGGTGGAGTCTCTTGAAAGGGACGAGCCCAGGCTGTGTCCTCCAGTGCCCCTGACAGGGAACACGGTGACGGCTCCTGCGTGTGCAGTTTCTCGGTCCATCTTTCCATGATCTCTTCCGGCGTCTTTTTGTGAATCCGTAATGTTTTGGGAGTGTAAGTAATAAATACACTAAAGATGTGATTACACACAGCAGGAATGATGGGAATTACACAAGAGGTGCCCACCAGAAGCCGTGTTTGTGACTTTGTGCCTTCGCTGCTAATTGAGTAGTAATGAGCGATAATTACACGTTTCATCGGTCAGACAGTAAACAGGGGCTGCGGAGCGTGACCACAGTCACCACAGGATTCGGAAAGGTTAATGTGCCCTTGGCGACGCACCCTGATTCACCCTCATTTCAAAGCGCTGGCGCGGAGTGATGAGCTTCGCTGTGAGGAAGAACAGTTGCACGACTGCAAGCAACACAGTCCCCACATCTGAGTTCACGCGAAGAGCCGGGACTGGAAGTCATACTCCACCAGCTGCCCTGCAGGCACCCGCTTTTGCACCCTCACATACTTAACTATTAAGAATAAGCCACAAAATTATTAGATTATTCAAAGCACATCCTATAAAGATCAGAGACCCTTTTGGACAGTGCAGTCATATACCCCCATATTGTCCCTTCCTCCAGTGGCCCAGAGCCCATTCTGCAATGACTGGGCACCGGGCTATGAAACTACACCCTGGGTGGGATGCCAGTACATTGCCGGGTGGCCCCACACACCCAGATTCACATACTGTGGGCAATTTAGCAACCAAGTAAATGTGAACACATGCATTTGGACAGTGGGAGGAGGCCCTCACTGACACAGTGAGGAGACACAAACTCAAACACACACTGAGTTGGATCGAAACTCAGAGCCAACGGCCCAGCTGCCGTGAGGGGGTAGCGCCACTCACCCGTTTTACGTGATCTGGACCGGTCTGGGTTTGAATGTGTCCTCCTGCGGTCGTGATCCTGTCTTGATCAAGGTATTCACCCTGAGAGTAAAAATTACCCTGCTGTGTAAACGAATGAGTAAATCAGTGTAAAGAGCAGAGTGTACAAGCCTCACACTGAAAGTGGAGGAAGGAAGAAGGGGTGTAGCGGCGGCTCGGTGGTGCTGTTGGCTCCAGTCTCCTGCCCTTTAAACTTCTTGATAATACTGGCAACAGTGGTCACAGGAACATCAGGCTCTCTGGAGATGTTCACCATGTTTGGCTGTTACCTTCTTTCTAACCTCCCCATGTGACTCTCTGCTCTTCCTTCTCTTTTCCACGTTTAGTGAGATACACACTGTGACCCAGACTTTTCTCCATTTAAACTGCCTGAATGAGGGACTGTAAGACTGAAGACACCTGTGGTACTAAGAACAGGACAACAATCTGCTTCAAGTACCACTACAGTACAGTTACTTCTTATCACATCTAAAGGGGACCAGTAATACAGTTCAGGCCATAGTAGAGAGTCTTTTTGGACTAAGCAAGAATTCTGTTCTTTTCACAGGTTTTCTGTTTTCTACCACTGCAAATGCATGCAAGGATAACAAAAGAATCTTTAATTTCAGCACTTTTGAGGAAGAACGGTGCATCATTTAAATAAAATGCAAGGGTGCCAATCATTTTAGCCACACCTATGCTGCCGAGGGGGTTCCCTGCCGCTGGTGGACATACAAGCGCAGGCTTTAGCACGGTGACTTGCACACTCCCGGAATCTGTGGCCACCACCCTGCTGGGCCACGTCAGCAGCAGCTCCGTGCTACAGCACGTGTCTGGCTTCGCTGGCGCCAGGGGCCATCGGCCACGGCACCTGATCAGCAAACAGAGTTTGCCATAAAACCCGAGAAAGCGCAGAAAACACCGGGATGCTCCGGTTGCGGCCCGGCTCTCCTCGCCAACCAGCCAGCCGTGTGACCTGGCTGCAGGTGGATGAGCAGTTGTGTGGTGACTTTGACGCGACACCATCAAGTTCACACTGTTGGTCTGAATAACTGATAACAGGGAATTCTTATCTAGCACATTTTCTCCAAAAACGGAACAATGTTTTTTCACAGTTCAAACAGAGTGTTGCCATTCATCCAATTTTTGTGTCTGAAAAAATTATTTTCTACTGCAGCTGCAGATAAAGAGCTGAAGACAATTATTCAGTCATATTGGAAAACAGGTTTGTGTGTCAGCAGCTCAGAACTGAATACTAACGTCCCACTGGATGATGCTCCTAGATGGCAGCACCAGTCCCACCACTGAACCCCAAGGAACTCCTTATGTAACCAGTGCACCTCAGTTATTGTACATGTTCACATGGTAAAAGGCGTGATGATGAAAATTTAGATAAAAGCCAAACCCTTAAACGTTGGGGCAGACGTGAGGGTAGCCCATGAGAGTAGGTCTGAGGTGATGTATGAAAGCCAGTGCTGAGGCTCAAGCAGTGCTACAGCAGGACATCTTCTGTGGCAGGACAGCTGTCAGTCTCTGCTGAATAGTCTGTTTTTCACTCTGTTTTCATTCTGCTCATGTGTTTGAGCCTGCAGTGTTACTACATACTGGTTTGGGTCTGCATCTTCATCACTGGGCTGCTCAACATTCCTCACACCTGTCAAATGTGGGAGAACTGGCTATGTAACATGAAGCTTAACATTATCCATCTATTGACATACATTTTCTGTACATGAAAAACAACCACAACATAAGAACAGCTGGACAGAAAGAGAGTGTGAAATGTCAAAGCCTAAACACAAACCAAAATACTGTATATCAATCATCCATTTGGAGAGTGTGTGTGTGTGTGTGTGTGTGTGTGTGTGCGTGCGTGTACGTGCGCGCCCACACGCATGTAAATAATGCTGTGGGCTAAGAAAAACTAGTTTTTTATAAATGCGTAATACTGTTGAAAGTGAGAACTGGATGATAAACGTAACAGGTCCACTTAAAAAGCTTCTACTTTAAAGCGCAGTGAATATTCACGCAGGTTTTACTGGTTTTAGCTACTTTCTGCATCACAGTATGAGCAACACAGCAGCTTGTAGGCGTTTATCATACGTTTCTGTGGAATTGATCTCACAGGCAGTGATTGCCATACTGTAAGCAGTATTTACTGTATTTCCTCATGGGACAGTAAAGAATGAAGTGACAGACGAGAGCAACATGACTTACTAATTTGTTATAATAAAAATACATTTAAGACATTAAGTAATAATAATTAGTTCCCGATCCAACTGACATTTCACAGCCGTCTCTCCTAACTGAGTGATGTACTTTGTAGCCCCCAGCAGTTTGAACTCATTTTTTTCCAGTTTGAATGTAATTTGTGGATTTAAATTTAAAGGAGTCTCATCTAGTCAAAGACGATTAAAAGAGAATAAATAGTAACAATAAAATAATAAAAAATTAAAATAGTTTAATAAATTTATTTATGCAGAGTCACATGTCTGTCACCTTTATTAGTGATGGGACCTGTGACTCTTCCAGGTCCAAGGACAGAGATGCTGGGGAACAAGTTCAGGCACACACAGACACACACAGACACACACAGAGTGTGACAGACAGAAGAGACAGAAGTCTTTCCTCTGTCTCGCTGTTGTTCTATTCCTGACTCCACTGCTCTCAGTGACTAATAGCCCTCAGAACTCCGCTCTGTGTAAAGCGGGTCATTTTCCTGTGGTAATGATGGAAATGAGGGGTTTTGGGAAGTACTCTGAGGTGGTGAATGGACGTGTGTCACATAGACTCCTCCTCTAGACTTTGGTGTTTGACAGGTGACGCCGATGTGGCTCGAAGGGAACTGACCACATCATCTATTTTCAAGTCCAATTTGTCTCTTTTGTTTTTCTGGGCTGTGAAGGTTTTGGGGTGCAGGAGTTTTCAGATGCTGGAGGTGTGAACATCTGGCGAACGCAGGAGGGAGGCCTGACAGGAGGAGGAGGATCTTTATATGTGTTTCTCTCTCTGGTCTCTCCAGAAAAAGCTTCTTTCCTGCTGTTGACATGAACTACACACCTGTCTAGCTGTACACCCTCAGACCCTAACTCCTTATTTCCAAAAAAGGTGGGAAGACCAGCAGAGAGATACAGTGAAAGACTGTTTTTTTTACCCTATTTACTGTCCAGCAGAGATGGGCTCTGTGTTTATTTACCGTGTTCACTGTCCCCCCTGCAGAGCCCTTATTTACATTATTACTTATTCCGGTTGTCTCTCTATTTCTGCGTCTGAGCTCCATGTGGGGCCATGACGCACTGTGACAAATCCCTGCTGCAGTCACACAGGGCTTCTGTTTACCCTGGGATTTACCTTGTTTACACAATCTCCCGCTGAACCTTGTCAAGGAGAAATGATCCTGTGCAGCAAATGCAGATATTCTCCTTTAACTCTGCTGCTCAGACTGTCATGCTGGAGTCTTCTGGAAAGTTCTTCTCACACAGCCCGATGCTGAGAAGCTACAGGAAACACACCTGTTCAAAACAGCCTTTTATCAATGAACAAATAACAGTCCTCAGCAAAACACTAATCCACAAATTCTAACACAGACACTGTGTGTGTGTGTGTGTGTGTGTGTGTGTGTGTGTGTGTGTGTGTGAGAGAGAGAGAGGGAGTCTTTGTCTAGTCTAACACAAATTGCAGCTTTGCACATCATTAGGTTCTCATCACCATGACGACTGCTGCATTACTAAACTTGACCTCTGGAGCTGCTGCCAAGCCCCTCCATGCAGTCCCTGATCCCACCCACCCCTCCTCATGCCAGGGTGGGGGACAGAAATCTTGCATGGGGTCAACAGTCCCCCCTCAGCAGTCGGTGACCCCTGGGACCTCTGAACAGGGTGTCCAGTGCATGCGTGAGTGAGTGTGTGTATGTGCGTGTGTGCTTGGGGGGGGGGGGGGGGTTAAAGAGCTGACGAAATTAATGACCGAGACCGTCTGTAATATCTTACTGTGTTATTGCACTACACTGTACTCCACTGCGCTGCTTACAGACCCTTCAGGAGCCCCGGGCAGGAAGGGAAAGTTGCGGTGGACGGGCCCCAGGACACAGTTGCCATAGTGACAAGATGTGTGTAAAGATCAGTGTCCACTGTCTCCCAGTGTGACGTGTGCTGTACTGTGGGGAATAATGGAGAGAATTTCCTTATAAAGATGCTGCGAAAATAAACATGTTAAAGAAGGAGAGATGCATTAATGTTGCAGAGTGGTTAATAATTACCACTTCTTCACGTATTTCACTCATCTTTTTCAATCACAACCGAAACCAAAATAAGAAATTCCCGTTTGAGCAGATACAAAATAATTATTTTCTTATTAAATTTAAATGGTCCTGGTGTTTCGCACAGCTGCAGTTCCATTAACTCCACCTGTTGGAGCTGCAGTAATGTTGAAAACGGATTTTGAATGACTGACAACAAAGGTGTTGAGTTGGCTGGTTCTTCCCAGCAATATTTACTGTGCTGCACTGAGGAGCAGAGGAGCGCAGCTGTAAACACTATGCTGCTGACATCTGTTGAGGCGGGCGGCCCCTTGTCTGCCTGGCTGCTCTGTACTGCCTGTGTACGCTGTGTTACTGCACTGCACTGTGTTATTGCACTGCACTGTGTTACTGCACTCTGTTACTGTACTGCACTGCATTGCATTTGAACTGCAACATGATGATGAACACAGCCAGCCTATGAAGACATCTCCAACATTCATGGTCCTGTCACCTCAGGTATGACACCTGTTTAACAGGTGTCCACAGCTCAGTAACACCTTCCCAGTGTCCAGGTCAGTGACATCTTGTGCAATTCAAAGCTTCTTGTAAGAATGTTCTTGATGTCTCATTCTCTCCTTTGCTGGCCATTGAAGAGGGAGTGAAATGCTCTTTGAGATCCTGCTCAGGCCTCCAGCTGCCCTCTCTGGTCACACCAGCAAGTTCCAGTTTCCTCTTTATCTGACCTCCACGGGGTTTGAACTGACAGCAGCAAAGTGGCAAAATGAGCAGAGTCTGAGTGATAAACTGTGACCACAAAGTGGTGCTTCTTTAGGGAGCCATTCATGAGGAAACCTGGGGAGAACATGAGAGGACTGGACCTTCTGGAAGCTTCCCTTGCAGTACCTGGGAAGTAGGAGACTGAGGACAAGAGCAAACCGAACATCAGTCATCCTGGGTGGCATTATTAACACACTCAGTTTGGTGACAAGGTGACACTGAGCCCCAGGGATGAGAGTCTGCAGCACCGCTCAGGGGCCACTTACCCTGATTTACTCTTTCATACACTGTGGTAGTTTTTACTGCACCCATTCAGGTTATTACCATGCATGTAATCATGTGAACAATGAGACATCTAATGAGATACATGGACATGGACTGCAAACCACCCCCCCACCCCTCTTGCTCAGAAGGGCCTTGACATGCCTGTTGGTCATCTGCCAGTTCAATACAACCAGAGGTGCCTCAAGAGGCTGCCATCAGGGGGCGCTCTTGTCACAAGGGCCCAAAGGCCACAGGATGACTTCAGTTTACTGTGAAAGGAAAGAAAACTGAGAGACAGTGCACAACAAAACACACACACACGCACACAGTTCCCACACACACACACGGTACGCAGCTGCTGTCAGCATCCACCGATTGGAAAGCTTAAATCTAGGTGTTTGCTGGAGCTTAAAGAGAAAATGAGCAGATTACCTATAACAAAATGTACACACTGTGGTGAAAACACCGATAGGATTTAAAAATACATCACCAGCTACAGCCAGTCAATGGGGACGTGGATGCGGTCACCTGCCAGCTGGTGGTGCCACCCCAAAGGAACTGTGATGTTTCTGCTGCCTCAGATTACATCTTGCGTGTTTCCAGACTGTGAAATTACAAACTCACAGTGTGCAGCAGCCGTTTATTGGGGGAAAATGATGAAAACGTCACTCAACACACACACGCACACACACACACACACACACACACACACACACACACACACACACTTAGCTGGATCAGCAGGCTCGTTCCCATAGTGCTGCGGAGCAGAGGGACAACTAGGATCTGAACTGTGCTGGTTCTGGTGAAACGGGAGTCTAACAGCTACAGGGTTCCAGGGCTCCAGTGTCCACTGTAGCTGAGACCATCAATGAGACCTTCGAGAAGCAGCTGCAGCGATGAGTCTGGAACCTGTAACCTTGCTGGCTAACTGCTGGCCAGATGCAGATGGTGACAGTGTGGGGGGTGTCAGGCAGCTGCCAAGGAGCAGCTCATTCGAGAGCCACCAGTGACCAGCGTCCCTCCATCCTGATAGACAGGGACAGACAGGGACTTGTTAGACTCAGGATTAGGCAGCTTTAAGGTCTGAGCCCCTCCATCGTTGTCCTGCAGACGGACAGTGGCCAAGTGGAGATGTTCCTCCAACCACAGTGGAGCTCAGCAAGCAGTTTGGATCCTGTCAGCTCTTGACTTTGTACTTTTTCACCACAGTATTACTTCTGGTGTCCTGCTGTCATTTTTATTTGAAGGACCCGCATTGTGGGCAATAATCTCACTGTCTGCTTCCACTCTGCCATACCTGCTCTGGGGTGTCAGCGCCTGTGACTTTAAATGTTTCAGTGTCTCTGAGCACATGGGGTTTGCATGGTCTGCATGGCTTCATGGCACCTGTTACACTGCAGCGCTGACCAACAAACTCCGCCATTAATACTGCACTTTAACCACCAGCCGCCTCCACAGCCAAGCCTCTCTCTCTGGGCGGCACATCCTCAGCGGGGGGCATCGTGTTGATTCTGCCGGCAGGCCTCTCAGTCACGAGGACTGTGTGTGTGTGTGTGTGTGTGTGTGTGTGTGTGTGTGAGTGTGTGTGAGGGTGTGTGTGTGTGTGAGTGTGTGTGTGTGTGTGTGTGTGTGTGTGTGTGTGTGTGTGTGTGTGTGTGTGTGTGTGTGTGTGTGTGTGTGTGTGTGTGTGTGTGTGTATGTGAGTGTGTGTGAGGGTGTGCGTGTATGTGAGTGTGTGCGTGTATGTGAGTGTGTGTCTGTGTGTGTATGTGAGTGTGTGTCTGTGTGTGTATGTGAGGGTGTGAGTGTGTGTCTGTATGTGAGTGTGTGTGTGTGTGTGTGTGTGTGTGTGTGTGTGTGAGTGTGTGTGTGTGTGTGTGTGTGTGTGTGTGTGTGTGTGTGTGTGTGTGTGTGTGTGTGTGTGAGTGTCCGACAGTGTAAGTGAGCAGTGTAATACACAGCAGTCACTCTCCATGCCCTTGCAGAGAAAGAGCAGATAAATAAATAAATGTCGGCGTAAAAGGAGGGCAAGAGCTGTGTTTGGTGGATCATGTTTTTATAAACATCTATTTGCAGCATGAAAGACGGTTCGCACCACTAATGCTGACTTCAGCGCTACTGCTTTTCTTCGGTGCTAATGATAACTTCACTGGGCGCATGTCCAGCACCGCACGGCCACTCAGACCTTGGCGTGGCCTCCTGTGTTGTGACATTACAGACAAAATGTCACCCACTACCCTCTCTGCGCTGCATGACATATGTGTCCTTTCTGTCAAGCTGAGGAACACGTGTCCCTTCAATGAGGCTCAGAGACCTGCACTGTTGGCGGAATGGCAGATGACCCTTCGCTGCGCAGCCACCTCGCACACACCTGATTTAGAAGACGGCATGTCGTCTGTGATAACAGGGCGGTGGAGACCCCCCGAGGGAGTGGCCTCACGGGGAGCACAAAGAGGAGCCGTCAATGCCGGGGTCCGAAGCTGGATGGGATAGAACCAGCTCTGTAGAGTCACGTGTTGACCTGGCCTGACCTCATTTTAGCCTCCTACTCTCTGTCTCCCCTCCATGCCCCCCCACCCCACCCTGCTCCTTCACTCCTGAGTTCTGCTGTGCTGCGACACTGAGAGCTGAGGAGAAGCAGCACTACACATCTCCACAGGGTCTCATTAAAGTAACTGCATTTATCTTCACTGGAATATCTCCATGGTGACATTTGGGTAAAAAAGCTCAGAGGCAGTGACCTCCAGGATGGGTGTTTCTGTGCCTCAGTGGGCAGATCATCATTAGACCACTTCCCAACAATCATGGGAGTACCTGTCAAATTCATGGCTTCTGTCAAATGTCACCTTGCTTCTTCCTCACATCGTGCTGCCCTCATACAGTGGCAACAGACGGACGTTGGAAACAGAGGTGGAGCAGCTTGATAACAGAGGGTCTGGCATCACAGGGAGGGGGAGCATCACTCTACTAACAGCATGTTGGCACTTGGGACACAGTTCCAGAAGGAGCAGTGCGGTTTCCTAGATCATGACGTGTATGCACATGTCCCACGTGTCCTACAGCAGCCTCTTCTTTTGCTCTAACAGGCTGTAACCACACAGCTTCTCCGTTAGCATCGGTAAACCTGCAGTGCAGGGCCATCAATGACCCTGCTCAGCAAGTATAACCCAGCAGCCTTGCTTCAGCTGTGGAGACATGGTCTGTGGTAGACACTGAGCTGCACGGAAGTGTTTGTGTGTGTGTGTGTGTGTGTGTGTGTGTGTGTGTGTGAGAGAGAGAGAGAAACCCGTGTGATGCAGAAAGGGACTCGCTCTCAGTTTGACACCCCCCCACTGTTTAACAGGAATGAGTGGGGCTGTGGTGGATGTGGGCGTGGCTCCTCTGTTGAACAAATACATTAAGCAGGTCTTGGTTCTAATAATACAACAATAAAAAAAAGCTTTCCACAAAAACACTTCTTGCATGATTCACTGGAACTTAATTTTGTTTTTTCCTCAATTATCTTCCATTCAACCAGAAAAAAATTATTACTTTAAGGGTTTATTATTCAAAACCCAACTGGTCTGTGACCTTCTGGACCCTCAGTTTGGGCAGGGCTGGACGAAGACCCCCCCTCAGATGCAGCTCAGAGACCTCCGGACAAGCAACGTGGGGAACGTACAGGACTGTGCAAAATTTTTGGCACTTGTGAAGAAAATGCTGTAATTAATAAACGTCCTGGAAAGTCCAGTAAACAAAAAAAACTTAGTCAAATCAGTATTTGGTGAGACCACCCTTTGCTTTTAAAACAGCATCACTTCTCTTTAGGGACACTCATATGCAGTTTGAGGTACTCGGCTGGTAGGTCGTTCCAAGGGTCTTGGAGAAGTTTTGCCACAGTTCTTCTGCAGACTTTGGTTGTCTCACTTGCTTCTGTCCCTGCATGTGATCCCAGACTGGCTAAATGATGTAGAGATCAGGGTTCTGTGGAGGCCATACCATCTCCTGCAGGATTCCTAGTCCTTATTTATACTGAAGATGGTTCTTTATGACTTTGGCTGTGTGTTTGGGGTTACTGTCAAACTGCAGAATGAATTTGGGATGATCAGATGCCTCCCAGATGATACTGCATGATGGACAAGAATCTGCCTGTACTTCTCAGCAGTGGGGGGCGGTGCCAAATCACCAAGTACATTTGCAGAAATACAGCCCCAGAGCTGCAGGGAACCTTTTCTGTGCTTCACTGTTAGCTGCTCAGCAGACAAATTGCCTTCTGTTACAGCGAAATATCTCAAAATTTGACTCATGAGCTCCTGCAGCCACTGTTCTGCACCCCAGTCCTTGCAGGTGAGTCACTTGGCTTTGCTTGTGACTCGGAGGAGAGACTTCTTGATCACAGCTCTTCCATGAAGACCACTTCTGTTCCACAGATGTTTGGAGATCTGAAATATGATCTTCCCTATTCGTACACTAAGGCAGAAGACATAAAAAAAACAAATATTTGTCAGTCCACACAGGCTGTAAGGATCCGATGTGGTCTGGCCAGCACTACGCTGTCCAAACCCAGGAAACACACTCACACCCCACTGATCACAGCAGAGACACATGATATCCTGCCAGGGGGCCTTTCTCTTCTCATCAGCGGCACCTTGTTCGTGCAAGGGAAGGTGCTCGGCTGCTGACGCAGCGTTCGGTGTGTTCAGCGAGTTCGGTGTATGTGAGGGTCCACCTTGTCTTCACCCTTTCTCATGACCCTTATTCCTGGCTTTTTAAATTTTGGAAGAAAAGGGATTTAAAAAGCAGGATTACAGATAGACTTTAGGTTCAGATCCCGGGTCGGGTTCTGCTCTGACACCTTTGGCCTACGCCTTTCCAGCTGATGTCCTGCTGTTGTAGCCACTGCTCCCTCTCTTCCTCTGCTCAGTGGTGCTGTGCTTTTCTCATGACTGTTTGTCTTCTCCAGAAGCCATGGTGATGAATGAGAACTGAGACCACTTCAGACCCGGTATAAATCACTGCGTTGAGGTGAGTGTCTCATCGCTGCTCCACCAAGAGTGGGACTCGTGGCCAGTGTGAACAGAGTGGCTCCCTGGGAGCCTCTGTTCCTCAGTCTCCAAGCAGATACATCCCTTATCTTCAGGAAAATACACTGTATATAATCAGATCACTATCAACTCCATTAAACACACAGCTGGAGCAGGAGGAAAAGGCCATGACCGGAGCGGAACAGATTTTCCGAATCCTGAAAGGTTTCTCCCTGGAGGATAGTTTATTTCCTGAGGCCAGATCAGAAGTTATAAAGGCTCTGAACTCCCTCCATGCAGCTCAAATGAAATAACAATAAAAGATGGAAATGCCATTTTCCACCACTGCATGGCTGATAAAGTCTGCAAGTGGATTTTTGCATGATTGGCGTGAGCTCACAAAAATAGATGTATTGACTTTGCCGGAAGAGCCGTGGCTCACAGGACACTTTTATCTGGTCACAGTTAACCCCCAGAGAGCAGTCCTGTCCCTCGGCAGTGTGCTGGAGGCAGGGCTGCACTGCAAACCTTCTCCTCCGTCATTGCAGAGATCACTCACTCTCCACATTGCTCTCTTCCCAAGTTCCCAGCTCTAAAGGCATGCTGAAGTCTCCTAGTTTCTACAGCTGCAACGATCATGGTAGAATGACACCGAAAGCATGTTGTGACGTCTTGTACGTTTCTGCCACTTAGGCTTTGATGTCCCATTGAAGAGATAGTAACGTGACCTCTGCGTTCAGCGGACTGTTCTCTCCAAGGCCACTTGGATAGATTTACCCACTTTTGCAGTGTAAATTCAGAGCACCGCTGCAGGGGTGGCAGCAGAAGGTGGACAAGCTTACCGCCGGCTGGTTCACCGTGACCAGCGGTTACCGACCGGTGTCCGTGATGAGCGATGACTAAGCTATGGAATCAGTTACCCCGCTGCCTCGGCCCTGCTGAGTCCTGCCTGAACAGCGCCCTCTGCGGTCTCGCTGTGACCCCCTACTGCTGCAGATGGCCTCCACACATGGCCTCCCGCAGAGCCGTCACTACGGCTATATTCAAACAATGCCAATAAACCTGGCCCACGTTTTAAAGACGGTTGATGATGATATTTCCCGATCGTCTCCTTCTGCATAACGTTATAGAGAGCTGAACACATCAAGCCGAAGAAGCTCATTGTGTTCAGCAGCTCCTTCTTCTCTGCATGTCTTCCTCCTTCCACCTCAATACGATGAACTGAAGCAGAACTTAAAGGAAGGAGGTGATGTCCGGGGAACCTGCCAGGCTGACAGCACAGTTCGGAGGCCCCTACATGGAAGCAGAGCAAGGCTGTCAAATATGGCACAAGTTACGGTTTTATTTAGAGTGGAAACATTCTCAAATTCCGGTTCAAAAGGTCTTCTTCATATTTCGGTAGGTTTTCTCCCAAGTATCCGAATCTGCCAAGCTGCCACACTGGTGCTGTCTGAAACAGATGCTTGGTTGGTGTCTCCAGGCAGGACACCCGTGTGGGGCCGGGGGACACTCCAGGGGTCCTCGGGTACAGAGAGCGGGGACACGGACAGTACTGTGGCTTACTGTAGGTCTCTGTCTGTCAAGTCACCTGATTCAGGGTTCCATTCTGAGGCCAGAACAGGTTGATATGGGTCACCAGGGACCAGAAGACGTACTTTAGAGGGACACATTTCGGTTTCAGGCGAGACGAGGGGCCACAGCTCTCCTGGATGTCCAGCGCTGTCACTGACAGTTAATTTTATAGGTTATTTTAAAGGTGAATCAACTGGACTTTGTCTTCATTTCAACATCATTGAGCAACAAAAAAAAAAAATCTATCAACATCTGAGTGTGTGTCTGTGTGTGTGGGGAGGTCATGTGGGAAGGCAAAGTATCTGAAATAGAAAGTTGGTTAAAAAAAGCAGAGGATTATAGTTTTATATCCGATTTGTGCTGTTCTTGGCAAACAAAGCCGTTTTGGCCAATAGTTCTGCTAAGTTCACAGGGAAACATCTGCATGACGAAGAAACTGACCACTGACCTGATGGACTGCGTGGACATCCGACTCCTGACAAGGCAGGAGGCTTTTGGACAAGAACAGAGATGTGTCACCGTTGTCTTCATACAAGGAACCCAGCAGACGTGGACAGCAGAGCTGTTCCTGGAACGAGGACTCATCAGGGCGTCAATGTGGAAGACAGGGAGAAAGAGGAAGAAGAAGTCTGGACCTGCATTCCGAAGGAGTCTATGGGGAGAAAAAAAAACCAGATTCATAAAAAGGAGAAATTCCTGCTTTGGAGACACTTCATTTTTCTGAGGGAATGAGCAGATGTGAGGCTGAAGAGGGTGACGTGGCAGGGGGTCACCCAGTGGACACCCCACTCACCTGAGCTGGCCACTCTAAGGTGCTGGCATCTGATGCTAACAATATCCATCATCTCCTTTTCTAAACATTTCTGATACCCAAGAGGACCTTCACCTCACTGTGGACCTGCTGGGAATCACCAGCTGACCAGCATCAGCTAACTGCACCACGGAGAAACGTGTGTGGACCTCATCCAGTGATGTGCTGTGTTTGTTGGTCCATTATTCCACACAGATACCCGCATGAGATTTTACAGCAGGTGCCAAAGTGGGACAGGTGCAGCTTTCTTCTTCTAAGTGGTTCAGTACACACCTCACATCGCAAGTCACCACACAGGAAGAACTTGACGAAACACGCAGTGGCAACAGTAATTCCTCCATGTGCTGCATGATCAATATTCTGTCTCAATCTAAAGTATCGTTTCAGTTTTTAAAGTTAGTTTTGAAAGGCCAGTATGAAGGTCCACCAGCAGGGACTGGCAGCAGACCGCCGAACCTGCTTTGTGGAGTCATTCTTGTGATGTTGAAAGAGGAGAAAAATGAAGACTTGCCAGTGGTTTATTTGAGCCTTGAAAATTGATTGTGCCGACATTTCATTAAACCACAGATCTAATTTACAGTAATATGTGCTGTTTGTGAAAGTAATGGAGGTTCTGATTCATTATGTAAAATAATGCCTCAGATGACAGGCCAATTAAAGCGGCGTCCTCCTCACAGGCTGTTCTCTGAGGCTCGTCTGTTCGTACAGCACTGAGTCACGGCCCCCAGGAGCCACCACAGAGCCCATCGCTCCCGCTCCCTCGGCGTATGGTCAGCTGGAGGCTGGGCAGTGAGCCGAGGGGGGCAGAAAAATGGGAGAAAGCAAGGAGCGAGGAGTGGTAGTGACCCCGGGAGGTCAAGCTCTTTGGTGGATAAGCCCCATCTCCTCGGTGGAATTGTGAAAAAAACCTGCACCTATTTGGTGTGACAGGAAGGAGATTTAACCAAAGCGGAGGGAGATCATAGATGGGTGATGGGCTTCTTGCTGACTGCAGGTATCAAGTCGATCGGGTTCGACTCTGTGCTTACGGTCGACAAGATGGCAAAAGGACCTGAACCCTGATCCCTGCAGGACCTCTGCCTGCATTCCGGTTGACCTGCTGCTCTCCTCCATCTCCAGCTGCTCGCTGCTCCCACTCACAAGGGTCCAACGTGAACAGTCTGTAGGTTCTCACTTCTGCACCCAGTGTGGTGCAACGAGCTCCCTGTGTCCCTCAGAGCTGCTGAGTCCTCCTAAAGCCACCTCTCTGAGAGGCATTTCTCTCCTAACCTCCTCACAGCTATAGAAATGAGTCCAGCACCGTCTGCTGTGAACATCTGTGTTTTTGCTGTTTGAATCTCACTTCTGTAGACAGGAACTGGGGGGATGTGACCCACCAACACAATGGTATGAGACACAAACTGTGCTGGTCACCCTGTGCCTGTGTGTGAAGCTCTTCATGTGCTGTTCCTGACCTGTTTGTTGTACAGTGGTGCACTGGATGGAGCTGCTGCTGTTCTGCTTAAGCTGAGCTCTGTTTGTATGTGGAAAAGCAGCTGCTAAATGAATAGCTGTAAATGCAAATGAGGACAAACTGTGACATGTGGCCACTGAGATTGGACCCCCTGTCAGGTGGGGGAAGCGGGAGGGGTGAGCGCTGCCACAGGGGAATTCCGTCCTCTTTCAGCTCCACTTTGGCTTTGCATTAAACCATAAGAGCAGACAAAAAAGAACATGGGGTAAAAGATAACCGCAAACTGGTTAAGGAACCACATTTGTTATCATAAGGTTGTAGGGTTACAACATGATAACTACAGTCATGTGCAAAAGTCCTGGGTTCTTGAGATGTTATTTTATATCTGCTGCATTAGTGTGTGAATAGGAAAGATCGTATTTCAGATTTCCAAACATTCCTTTTGCAAAAAGTGAAACACTGCAGTGATTGTTGTATGGTGTAAAGTGAGAGCGGAACCACATGCTAAGAAGGTCAGGTGACAAGATGTGGCACTTCAGCCTTCAGATTGTACAGCATGGCAAGAGTGAGCATAGTGACATGACACAAGGTGGTCATCCTGCATCAGGAAGGCATCTCCCAAGCAGACAGGGGTTTCCAGACGTGCTGTCCAAGCTCCGGTGCAGAAGCACAAACAAACGGGAAATGTTGAGGACCAGAAACTGAGTGCAGCAGATGAGATGCATCAAGCTGACTTCCCTTAAAAATCCTAACAGAAGACTGTTACCGGCTCAGGACTGGCAGAAACCACTAGGTGATGGCAATGAACTTGAACTTCTTACTTCACTAATGCCAAGCAACACAGTGGATCTGAGCTGGAGACAATGGATGAGTTCCATGGTGAACTGGTTTCTCAGCATGGAACAACATGCCTCTAAAGTAATCCTGGTGCCTTCAGAGAGCCCCTTGCAGGTCTTTGTTCAGGGCTGTCTCACGCTGGTCACACCAGAGGTGACATTGCAGAACTCCTCCAGCTAACATCCACTACAGTCAAACTCCAAACACAAAACATCTCTTTCTAACGGCTGCTCTTGCTCTGGCTTTCGTTAAGAGCCCGTTAACTGGACTGCTGCTGCCTGGACATGGTTCTTATTTCTTCTTAATGATTCGTATTCATGTATAGAGGTCAGTTTGAGACCCTGGGTCTGGCCCTTTATTCCAGAGGTCCCGCAGTTACTATCGATGAGAACTAGGCCCTCCTCCTCCTCCACGGCGGACCTTTACGACTTTAATTGTGTCTTGGCTGTTGGTGCCAGATTGGGGGGGGGGGGGGTNCTCCTCCACGGCGGACCTTTACGACTTTAATTGTGTCTTGGCTGTTGGTGCCAGATGGGGGGGGGGGGGGTTCAGTATTTCAGAAACTGCTGCTCTCCTGGGACTTTCACACACAACAGCAACCAGAGTCACACAGAACGGTGCGAAAAACAAAAAACATCCAGTGAGCAGCAGTTCTGTGGGTGGAAACACCTTGTTGGCGGGGGAGGTCACAGTAGGACAGCCAGACTGAAGGCTACAGTAACTCAAAAATCCACTTTGTACAACAGCAGTGGGCAGAAAAGCATCTCTGAACACACAACATGTGGAGCATCAAGATGGATGGACAGCAGACAACCACATCAGGGTCCACTCCTGTCAGTGAAGAACAGGGAGCTGAGGCCACAGTGGACACCGGCTCATGAAACTGGACTGTTGAAGGATGGAAAAACGTCATCTAGTCTGATCTCCATTTCTGTGCTGATAGGCAGATGGTCGGGTCAGAATTTGGCATAAATAGCATGAAGCCATGAACCCAACCTGCCTTGTGTCAACAGCTTAGGCTGGTGGTGTGATGTTGAAGGGAATGTTTGCTTGCCACAAATTGGGTCCCCGAACGCCATCCAAGCATCGTTTGAAAGCCTGTCTGTGTGCTGCTGTTAACCCTGTTCATCCTTTTATGGCCACAGATTACCATCTACTACTGGCCCCTTCCACTATGATGATGCATCGTGTCAAACAGCACAAATTGTCTCAAACTGGTTCCATGTCAGTGGCTCCCGAGTCACCAGATCTGAACCCAGTAGAGCACCTTTGAAATGTGGTGGAACGGCAGGTTGGCAACATGAATACGCAGCTGACAAACATACAGAATAACACAAAACAATCACGTCAACATGGAGCAGAATTGCTGAGGAATATTTCTAGTACCATGCTGAGTCCCTGCCATGAAGAATTCAGGCCGTTCTGCGAACAAAGGGGGGGGGTCCTCCCCGGTATCAGAATGGTGTTCCTAATAAAGTGGCCAGTGAGCATACACATGAGACCACTAGTTCTGTGTTTCAGTGCGCAGTTGGGCAGCAGAAAGGCCCTGAGGATGTGGGTAGCAGGAGCCTGAGGGTTTGATGATCTGCTGACTGAAGTAAAATACTCCTAAATAATACTACAGTTCTACTGACTGGTTGTTGACTCAGACCTGCAGGATGCCTGTGGTCTTGTCAGCCTCTAAAAGACTCAGTTTTGTCGTTTCTGTGGACATTACCAGTGTTGGTTGCATCAGTAATGTCCACAGGTCTTTCTGACTGGCACTTAAGAAACTGAGATATTTTCCCCTTTTCTTCACTCACTCCTTACCCCCGTAGCAGTTTGTTGGAACAGGACCTTCAACAGTGCTCCAGGACCTCACCTACATATCCTCACATCACATTCTTATGGAAACTCTTGGTTATCCTTGCTTGTGACTGATCTCTCCTAGTTCTACACCTTCTGCTCTTCCACTACTACCGTAACAGGCCAGAGACCAGATCGGACAAAAGTGCAGAGTTTATCGGAATCACAAAGTTGAGTGAATATCAGGGCAATCCAAAGACACAAAGGCTGATGATCCAGGCAGATGTTCAGAGACCAGAAGGGCACTAAATCATGCAGTCAATCCTAGATATAAAATCCAAAAACCGCAGTCAAAACACCTTGGAGACAGCAAAGCGCTCAAGCTGCTCAGATCTGTAACCCCCAAACACTCATTTTAACCCTGTTGCAAGGTGGCGACCGGTGGACCAACTGGGGCCGGTGACCAGTAGACCGGGGAGTCAGAGCGCCTGTAGGTGGTGCCAGAGCTTCTCATGACAACTACATTATTTTTGACTGAGGAAATTATAAATGGCTTGTATTCGCTAAATTGTCATCTACAAACCGGTGCAATTTATCAAACTGGGATCTGAAACACATTTACTGGCTGCATCACAGGTTTCTGCACAAAACACTGAGCATCTTTGCCTGGTGTATAAATCATACACAAGAGATGGTGCAGCTGGTGGAGTTTGTGGAGACTGTGTGGTTGGTGGAGATGGTGGAGATGGTGATGGTGAGAAGCACGGGATGTCGGTGAGATTCACACCTGGAAAAAGAGGGACCGTTCAGCACTTGTGTCACTGAAGGGTTGATGACTCATTTAAATTAAAATCTCTCATGACTGAAGAGGACCTGCTGCACAGAATCTGAGAGCTGGACAGTGTGAGACATACACAAAACCAGTCACAGTGATTCGCATCGTTTCACACAGTGATGCTGAAGCCCATTTTCACACGCATATAAACTCCTGCACTAAGATACACTTACAGTTATACCTTAGGACTGTAACACAGTGAGTCTCACACACACACACATACACACACACACACGCGCGCGCGCACGATCATGTCAAAGGTGTGTGGTATCTCACACAAAACCCCTTCCGTTCCTTCCCTTTCATCTTGAGAGAAAACAGCCTGATATAAGGACATTTGCAATGTCCTTTAAGACAAGGAAATGGGATTTTTGTTCTTCCACAGATAAAATGACAGCAGTAAAAAGGCAGAAATGCTGATTTAAAGGTCATCTTTGCACTACTTCCCAGTGGTAGAAGGTCAGTAAGACTCACGCGTGTTACTTGAGCCGAGGTGAATCTTGACCTTTCCGAGTTTGCAGCAATTTGTGCGTTTCTTGTACAGCGAGATGTTCTGAAGTTCCCACAGAGCTGGCCTTGTGGGGGGCTGCTGACAGGTGCGCGGCGACTGTAAGAAACGGCGCGGCTCTGGAGGACAAACCGACCTCAAGCAAACGTCAGCAGAGCAAAACCAGAGAAATCAGGCCACTAATCCAGCAGGAGGCCAGTTTCACCTCGCAGTTACGTGTAGCCTCTGCCTTCAGGACCTCACAGCCAACTACAGTTTCTGGAGCCGCTGCCATCCAACGCCGTGACACCATGGTTCTAGTTTCAGAACTGGTTAAAAAAGTTTGGTTTCACTTTCAGATTGTTTTTCCACAGCGAGCAAAGCTTTCAGTCTCACGGCATCCTGTGGTCCCTGTGGATTCGGGGAGAAATTGATTCTGAAAGGCTCACAATCGAGGAGCTGCAGCAGAAGGGAAAAACACAGTAGAGCAGAGTAATGAAAGAGAAATCACTGCTCTGGCAATTTCAGCTCTGCAAACACAAGGGATTTATGTTCTTGTGTTTTATGAAATTTGTCTTTTGTTTGATGTCACCAGTGTCTATATTTACTGCTCATGTCCATTCGTATTTGTCTGCGTTTCTGTATCTGCGCAGGTACAATTATGAGCCTATTTTTGCGCAGCATGTGAAATAGGATAAATGGTGTCGTTTGGCAAAAATCTGCTCTTTGAAATTAAACTGGACTAAAGATTTGTGGTGTGGGGGGTCATTTTCATAATCAGCTCAAGGACGGTTTCTCAAAGTGCCACTTCTGCAGTCTTTGCTGGATCTGGTCTCTGGGCTGTGATTCCACTTATTTTATTCATTTATTTCCTGCACACTGACCACCCAGCGCAGAATAATCACTTACAAAAGTCGGGGTTAAATCTTCTCCCATAAGCTCCTTTGTCTGAGGGCAGTGCAGCATAAAAGCTGTGAGGCTTCTTCTGGCTGGACAGTGGGGGGGGGGGCGGGAAGAGAATAGAATGGATCTGGGCGTTAGGGAGCAGGACAAAGTGACCGCGCTACTTAAGAAAGACATACACAGGTGTTCGAATCACGTATCTGCGCTTATTTACGTCTCAACCGCCACGTCCAGGAGCCCGCTTCCCTACAGGAGGCGCGACACCCTCGCTGGGCAGCAGGCGCGAGTCCTTAAGCCGAATCCAAACCCCAGGGGGCAGCACACCAGCCATCCTTCCAACCGCACAACCGGTCTAACACTTCCAAGTGCTGAACGTGGGCCTTGTGTCGCGTTAGAAAGCTGTTCGGTCACTCAGCCGGCTGAGTGGGAGAACCTGGCACTTCGGAGCAACTGGCCAGCTGGACACCTTAACCTGACCCCGAGTCAGCCAGGCCCTGGTTCAATTCTCCAGAAGGATCCTGCTTCGGGGCCGTAGCAGACGTTTCTGATGAGCAGAGGGCACATCCCGCAGGGTTAGAGTCACTTCAGGGTAAGAGCTTTTTATAAATAGGCAGAAGGTCACTGTGAAGAAAAGCTGAAGAAAGTGAATGAATGTGAATCTCCAGAGCAGAGCTTTGTTTACGGTTGGCACCTTCATGGTGGTTAAATGTATGAAGTGCTATAAATCACACTCACAGATAATTTAATACCAAACATTCTTTGAAGATGCGAATGTGAAGCGTTATCTTCTGACTGCATGATCCATCTCAGTTTGCAGTTCAGCAGCTCCTCATCGTACCGCCTTTCTGTCTGGATGGTGAGATGCCGACATAAACTGGTCAGTCTGTGTTAAATGGTTTCATTTATTCCTCTCTTTAATTCATCTTATGCTGTTCCTTCAGGAGGCCAAGTCAGTCCACATGAATAACAGGTACTTAATAGTCAGTTAATGCATCAGTCTGAGGTCTGCCTGTAAATGACTTCTTTATGGTCATCAAATAATTTACTAATAAGGAAGAATTGCATTAATTATTAACAGTATTTATTTAGCTCCTTGCAGTTGGACTCCAGCACCTGCAGCTGCCTCTTCATTCTTTCGGACGGTCCATGTAGACCTTGTCTAGTCTGGTGCTCTGCTTGGACCAGACTTCCACCCTCTGGTGGTTTACAGGGACGGTTTTTGATCTTCTGCTTCTGTGATGCACATGTCATTTCTCTTCTCTAACCTTCACCTTCTAGTTGTCCACACGCGCCACCTCTGATCACTATCCTTGCCCTCCTCGTGGTTCACAAGCACCACGTCCTTCCTTCTCTTTATGCCGAGCCACACAGATGTTCTCTCAACTCTGACACTCTCCCTTTGGGGCTCTCCACTGACCTTCTGAGCTTCTTCTGCTTGTCTGTGTGAGTCATCTCTGGCTTTCTGCTACGGTCCATATGAACCATCTCTGACCCTTTGGTGGTGCTTTGCTTTGCTGCCACTGGTCAAGTATTACAGGAGTATTATAGTAAAAGTGCCCTTTTACCTGGAGCCAAAGCCACTTTCCAATCCTCTAGATGCCTTCAGAGAACAGGGAGAGTGATGCTGTACCTTACAGCTTAGTGAGGTTCTGTATCAGAACAATGTTCAGCAACACTTGGAAATTCTTCTCCCTCTTATCTGCCCCTCTAGCTGACTGGTGTTTTGTTTCCTACTTAATAGTGTTTCAAAGCCCACATCTTTTGTCTTGTTCTCACATTGGCGAGAGCAGCCAGCAATGGGGGATGCGCTGCGGTCCTGATGGGCCACATTAGTCAGGATGAGACGTCACTGAACCCGAGGTTCCTGGAAAAACAGTAGCGCTAAAGCTGCATGCAGGAAAATATGCAGCCAGCTGTTAAAAATAAAATTTGTCTTCACACAATAACTAAACGCAATAAAGGCCCATTTGTGTGGAAATGATGGACTGTAATTGACGTGTTGGTCCTTCAGCATCTTCCCCTTCATGTGGCTGTCAGAGTAAAAACAGGTGCAGTTACATTCTGGTTATAGTGATGATACTTTGAAAACCTCAGTGTTGCCCTTCGCTGGACAGACGTGTCCGGCTGTCCCTCAGGTGTCATTGTCTGAATGCGTGTGTACGTTGTCACCGTAATGTTGAGTTAAATGTGAGCTTCACTGGGAGTTTGACAAATATAAACATGTTTGTTCCACAAGCTCTGAAGCGTCCAGTGCTCATGTTTGTCAGATGCTCTAAAGCATCAATTTGCTGTTTGAGAAATAAACCAGCTAACCTGTTCCACGACTGTGTGATTCCTCCTGCCATCCACACATGATGTTCTGGTGAACTGGAGACTCAGAAATGAATGAGTGTCCTTCATCATGGTCTCTTCCCTCTCCAGGGTTCCTCACATTTTCCTCCGTCCCCAGGAGATCCTCTGGCACTCAGTCTGGATGAGAACCAGGAGAACGTGAGCAAATGGACAGCATTTGGGAGTTCATCGCTTTACAGGTTCCATGCTGACGCTCAGAACATCTGACCACGGCCGGGCGTCTCACACACTGTCTGTGATGAGATCGTCCACGGAGTGGTGGCCAGTGGTGCTTTGCTGGCTGTAAGGATGAAATGACTGCGTGCCAGGTGGACTGACTCAGGAGGTGTCATCTGCTGCAGTGTCAGTGAATCTCTGGGCCTGGGTACTGATGCTGCTGGGATGGTCATGTGTCTCCTCCACCAGGTTTGCCTGCTCAGCGCAGCACTCAGCTTCTTTATTTATTCATCTTAGCAATTTGTCAAATTGCCCAGCTTGTGTTCTCATCATCTAAAGCACCAGAATTTGCATGTATATTTATACATTTATCCAACACTTTTCTTCTCAGTGACATTCAGCTCAGAGTGAAAAAGGTCAGCAGATGAGCTTTACATACAGACACAGGCTGAGGTGTGTGTGACACCACCATATTGCTAGTTCACATCCCTCCAGTTCCCGCCTATAGAAGTGACACTCAGACAGCGAATACACCGATGATCACAGCAGAGGCTCATGGACTCATTCATGTAGCTGTCAGAAGGTCAGGAGAGAAACGGCTCTCAGAGAGGTGGGTTTGGGGGGATTCAGCAGCTCTGTGGGATACGGGGAGCTCATTCCACTTCATTGTGGACAGAACCAACATCCTGTGGAATGTTGATTTTGGAGCTTGGAGGCACAGTACTCCTGCTTGGGTGGAGGGAGCAACCAGGTTCTGTATTTAACCACTTGGGCAAATACCTTGACTATGAGAAGTTGCTTGAACTGAAAAGGTACTACAGCAGCATTAAGGCCTGAACCCACAACCTTCAGGTTACTTCTCCATTTCGTCTCCAGTTCTTTAAGGGCTGCTGTCCATTGGTGGCAGGTACAGCTCATACTTCATGACTGAAAATGCTCAAAATATAAAGTAGTTTAAGTGAACTGTGGTGTGTGTGTGTGTGTGTGTGTGTGTGTGTGTGTGTGTGTGTTTGAGCCCATGCTTACTTCCGTGTCAGTGTTGTGGCTCAAGGTGTTGCAGGAGGTATAAATCAGTTCCCATTTGTCATACTGACTCATGGCTCCTCAGCTCAGAGCTGCTGGATAAGGAAGTAAAAGGTTTCATGGCTGAGATGCTGTTATCGGTTAATAATTCCCATAATCCTGCAGTGACTGGATGTTGCAAAGCATCACTTGCACACACTGCATACACACTCATCCTGAATACTTGCATTTACCTCATGCCAAGTGCTGCATTTCATCTCAGCTTTAGGAAACACAAACTTGCCTCATGTTTCCATGTGTTTCCCCTAAAGCAGGACTTGGTCTAGCAGGTGGGCCATGAAGGTCAGTGGAGTTCGGAGGCGGCAAAACTTTGCTCAGATGTATATTACACTTCCATAAATGCACAGAACGGGCTGCTGAATCGCTGAAGGGTGACCGAGAAGAAGCTCAAAAGTGCTTTTCTGAGCACCGAAGTTCTTCTAAGAGCAGGGAGAAACCCGCACTTGTCCTTCCACTGGCCTTCACGGGGTTGTCTTACGGAATTTTGCTCCACACTCCTCCTTCCGTCCTGCATGTGACGCCCAGCTGGTGGCTGTTTGCAGCCTTCGTAAACTAGCAACCAAGCTTCTGTTTGGCTGTGTTTGTTAGCCAGGAGACAGAGATGTTCTGCTGAAGGCTGGGGCCGAACAAGTCGGAAAAACTCATTGCTCAAATTGTCAGGCACTCCGCCTCATCCTTCTCCACCGTTCTGCTCGATTGGCCTCCCATCTAGGCAGGGTCTTAACGATCATGTTGGGGGAAAGACAGCACGTTCCTTCATGGGCTGATGCTGAAAGCTATCAAAGGATCCATGAAGGGACACAAACCAAACGGCAAATAACTAAGGCAGCAACATAATAGCTTTTTTGTAAAATGAAAAACAAAGTCGTTCTCTAAAGCAGGAGCAAATGTGTTGAGCTGAACTGGGAAGTTTGAGCTGAAACTACAGGTTTCTCCCTACTGGGCTGTGGTGGCTTCACTGAGGACAGTTTGTCTGGAGGCCTTCTTGACCAGGACACAACTCCTGTTGATGTTCTCCTCAGACTGCTGAGCTCTACCTCACACCCAGGGCCAAAGGTGACAAAAAGCAGTTTATCAAGAACATCAACCGTGAATAAGACAGCTGCTATATCTGAGATAACCTTCCAGTATAAGAAAAAGGAAACTTGAAACAGATAAAATTCAGATCAAAGACTCTATACGGCAACTGCAGCACAAAGATGATCATCAGGGTGGCTCTGGTCAAAAGCAAATGCGTGTTGTGAACGAGCGAGACACCTCTTCACTTGTCTGGGAAAACAGGTCTGCTTTGAGAGCGACACCAAGAAAAGATCCTCCAGCAGCATCACTTTGGTTTGTTAAAAAGTGTTGCTAGGAAACCAGGGCCCCTGCCAGCAATGTGGCTCCAAGTGTCCACTGCCAGTGTGACGTGATGCTCCCAAGTTTGTGAAGCAGGTGTGTTTCCTGTTGGTTGGCTGGACCTTCTGTAAACCTAAAATCTGCTGCAGAAACTCCTCTGTTTCTTTACTGTGGAGGCAGAGGCCGAGAGTCATTGTCCATTATGTAGAGGAGCCCACCAGTCCAAGTCCTTCCTCGTACCACTTTCTCCAGATACTGCAGCCCAACCCCCAGCAACACATCAGTCGTCCTCTTCAGCATATTCAGCCTGCTGGGCCACCTGTAGAAACGCTGCTGCCCCAACATACAACCACACTCTCCACATACACTGGGACTGTTTCCACAGTCCAGGTTCAGATTGAACATACGCTAGAGATCTCCACACAGCTGCTCTCACAGTCCTTCAACACCCTCAGACTGATGCCATCTGGCCCTGCAGCTTCCCAGGCCTCCCTCACAAAACTTCCCTTGTTCCTTCTTCACGTGGGCACCAGGGGAAACACTGCAGGGTGGCCAGTGCTGGGGGGTGAAGTCAGGAGGCGTGTGGGAGTCAGCAAAGGGGGGGGGGGTGAGGAAAGGAGAGGAGAGGAGAGGAAAGGAGAGGCGAGGGGCTTCATGTGTAGGTGTGAAATTGGAGAGATGGGCAAACCTGTCAAAAACCTGCTTTAACTCATAAGGATGGTCACTGTCCACAGAGTCCCCACTGACCTGCAGATGTTCTTCAGGTTGTACCGCACCCCCCGCACAGCCTCACCCCCAGCACACAGTTCTGCTGTTCATACACATTGATGTACAGTAGCTTCAGCACAGGCGATAAGTCCGTCTATATCCTCCCGCTGTGGTTCTCAGAGCAGCTCCTCATCGGCCTTTGGAGAACATCCCTCTCTCACCTGATGGCCACTACATGTACAGAGGGTTTATACAGTGTTCTGAGGTGGACCAGGCTGTGGTCCCACGTGCCAAGTGGAGAGCTGCGTCACCAACATTAGCAACGTTAGCATAGAGCCGACCCACAAACCTGGCTGGTAAATCCCACAAACTTAGTGTGAACCTGTTGTCACCTTGGACCACACAGACAGAGGACACCACTCCAACGGCTCAGATCCTGAACAGGTTGCAGGTTCACAACTTGCATTGGTTCTGCTCTAGTGCCATTAAGGGAATGTCTTTACCTGCTTCTTTAGTAAATGCACCTTTACATCTCAGTAGAAGTGTCCAGTCACAGACAGTGCAACTCCCATCCCAGACCAAGATGCACATCTGTAGAAGCTGGTGAGGATGGAAGTACAGCTCTTTTCAGTCTCCTCAGGAAGTGGAGATGCTGTTGTGCCTCGTTCACCAAGTGGGCTGTGTTGTGGGTCTAGGAGAGCTGCTTCATGATCTGACCTCCCAGGAACCTGAAACTGAGCACCAGCTCCACTGCTGAACCACCAGTACACACAGGAGCACGGGCTGCTCGAGTCCTTCTGAAGTCAACAGTGATCTCACTGGACTCATTTCTGTAGCCATCAGGAGATCAGGAGAGAAATGGCTTTGAAAGAAATTAGGTTTGGAGGGATTCAGCAGCTCTGAGGGACATAGGGACCTCATTTCTCCACCGAATATCAGTTTTTATCATGAACATCAGTGCTTTGTCTTCATATCTGCTCACCAGGTTTTTCTGACAGAGAGAGAGAGAGAGAGAGAGAGAGAGAGTCAGTATCAGTGAGACTCTGCTCTCTACACTCAGTGCCACTTGGAGCTCAGTGTGTGTGTAGGTGTGTGTCGGTGTGTGTTCTTGTGTGCTCTCCTCTGGTTCTGCTGCAGTGTGTCTCCGTCTCTCGCTGCTCACGATGATCCTCCAGCTCGCGGCGCTCCTCGGATCGCTCCTCTGCGGCACTTCAGGTAGGATCCGTGTTCACTGGCATGTCTGGTCTCACCGCGGTCCGCGTCGTGTGTGGACTGAAAGATGTAAAGATGTGGCGATAGTAAGGAGAACATACGGTGGATGGAGATGATGGTGAAAATAATGATGATGGAGATGATGATGCACGAGACGGGCAGCCGGTGGCGCTGCGCTCTTTGGCAGTTCGATCACGTTCTGGTCGGTGTGTGTGTGTGTGTGTGTGTGTGTGTGTGTGTGTGTGCGTGCGTGTCGTGCTGGAACAGTCAAGCTCGAACCTCAGTCCTTCTCCCGACATTCAGTTCCTGGTCAGTAAATTTGTGCAGGGACCTCCGGGACAAAACGGTGACACACGCGCACACACACCGTGTGCCCAAACGCATGTCGTTCTGCTAAGAACCTCCAGCGTCTCTACAGTGAACTTCGCGGGTCTCCGGTTCGATCACAGTGTCTATTTTCTGCTCACTGTGTTTCTCAGCAACGTGTATTTTGCACCGAAGTCCATGTTGCGCCGCGAGTAGAACCGGGTTAGAATGCCGGTGGTAGCGCTTCTGCTGGGGGTCACCTGGTCACAGTGGGTAGAGTAGAGGCACCCGAGCTTGTGCGTGTGGGGTGACAGCTGTCGGGTTACAGTAACGCTGAGATGCGGTGTGTTACAGTACGTTACTGAGGTGCACCATGTTGCACTGTGTGTTACAGTCTGCCAGCGACGTGCTGTGCCTCACGTTCCCTTACACTGTTGTTACACTCACTGTGTGAAAAGGTTGAAGTTCTGCGGGTCCCGACAGAAACTGAGTTCCTGTGCAGACAGCAGGGGGGCGACAGAGAGCCGTGAACGCAGAGCCTGCGCAGTTCACACACCCTATTATTATTATTATTATTATTATTCCTGAGAAGGTTCACAGTCTGTCCTAGAATCGCTAGGCATTGCTGTGCACTATGCTGTGAAAGTACACACACACACACACACACACACACACACACACACACACACACACAGAGTTTGCCCTCTGAATGCTTGGTCCAGAGCAGCAGACAGGCGACCCCCCCCAGCTGCTGGATATAAAAGGTGTTCAGGTGGATTGAATGGATGAACAGAAACAGAGCTGTGCAACACAAACTGCTACTTCATTTTCCTCCCTCCTGAAGTCTGACTTGCAGGGTGACACTTTTTGTGGGTTCTGGAAGTCTCCGTGGCTTTGCATGGCTTTGTGGGTAACCAGAGACCACAACTCTCCACTAGTGGCACCACCAGACAAGACTGTAGAGTTACTGTATACAACAGTACCTGACTGTAATAAAACTCTCTCCCTCTGTCTGTCTCTCCATCTCTCCCTCCCTCTCTGTCGCACTTTCCATCTTTCTGTGTCTCTCCTTTTTTGTTGTTTTTACTCCTGCTGTCCTAAAAGGTGTAAAGTTAACAATTTGTCTATTTCTACAGGTTTGAAATTTAATGATGCATTCTGGGACAGGTGCTTTTCTCAAAGGTTCAACATCAGACTCCTTGCCAAATTTCAATCCGCTGTCTTATGGCTGTGATGAGCGCTGGCAGCCGGTGGAGTAGCGATTGCAGCCGCCACTGTGCTCCTGAGGGACTCGGGTTCGACTCCCACTTCCTGCTGTGGTGCCCTGGGTCAAGGAACTGACACTGAAGTGATGCGGTAAAACTGTGCAAGTGGGTAAATCCATGTTGCTATAGATGAAAAAGGAGACTTCAGAGCTGTGCTGTGGGAGTGAGGGGGGGCTGAAGTGTGTTGTCACTGAATTGTGGCCAGTGTTCAGCTGGGAACCAGGCCACATCACTGACCTGTCAGCTGCTGTCAGTGTCCCTCCTTACTGCCCCACCCCCTCTGCAAGGAGAGTGCTGCTCACCTGTATCTCCTCAAATGAGAAGTTTGCAGGTTCACGTCACCTTAATCACACTCAGTCCTGTCTGTTGGGTTTAATCTGGTGTCGCTCTTCAGCTAATGGTGTTACTTACCCCCCACCTAGGGCTTCACACACAACCAGGGAGCTTGACACCCCACTGTTATCGCTCTCTTTACACTGTGGTAAATTGCCTGGCAGATGGACATCAGGTCTGGGAGTCGGGCACATGTAACAACGAAGGCCTGATTGGCAAATGATGTCACTGGAAGTGTCTGTCCATCTAGCTGTCTTTTCATTGCTATAACAAACATTTATTACTGCATGAAGGCATCCAAGCTGGTCTCAGTAACCATGGCGATCAGAGGGCACTGAGGCTGGTCTCAGTCACCAAGGTTATCATAGGGCATCAACACTGGCAGCTCAGCAGCTCCCTTGATCATTGGGTGTGTAAAGAGCACAACCACGTGGATGGTGCCAGGAGAGCAGTCAGCTGTGGGTGGTGCGGAGAGGTCCATCTCCCTGCTACTGGCCCTCAGGCAGCATGCAGAAACCAAAGACACGTTATCCGTGGTTAATGAGGACCGATCGGCAGACAGATGCTGTGTGAGCGTCAGGTCGACTCCGTCCTACATTTTCACACTGATAACAGATTTATGAGGTGGAGAAGTTCAGGTTCTAAGGCAGCAAACATCTGCACTGCAGCTCCATCTTTGGCTGAGCCTCATGACAGCAGATGTGGTTTCCTGTCAGTGCCATCATCTACATTTTGCTCCTCCACGTGTCACCACTAGCCCCCAAGCAAAGACTCCACCCCATGAAAGAGAGGTGGGAAACTGAGTGGATGTTAAAAACTGCTGAACCAGCAGAGAAAGTACTGAGGTGTCAGGTGCTGAAGGCCCTGGGGGGCACTCGTCTTTGAGGTCCATCACGGTCGCGGTGATGGAATGCGGGAGTCGGACCGTCGCCAGGCGATAGGGTGTGCGGAGCAACATGGGCCCTCAGGGGTAGCTGGGCAGGACTCTGCGTGCTCTCCGAGAGGTCACCCTACATTGTGAGGCTCTACTTCTCCACAGGTGCAGAACTGGGTCCTCTGTCTCTGCCGGTCACTGCTGATGACGACAACACAGGAAAAGGTGACTCTCAGCTTTGTTGGATAAACATGCAGGTCTGATGGTTTGGCTGGAGGTGAATCCCTCCTGGTCAGTAAAGCACACTGGGCAGCAGCTCGTGTTCCTGTTGAGGAGGTCAGAGCCATTTGCTTGGTATCGTGGTGACAGGAGGTGACAGGAGGCATCTGTATCAGACCTCCAATTATTAACACTGACCCCCCCGCAGGCCGGGTAACTGCTCACAGAGCCACCATCTTCTCTGAAGAGCTGCAAAAGAATCCGAGGAGAAAAACCTTTAATTACCCAACTGTTTATTGTTACTTTTAATTGCTTTCTGATTGGAGCCACAACGCTGTTTTCCCATTTTACTCTCTTTTATACCCTTCATTTTACACTCTTTCCAATCACAAGTTCTCAGCCAAATGAGCTCTTCCCACGGTTACTTCATCGCGTCTAATTGTGTCGTAATTGCGCACATTTAATAAGGTTCTGGGTGGGACACACACTTTTCCACTCTGACTGAGTGTGTGTGTGAGCAGAGAAAGAGCAGGAAACACACACACACACACACACACGCACAGCACCCTCTGGTGGGTCTCACATGGCCCACTGGAACTCATGAGGAGCATCCAGGTGTCCTGATGGCTTCAGTTCTCATACACCTGTGTGAAATTTGTCCTTCCTCCCAAACCCCAGTGTGGCTCACACACCCTCTGCTGTCTGTCACTTTAATGGGCACAAAAAGGATAAATGACAAAAAAGAAAAAGGAAACAGTCACGTTATTTTTAATGAGCAGCTTGGCCCCCGGTGACACAACAGTGACAACTCTGTGAAGTTATTGTCGTTATGGGAATGACACCTGCACGCCACTGTGTGTGTGTGTGTGTGTGTGTGTGTGTGTGAGAGAGAGAGCCTGCAGGTGAACAAGACTGACTGCAAGGTCATAGGCCACGTGGTTACCATGGCAACACATTGGTATGCACATGGAAATGGCCCACAAGGTCTCACTCACTGTCACTGATCTCTTTGTTTTAATTTCTAAGAGTTTTGGCCAGATTCTCAGTGTGCTGGGGATCTGCAAGGGCTGAGGCCTTGGGGAGCACCTCTGTGCACCAGCAACACTGAACACACCTGGGCGTTAGTTCACAACCCCCTGCACCTGTGCATGGCTGGGGGCCCCTCCCTTTCTGTGCCTCGCGCTTTGTTATAATCTGTTGAAAAGAGGCCGAAGATCCGGTCGATTGGTTTGCTGGTGGGCCAGCTGGTCAGCTGGACGTTCAGTTGCTCGGCTGGTCAGTTTTTCGACCGATGGGTCCGTTGACTGGTTGGTCAGTCGGTGGGTCTGTTATTTTGCTGATCAGAAGGTTGGGCTGTCGGTTGGTCAGTTTACTGGTTGTTCGGTCGATCAGTCGGTCAATTGGATGTCCTGTCCACAGCACCCTCCTCCCTCAATCCCTCACATTCCAGGATGTGCAGCTGGCATTCAAATACGCTTGGAGACGTTGCCATGGGGACTGGGGGTGAATCATCGAAGGAGTAGGAAAGGAGGAGAAATCTGAGGCTAAGCTTGGAGATAAAGGATCAGCTTGATAAGACCAGTGATCCTTCTGGCATCTCCTTGGCAAACTCCCAGCTCAGAGGTTCAGGACTGATGACCTGGAGACTCTGTGAAGCCGGGATGAAAGCAGCAGTTTGTGCTGTAGGGGGCGCCGCTTCACTCTGCACACGCTTCATACAGGCGTCCAGTGCGGACACGCTGCTTGACACCATGTTGCGCTTGAAACACGTTCTGTACCACTGTGGACAGTCCAGCCGCCGGCCTGAGGTCTCCTCCTTTAGTGTCACTCTGGGGCACAGAAATCTACATGCTTAATTTTTACACAGCTTTTTCCTCACCAGGGTAAGAAAGGAGCATAAAAGTAATAGTTTTAAACCACAAGGCACATGAGGTCGAGGGGCTGAGACAAGAGCAGGAGGCAGTTGATGACCCTCTGCAGAGACACCCCCCACCTTGTCAACAGCGGCTTTACTTTGCAGACAGAGAACTGCTGTTGTACCTTTATTTACCCCACTGCTCACCACACTGCTGTCTGTCTGTGTGACAGAGCCATTGTAGGATGCAGCTGTTCCCTGGTGTCTGGCATCCCTTGTCACCTCCCCTGGGCTGAGTGGACGCTGTGAGAGATGATGGTCAGTGATGGTGCATGAGAGCAGGTCTGTGGCAGTCAGCTGTGTCTGATGATGACAACATGTGTTTCAGTCTGTCTCTGAATTCTACAGTTTTGGGTTGCAATCTTTTGCCAGGTGTGTTTGACTCCCCACCGTGTGACACACTGGTGTGGCACCACTGGGACTCCCCTACACCCCACTGACTCCTGCCAGCTGTTGTTTGCACATGCCAGATGTTAGTGGTGCTGCCAGGAAGTTGCTCTCCTGTGGCCTTGGTGCTTTTTCACCTCTGCGGGGTAAAGTGGTCTTCATCTACAGCTGCTGAAGAACATGCAGCATCTCAACACTCTGTTCTTGCACCTCCGGGGGGCCAGACACGCTTTCTCACGTGGTGCTGCTGGGTGGAAACATCTGCTAACTTCTTCCTCCTCTCTGAGTGTAAGACTCATCCGTGGTACTTACAGCAGGTCTCTCGTTTTTTGTTATTTTTCTCTTGGGGAGCTTCTTGTTGATGTTTAAACTGATATGGATTCATTGTTCATCTTATCACTGCTGAAGTTATTCTTGGTGAGATGGTGCTCATCTCTGTTCTTCCTGCTGCTGTCAAGATTGTTGTTGTTTTCCACAGAGAACAAACATGTTTACAGTTGGTTAAAGAAAATGTCTTGGGTTAATGAGATGGTGCAGGAGAAGCCCATTAACACCAGTTTTATGTTTGCTGTAATTGTTAAACTGTTATTATGGGTTGGAGAGAGATTATGATCTTCAAATTTGAATTGGATTTCCTCAAAGCAAAACCAACTTTAAAGTGGTTTCATACACAGTTAAACACTGGAGAACATAATTACAGGAGCTGCGTTCACTTGAATCACGTCACCTCAAAAAGGTTCTAACATCGGGGGAAAAAACATGAAATTTCCACCCGGGGAGGCAGTTACAGAATGTCACCCTCCGTCAGTTACAAAAACCCCTATTTAATACAGTACAGACAGGTGGGTGAAACACGAATGACACAGGAGTGCAGTTTTTACCGCAGTACAGCGGGACACACCCACGCTGCAGCACTGCCCCCTTCTGGAACTTTCTCTTCCCCTGCCTTTCTAAAGCAGCCGAGCAAATGGCGTAAATAAAGAGAGAAACGGCCACCAAAAGTAGCAACGGCAACAGCAACAGCTGAGCCTCTCGCCGGTACAGCAAGGAGACGTGACGCCGCTGCGCAGGGGGGGCCTTACCTGTGGCCGAGTCTCTGCAGGAACGGCCGGGCGCGATGTCTCAGGCCGGAGCGCCAACAGGCTGCAACACGGCTCGCGTGAACACGGTTATTAAAGGTGCCTCGTGTTAAAGTGTCTGCAAATTAGAGCAGCGAGTTACACACTTAAAAAATCGTTTGTTCTGCTGTATTGACCCCAGTCAGCGCAGCTGTATGAATTATTTAAATGTAAATTTGATGCAGAACTAAAGAGAGCACAACTTGTCCTGGACAGAAATATAAGAACACATATAATAATGTGAAGTAAAAAACCGCATGAGCAGGATGAAAAGTGAAGCCTTTGTGATTCTGCGCACTACTGTACTGTAGTGCAAATGGAGGAGCTGCACGGTTAAGACAACAGCGGCAGCTTTAAGAAGCACATTAACCGGGTTTGTGTGAACTGAAGGCTTGCGGGAGCAATACACACACACACACACACATACACACGTACACACTCACACTCAAACTCACGCACACTCACTCACTCACACACACACCCCGGGCAGGGGCTTCTCTCCCAGGTGTGCAGTACAGGACTTACGCTGAGCAGGAAAGACGATGGGAACAAGGGTGCGGTGCAGAAAATTGCTCACTTCCTTTCTTCTCCCTCCCAGCTCCTGCCAGTCCTGTTGGACACAACCGAGGCCAGACACGCAATCCTCTACTGTTGCTCTGCCTCCTCAGGTAGAACCTCATTCTGTAAAGGCTGGAAGGAAGAAGTTTGTTGGTGTTTGTCTGTTGCTTTCTTTGTCTGTCATTCCGCTGCTGTGGCACCACTTTGGTTCTGGGATGGAACCAAACATCAAGATCTAGCAGACTTCCTACCAGAAGGAGATGTGCAACCTGCAGCAGAAGGTTATGCATACAGTGGTGTGCAGAAGGTCCTTTGCAGGATCCACCTTTTCAAGTGGTCATGAACTCTTGCTCAACTCTAAGGAATGACAGAAGCTGTGAGATGTATTTCCACCTCTGCTGTTATTTCTGGAGGATTAGTGGGGGATTGAAGGTCGGGGAGGTCAGGCTGGTTTGTTTCTCATCATGCAGTTCTGCTCATTTCGCAGGAGGTGCGCAGGCTGGCGCTGAGCTCCCATTGTGGCCACAGGGGTATGAGGAGTTTGGGAAATGCAGTATTTTGTCTGCTTTGAGCTTCACAAATGCTCCACCGTCTTGCTTTCCATCACTGCTCTCTCTTGCTGCGAGGCGTCCAAGTGCCTCCTCTATTTATACTTCATATATACATGTTTTATTTACACGGCAAGGATATGTGGGAAGGACACTTCTCTCCCTTTTACACACAGCGGCATATGCTCACAGCCACACACAAACACACACCCACACACTCGTATTCACACACCCATCTTCATTGTTACGTGAAGGTTCAGTGCTGCTGCAGAATTGGTGAGAAAGAGAAGCTTCCTCCTTTGCTAATAAATCTCAGCTTTCTCAGTGTGAGGTTAAGGGCCTCGATCCCTGGAGAAATGCTGAGAGCTGATCCGGTCCATTGCTTACAGCCCCAGAGGAGCCACCCGATCACGAACGTGGTACTGAGGTCTGCCGGGCGTATAGTCAGAACCGCCACCAACCCCCTGTGTTCCCTTCATGATCCGGGCTGCTGTCCCTGTGTCCCTAAGAGCTGCTTTTCTGCTAAATCCATCACCTTGTTCTTCCCTTTGAAGGTTTTCGTCTCAAAGGTTTTCCGTTTAAATTAAGTGCTGCTCTTTCATTTTAATATTTATTTATTTTACTCTAATGTTGTTTTGTTTTACTTAATGGCTGCCATTCTGCGACCCAGAGGCCTTTTCCGAGCAGAGAAGGGGGTAATTTATGGCTTTCAGAGACCACGGCTCTGTCGTCTGCTGACATGAAAACCTTCCCGTCAACTTATCGCAGCTTCATTATCATAATATTGTGACAACCAGACTGAGTGATATGATAATATGAAGCAACTAATCCTGTTAACTGAACGGAAATCAGCATTAGCGTGCGAGTTGCGGTTAGTCGGGAGGTAGGAGCAGGAACGTTCGTTGTCCATGAGCTCAGCCTGACCTGCAGAAAGGCCACCGGACCGCAGGCACTTATGATGGTGTTAGAAACACTTGTATTGGTGCTAGATCAGAATTTTGACAGTCTTGGAGTGATGCTGTCTTTTTGCACTGGGTGTGAAACGGTTTTCATTTGCACTTGGATAAATGTTTGCGCTTTAGTTGTGTTTGGTTTGTATCCTGGACTCATTTCCTACAAACCCTGTTCATACCCTGCTTCCTGGAGGAGTGTCATTCTGACCAGCAACTCCTGGGAGATGTTCAGGAAGCAGAGCAAACAGAGAGAGAAAAGTGTCCCCATGTATCGGTCTTCAACCAAGAAGGTTCTCTGGCTTATTCAGCTGCAGCTGATGGATCGAGGCCCACTGTGCTGCTTGTGGATGGAGCCGAAGGACTTTGCTGGTCTAAATCCATGAGCATCTGCCCTGCTGTCTCCGTACTGCCACAAAAACACACCATAAGCCCCCCATTTTCACTGACACACAGCCTCAGCCGTCTTCACACTTGCTTTCCATGCAGCAGACAGGAGTTGGAAGAGACTAGAGAGAAAGACCTCAGTGGATCACTAAAGAAGGCAGGAAAAGGCCTCACATCTGCGCTCGACCCCATTGATCCAGCGTCACCTCTACACTTTGCAAAAACATTGGTGTAATTTACTAAATTATTATCTGCTCAGCAAACCGAGGCAAAGTCCACACCAGCAACCAGTGGCTCCTCGGGTCACTGGGTCTCAGCTGTTCTGTGGATCTTATTATTATCATAAGTCACAGTATCTGAGACTTACAATGGACTGTGAAACTGTCAGGGCGCATCTCTTCCGGCTGGGGCTGGAACCCACACTGTACTGGTTGTGAGTTTGTCTGCCTCACCAGTGTGAGATCACCTTGGTGAAGCCCACGTTTCTGTATTCCTCTGTGCGACAGCAGCGTGGTCCAGCTTCCCGGAGGTACGGCAGGGGGTGCGATGGCCCAGGGCGCCGCGGCCCTCCGGTAGGACCGGGAAATCCTGCTGACTTCCTGCGTAATCCTGTTTGCTGGAGGGAATAAGCCGTTTACACCCCGGGAACCGGTGACTCCGGTGGAACCGGTCCAGGTGCTGTCTCTGCCGGAGGTTCCTAGTGACCGAGGACTGTGCCACGTGGCCTCAGGAACGCAGGACCTCCTGCTGCTTGTATCTGATGCCCCCGTACGCTGCAACATGACAGCAGATAAAGAAGATCTGTTCATTTAGGGCAGCAGGCCGACGCCTTGATCCAGAGCTCACAGATCACAGAAAATCCCCCCGATTTTAACCAAGCAGCTCAATATGGAGCACTTTGGATTAAGTGCCTTTCTCAAGGGTTCTCCTGGGACCACCAGTTCCCTCACGGTGGCCCGCAGTGTCGTCCACTCCAAGGCGGTGCTCATTTATCCATCGGTGCAGGTCATACAGGTCACACAGGAGGTTCCGCACCAGCGGAAAGCAAATCAGCCAGTGAACATGAAGCTCTCAGCACCTTCAGCACAAATCAGCCAAATGGGCCGCAGTCGTGGTGAGCGGCGCCATTAAGCACACAGCACCCGTTATCCAGACGGCCTCTTTCCGCACTAAAGCACCATCGCAGCCGGGAAACGTCAGACCCTCATCTTCATCTCCATTAATGCCCAACGAAGCCTGCTGGATCTGGAGAGGTTCCCTCAACATGGGGACGTTCGCACTGCAGGTCAGTGCTCAGCCCCCCCACGAGGACAGGCCGTGGCCAGCGGCTCCTGCCGCCCGGTCCACAGTTGAGGGTTCCCTCGTTGTTTCTGAACGGTTGCCGCCATTTCAGGAGAAGAAAAATCCAGGGTCGTGTTTTGCAGGGAACTCGTTGCGTTCGTCCAAACCCTTGTTGACAGCCGCTGTGCCGCTGCTCGGGGGTGTAAATCCTCTCCAGACGCCTTATTTAGCGTTTTCAGTGTCTGATTGAGGGGGAAACGCGGACAGAAACAGCTGAGTTTGTCGAACGCAGCATCGCCGCGAGCCGAGCGGCAATTAGCGTGCAGAGAAGCTGCTGACCTTTGCGAGGTGGAATGAGCTCTTTGAAGTGGAAGAGTGAAGCCGTGGCTGATGAGGGCGGCCTCACGTTTGCCCTCTTCCCCCAGCGGTGGCGCTCTTCTCTCTCTCACTTATGGCTCGAGGTTCGCCGTGCGCTCAGGGACCCTGGATCTCGCTCATTTCGACTCCCCTCGCGTTTCCCTCGTTTTGCCACCGCCCTTGACTCCGGGGGCCTCTGGATGCATCTCCACACCCTTCCACATCCACACCTCCCTCTTTCCCAAACACGTCCCGTGTCTTTCTTTAACCTGCGGACTCCAGGAGGAGACACTGAGCTGTTTGAGGGACTGTGATGCCTGGTCGTGTAGCCAGGTCACATGCTGCTGCTCCAACAGGCTGAAGCCACCCGCCTGTTTCTGTTCATTTCCCTGAAATAGCCAATTCAGGAAGCTCTGCCCATCTCATCCATCAGCCAGCTTGCCTCTTTTCCTCCCTTTCTCCACACAGTGGGTCTTGCAAAGTCTGATGAGGGTTCGGAACACTGAACGGGTCGGCCAGGCGAGGCGCTGCTGCTGTTACTGACAACGTCGTTTTGGTTCTTGACTTCCCCTCGGTGAGGGGTTCACAACCCATCTGAAGTGTGAGATGGTGGTCAATGTGAATGCTCCTGACCTGCTACCTTGTCTGTGTGTGGATATCTTCTGCTGTTCTTGCAGATGTAGTGATGATGAAGATGGAATGTTGCAGGACCTTCTAGGAGTTACTGACTGTACCACCACAAGGAGCCACAGTTGCTCTTGTGTCTGTGATGACAGGGACATGGACCAGCAGGGAGGCCAGGAGGCCACCAGGGAGCAAGAAGATGCTGCTCACAGTCATCATTTGAACAGTATCACACACC
>UFQX01005249.1:53932-206432 GCA_900497675.1 Arapaima gigas | reverse complement strand
ATTTAGGTGTATATTTCACTGAACTATGTGGGCTCCTCGTGGACTGACCCCACAACCTTCTGGGTGGAGTTTAGTGACCCCTGGGTCAGCACTGTGCAGATGTCCTGCCGGTTTATCAGTCACAGAGGAGCAGTTTGCTGTGTGCTGAAGCATCTCTTGTTGGGTTGTGGGTTCTAAAGGGGCTCAGTGGTTCCCCTGACCCCACCGGGCTAATGGCTCTGGCAAGAATTAGCAGGATTTGAACCCATTTCAGTTGCCACTTCACCACCCTGTCACTGTCCTTGTGCTGTGTTTCACCACGTCCTTTACAGGTAAGGGGAGCAGTGCCAGAGGGCTGGGGGGTCAGAGCCACCAGGTGTGGCCGCTCGATGCGAGTGTTTCCATCCCCCGTGCGGCACAGGCCAGGTGGAGCTGAGGAGCAGATCGGGGGCCCCGATGGTCCTGGTTGTGGAGGGAAATGTTTTCATTCGGATCAGAACATTAATATCACCGTTTGTCATGCTGTCCTTCCCCAGGGGGGTCTAATATTTGGTCGCGTTTGTTTCTAACAGACCCACTGGCCGCTTGAACCACGTTACCGTGGTAACCTCACAGTTTTCACAGCAGCTATGAGTGAGAAACATCTCAGCAGTTGCTTGCTGTGATCCCCTGTGACAGTGACGCTGCTCTGTTACCAGTGTAAACAACGTAAACAGTGTAGTGGCAGAGGAGTGGAGCCCCCCCCCCAACATCCACAATCTGGATCTCACTCCAAGACAGATTTTACACTGTTTTACACCACTAAATAATCTGCTCATTAATGCTGATCACATGTTTCTGTGACGTCTGTCAAATAGTGACAAAGTGTTAATGATCGCAGCAGCACTCAGTGTCACAGTGACAAAGTGCAGTTTAATGTGTCACAGACAGCACTGGGGGTGAGTGAGGGACACACACACACACACACACACACACACACACACACACACACAGCAGACCTGCAGAGCTTCACACGTCTCGCCTGTCAGTGAACGTAATTGAAACCATGTTGTTGTGAAATATAATCATATTTCAAATGAATTCCTGCTGCCAACAAAATATAATTTCATGCATACAAATACGAAACACAAATTCTGTTTCATTTTTCCTGGGGATCAATTTAACTGCAAATGAAACTAATTATTTTATTTCTTTTTTTCTGTTACATTCTGTCCCTCACAGTCACATCTTCTTAAATTATTACATGTGAGGCAGGAGGATGTTTACATTTATCTCCTGGTGAGGATGGATTTAATCATGAAGGAACTTCACATCATCTGCACGACAAGCACAACATGTACTTATTTAAAGCACGTGATCACACACACACACACACACACACACACACACACACACACACACACACACATACACACACACACACACCCAGAGTTTCCCAGAATGCCTCACACATCACAGCATCACTACCGTACAGTCCAGGGGGTCCACACATACTCTGAGGTTCACTCAGCTGAACTCCTGGCTGAGCAAGTAGATAAGTGTGTGTGTTCTGGATCTTTCCTCCTATGAACCTTATGCAGGTTCTTCTGTCTACAAAAGGTCAAGGGTCTGACTGCAGGTCCTGACACATCAGCCCAGGTGTGTCTCACTGTCACTCTGTCTCGTTGTCACTCTCTCCAGCTCTGCAGGTGTCCATCTCTCTGAGCAAAGTGGAGCTGAGCGTCGGGGAGTCAAAGTTCTTCACTTGCACAGGTATGACATTCACCTGCATAGGCGCAGGCCTTCTGCCCAGTGTCTGTTTTGACGTCCGGGCGCTGTGTGTCCACCAGCCATCGGCGACTCGGTCAGTGTGGGCTGGTTCAGCCCCCAGGGCGAGCGCGTCATTTCCTCCCAGCGGGTGGCGCTCCACTCTGAGTCCAGCCGCTCCAGACTCACCATCTACAACGCAAAGGTGGAGGACGCCGGAGTGTATCGCTGCCAGGCCACAGACACCAGTGGACACACGCAGGAGGCCACTGTGGTGCTGGAGATCTACCGTGAGCACCTGTCGCGCACACACACACACACACACACACACACACACACACACACACACACACACACACACACACACCCTCTAGGTAAACAGAGAAAGTAAAGCAAAGACAGGTGTCTGTTGGGTTTCCATGGAGATGAGCAGAAGAAGCACCACAGGTGCTACCATGGTATGAGCTCTAGTCACTACAACTGTGAGATGTTGCAGCATCATGTCTCCATTTCTAGAGGTGAAATAGACACAAAGACCAGTGATGAAGTGAAACAGTGTTCAGTGGCAGACAGACAAACCCACTTTGAGCCACCAGGGGACACTGTGGAGCTCAGAATGTTTGAGGGACAGCAGGAAATTAGGTCTTCCTTCCAAGGAGCAGATCAGGGTTCTCCAGCACCAAATCCAGCAGCTCTGTCACAGCATCCCCCAGAGTCTGTTATTGTGTTAGTAAGCAGATGTTGAGCTCTCTGCCCCCTCCCCCACCAATCTGTGTGCCTCTGTCTCCATTCTCAGAGAAACTGACGTTCCACGACGTGAAGCCACAGCAGGAGTTCCGTCAGGGCGACATGGCTGAGGTCATCTGTGACGTGAGCAGCTCCCCGGTGCCAGTTGTGTCCTGGTTTTACAAGAACATTGAGATCACAGAGGAGCCCATGAGTAAGTCCACCTCCAGTCAACCGTCCCTCCGTCCTCCCTGAATGGGTTCTTGTCAGCAGGGGGCGCTAAAATGCCACAACCAGGTTGAATCTTCATCTGTCGCAAATGAGCACACACACACACACACACACACACACACACACACACACACGCACACACTGTCCTGCCAAGGAATGTCACCAATGCTGTCAAAAACATTATTGTTTCTGAAATGCAGCTCTGCAAGTTGTAACATGAAAAAACTGAAACTTGGATTAAATTCCACTCTCCCCGTGTGAATTAAAGACCTGCTGCTAATTGTATTGTCCTCACACACACACACACACACACACACACACACACACACACACTGTTCTTGGCTGCTGACCATTTGGTGCTGCTGGGCGTTTATGAGCTGCTGGCTGTTGGTTTGTCAATATCAGATTATCAGCAGTGTGGGGCCTCGTGAGAATTAGAAGAAGCCAAAAAGTGGAGTAAAGTTGGTTTGGAATGAGCTGCTTATCTCTCCAGCGTGGGCTGCGTGTGGAAACAGCAGCTTTAAGGGCAAGCTGAAGCTCATTGGTGTGGGATGAAGACAAAGGTCCACATCGACAGCCCTCTTGTGTCATGATGTCACTCACAGACTTGTTTTGAGAGTTAGACTTGGCTGCTGTTTTCTGGAGCCAGAATCTGCAGATCAGGGCTGTCCTGAATCACACCTAAATGCTTCAGATTACAGCTGTGCTTTGTGGGTGGCCTCATGGGTGGAGATGGAACATCTCCATTCAGTTTTTGTGGTGGTTGGTTTTACACACCATTTCATGCAACAATCTGACATGAGCTGCATTTTGGAGACCACGGCCAGTTTGAGCTCCTTAGCTGACTGTCCCTGATACCCTAGGCAGATGGGTTTCCTTGTCTGAGTCATCGGAAGACATTCATGTTGATGCTAAACAAGACGCCAGTGAGGACTGAGCCTCGTAGGAGTAGCAGCTGCTCGTGTTTCCTGTTTGTGTAAGATGGTTTGTTCAAGACTAATGTGCTGATGGCTTCCAGCATCAAGCAAACAGAGCTTTGTAAAGCTGAAGCAGTAAGACCCAGTATCACACTGCGTTGGAAGCTACTACATTTCTGTCTCCTGCTTGTCTTCTGCTGGAACCCATTATTCCCTAATTCTGTTTACGTATGCTGCAAAATGTCAAAAACCTGCCAGCTCAACCTGCAAGATGTTCTCTACCACTGGATGTACCTGAGGCAGGACCAGTGGTTCCAGACCTTGGAGAGCTTGGAGAGCAGGGAACACTTGTGCTGGTTCTCCAATTTTGATTTGGCAACTTGGAGGTGATGACTTGCAACAGCATGAGCCTTGAAAAGAGTGAAATGGTGCAAGAGGCTGTTCAGCACCAAGATAACAATCGAGGTTCCAAGTCCTTTGACTAGATTTTCGACGTTGAGTTCTGATGTTGCTTCCTCCCATCTGACTCCCTTTCTGGTCTCCAGCAGGTCAGTTAGATATCAGGTCAGCGATATCAGTGTTGATCAGCTGATTTTTCAGACTGACCCAACAACTGGCTTTGGTCATCTACACAGGGAAATGTCTGCACTCCAGACAGAGTGGCGATAACACTCGCTGCCGTTGTTTTGACGCAGCTCTACAGGGTGTGAGAGGAAAATTACAGAGCGAGTGTTTCTTCTCAAATGTGTAGTCTTGTGATGCAAAGAAATGCTGTAATCGTAAAAGCAAGGCCATAATGTTGTAGTTAAGTGCAGGCCAGAATGTCCTGACCGTGTAACAAGGTCAGGAGGCCTGTGATATGTGTAATTCGCCAGCTTAGCAGAGAAAACAAATGTAGTATATCACTAAGTAGTGTATCACTAAGACAAGAACGTAGACACAACATAGAAAGCTTGGTAATGAGCAAAACGAAATATGGGAGGTGCCTGTCTGAAGAGACAGTATAAAGGGCATGTGAAAAAACTGTTCGCTGTGAGACTCAGGAGGTGTGAGCTCTCACCCAGGCCTGTAAAATAAAGATCCTCACAGTGTGTTAATTCTGATTCTGTGTGAATGTCAAATTTCTTCCGCAAGGGTCTTGCTGTCCCAATCTGCCTTGTGGAGGTTCCACCCATCTGAGCAGTGAGCCACTGGGAGCTGTAGACCAACGTGGGTGAGAGATGGTCTGTGTTGACTGTGTGCGAAGTCATCAAGGATGGTCTGTTTTGCTGGAGATGGTCGTGCTCTGGTGTTGTTGACAACAGATCAGGTGAATATTCCTTTGTCGATCCAGCAGATCTGAAAGGGCCTTTCAGCTTTATGTCAAGCAGCAGAGCGAGGTTGTTCTGAGGTGTCCATTCTACAACATCTTCTCCATCCTCATTTGAGGTTCTGTGCCCCCAGTCAGAATGATGGTTGGATGGTGCAGCCCTGGGGGGGTAACTTTTCTGGCCAGTCTGCATTTGGAGGTTTGTAGATCTTAGTACTATTGTATCCGTCCACCCTGAAAATATCGCTGAAGCTGGAGCTGGAAAACGGATCTTATGCAGCTCAACAAACGTGGCTGAGATGAGGTCAAAACCATAACCTAACAGATACGTGTTTCCTGTGGGCAGATGATACCGACCGAGTGGTATCTGTGAACTCAGTGCTAATTGTGCACCTGGCTGCTGAGACCTTTAGCGTGAAGCTGGAGACCCTCCAAGGCCAGAGACCACTAGCGCTTTCTGGTTTACAACTGACACGGGACCTGGATCATTACACTGAGGTTCTTTATTCTTCTGTGTGTGTGTGTGTGTGTGTGTGTGTGTGTGTGTGTGTGTCTGTACACAGACAGGTTACAGGTCCTGGGGAACAATAACCTGCAGATCAGCAGGGTGAGCAAGGAGGACGAGGGTGTGTACCGCTGTGAGGCGCGCGTCGAAGCCCGAGGAGAGATCGACTTTAGGGACATCACCGTCATCGTCAATGGTGAGTGTCGAGGGGGGCAGTGGGGGCTGGTGGGGGGGGGTGTGGCAGCAAGGGACCCTTGGCCTCTCAGTTCAGCAAACTAATGAACTGTGTAGAAACGAACGAGAAACTCAGAGCTGCCGTGACCCGATTTGTTCTGTCATCCCTCAGTCCCCCCCATGCTGTCAGTGCCCCAGTTGTCCTTCAATGCCACAGCCGATTACCAGGAGTCGGTGACTTTCACCTGCCAGGCGCTCGGCTCCCCGGACCCTCAGGTCACCTGGTACAGGTAGGTCTCGCATCCAGTAACACTGCTGTAAAACACCGGTGTCTCCACCTGTACGCTGTTCAACATTAATCCCGTCTTCAGGTGTCTGTACCCTGTCTGTACTCATGTCTGTTCTCTAATGTCCAGCCAGTCAAGGGGCCACAGTGGTGTGACATTTTCTCATACCTGTTTGCTCTGTGTTCTTTTCTCTCGCTCTCTCTCTCTCNTTAGTCCCAGAGGTTTGGTAGACCTGCTTACACCCCCCGCTCTCGCTCTCTCTCTCTCTCTCTCTCTCTCTCTCTCTCTCTCTCGCTCACACACACACACACACACACACACACACACACACACACACTACCTGTGTCACACAGGAAGGGGAAGCAGCTTCTCGAGGGGGGGCAGTATGTTGTGAAGGGGGGGGGCAGCAGCCTCACAGTGCACAACATCAGGCAGGAGGACGGTGGCTCCTACACGTGTCGAGCAAGAAACAAGGCAGGAGAAGCTGAGCAGGAGCTCTTCCTCAAGGTGTTCGGTAAGGATCTCTCTCTCTCACTCACACTCACACACACACACACACACACACACACACACACACACAGACACACACACGCATGCGCTCTTCATGGAGAAACAACACAGTTTATTGTTTGATAAGCCTGTGATTGTCATCATTCATCACTCACTGCACTGCGGCCCTCACAGTCATCGGGTGGGGGGGCAGGGTGTGGACCCCCTAGAAGGCAGCGCTTTAGCGCACCTCGCCATCAGTGAAACACACACTAACATACTGTGCAGGAGTTTCTCAGCCTTTCTGGACAATTGAACATGGGAGGAACAGAGGTGTGTGTGCAGGTGTGACCTGTGTACCCCCGTGTGTCTGCAGTTCAGCCCCACATCACACAGCTGCAGAATGTGACAGGAGTGGAGGGTGGCGCTGCAGTCATCACCTGTGCGGCCGACGGGGAGCCGCTGCCTGACGTGTCCTGGAGGAGAGCGAGTGACGGACACAGCTTCTCTGACGGAGACAGGGTGTGTGACACAGGTGGCAGGTAGAGCTGAGTGTCAGTGTGACTTGACAAGGTGGCCTGATGTTCCTATTCTACACTTTCTGTTCCCCTGGGTTTTCACTCAATAAGAGAAGAAAATCTGAGCAGAAACAGACACAGACTGAGAGACAGACAGATACAGACAAACACAGACAGACACAGATACAGACAGACAGAGACAGAGACAGACCTACAGAGAGACACACAGAGACAGACAGACAGAGACAGACAGATACAGACAGACAGAGACAGACCTACAGAGACAGACAGACAGATAGAGACACAGATAGAGACAGACAGATAGAGACACACAGAGACAGACAGATACAGACAGACAGAGACAGAGACAGACCTACAGAGACAGACAGAGACAGACAGACAGATAAAGACACAGATACAGACAGACAGATAGAGACACACAGAGACAGACAGATACAGACAGACAGATAGAGACACAGATACAGACAGATACAGACAGACAGAGACAGACAGACAGATAGAGACACACAGAGACAGACAGATACAGACAGACCTACAGAGACAGACAGACAGATAGAGACACAGATAGAGACAGACAGATAGAGACACACAGAGACAGACAGATACAGACAGACAGAGACAGAGACAGACCTACAGAGACAGACAGAGACAGACAGACAGATAAAGACACAGATACAGACAGACAGATAGAGACACACAGAGACAGACAGATACAGACAGACAGATAGAGACACAGATACAGACAGATACAGACAGACAGAGACAGACAGACAGATAGAGACACACAGAGACAGACAGATACAGACAGACCTACAGAGACAGACAGACAGATAGAGACACAGATACAGACAGACAGATAGAGACACACAGAGACAGACAGATACAGACAGACAGATAGAGACACACAGAGACAGATAGATACAGACAGACAGAGACAGAGACACAGATTCAGACAGACAGACAGACAGAGAGACTGAACGCCTTGGGCTGAGTGAACAGGGCCGAGTGTCGCACTACACACCACTTTGACATCATTCCGTCACCTCTGCTGTGCTGTCACTCGGGGTGTTTTCTGTGCCCTCAGAGCCACGATGGCCGAGTGGAGGTGCGAGGCCACAAGGGCAGGTCCATGCTGACCATCAGCGGTCTGCGGCTCTCCGACTCGGGCCGCTTCGACTGTGAGGCCCTCAGCAGGATCGGCGGTCACCAGAAGAGCATGTTCCTCGACATTGAGTGTGAGGATCTTCGGGCGTGCACACACACACATACACTCACACACTCACGCACACACACATTCACACACATAAGACACCAGACTCATCACATCTCATTCTGGGCTCCAGAACCAACCAGCAGGTCTTCCTCTTGGTCCAGACGCCCCCAGGTTCCCCAGCAACCACACCACCTACTACTCATGGGAGGGCAACGCGGTGAACCTGAGCTGCGACGTGTTGTCCAATCCTCTCGCGTCCCTGCTGTGGAGGCGGGGCAAGCTGTCCATCTCCACCGAGGGCGGCAGCAACATGCGAACATTCAACACGGAGGGGAGGTCCCTGCTGGAGGTACAAGCCCACCACGCATGCGGCCATCACCACACGTACACCCGGCGGTCACTTTATTAGGTACGAGCTTGTTGACACCAGCAGCCCAGTCACTGGAGGTCTAATAGCCAGATGAGTCGAACCAGCAGGGCGGCCTGTACACCCCAGTCTCTCACACCCCAATGTCTGCGCAACAAGCTGACAGGGTCTGAAACTGGCTGAAGAAGAGTCCATCTATGGATTCATCCTGATGGGTGTCAAAGCTACAGATGGGTGATTGTCACGATCTTCTTGGCACACGTTTAGTTTTCTGGGACCACCTGAACATCATTTTAATGCCCCAAAGTACCAAAAACTTTGCAACTGCTCAAGTGCATCACTTCACACCCAGTCCATGGTTCTCATACTGACTTTCAGCAGTACACATCTCAGGATGGTTCCAGAAGGACAACGCCTGCCTATATTTCTCCAGTGGCTGTAGAGTTTTGGCCAGTTGACAGTCTTCGGATGAGGTCATCAAGGTCTGATCACAGTGTTGTCAGACTGAGTACGGTGCCAAAAAAATCTGCTGGAACTGCAGCTGTCAAGCTGACGTGGACCAAGAAGTCAGCTGAATGTTTATGGCACATCGTTGCTGAATTCATCCTGTTGTGGAGATCAAAGATGATCTCACATTCCAACTAAGGGCACCTGATACAGTGACCAATCCTCATGAACCTCCCACCCCCAGTGCTGCTGTTGCATCCATATCCGCTTCCAGTTGTTCAGTCCAGCTGAGCAAACCTTCCCAGACTTTCCTGTCCTGGTCTGTTGGGTTTGATGCAGGTTACGCCCCAGTCGGACAGGGACTTTGGGTCATATAACTGCACAGCCAGGAACAACATCGGCAGCCGGTTCCAGATGTTCATCCTCGCTCAGGCTGGTGAGTGTCTCACATCTGAGCAGATCGTCCTGGGTCTGCTGGCCATTTGGTAACTGACCTTCTTTGGCTCTCATGTCACGGGACCTTCATGTTTTCAGGTGGTAGAACATCTTGATGCATTTTTCTGCACCTGGTCTGTTTCCTGTCCAGGTCTCAGTTTCATCCTGTTAGGATTCTGGTCTCAGTCCATACTGCATCTGCATGAGTTCTACCCCGCTGTGCTCCTGACAGCCTCCTCGTATCTACATACTGGCTCATCCCCCGTGTACAGTGTCCGTAACCCCCAGATGTCACCCCCAATCAGGACCACCAGAGCAGGACAGCCTGCTTCCATCTGGACCCTCATTTCTGCACCCATCTTACTGCGTTTCTACAGACCACATTCATGTCCTCTTCTAGTCTGAGGTGACCGAGTGCCGGTTGTTTCTACGCATGATTCCTCTGCAAGTACTGGAGTCCTGTGTGGACTAAACCATTTCTTAGCAGGGTTTCAGTCTCAGGCCTGCTTCGCACAATAGGCTCACCTCAGTCAGCCAGCACCAGCCTCTCGACTGGATTCCATCACCAGGAACGTCTAAGAACTTCCTGGTCAGGCATCTGCAGCAGGACGTCCCTGTGTCAGGGTGTGTGTCCATCTCCATGTCGGTATCCACCCGTGAAGGGTTACCGTCCTCCACACTGCGGAGGAGGAGGTCCTTGTGGGGTATTAACACTGTACAGGGGCCTCAGTCTCGGTGCTGCCTCTGCCTGTGACATGCGGTGGTCTTATTTGCGTGCGAGGAAGGCTGACAGGAGGTGTCACCTGCCTCACTTGTAGCCTTCAGACCTGCTTCCTCAACCTTTCGCACAGATAGCAAACTCAGCCAGGCGCGTTGTGCCGCTCAGGCCGGTGGAATCCAACTCTGATCTGGGAGCATCTTGAACGCCGCCGCTCAGAGGTGAGAAACACCCTTCGGGGATCCTGTGCTCAGAGAGATGCCCTGGGGGGAAAGCAGAGACAGCCGCAGGGAGCAGAGCACCATGTGCCACATCCGAAAGAAGGAGACATTTGCGCAGGATGTGTGTGCTAAAAGTGAGACCCCCTCAGAGGGGCTCTCTGCAGCAGACGGGGTGTTTCAAAATTCCACAGCAGAGAAAAACAGAGTGTTTCCCTGATAATGGAGTCGCATTGGGCTCCCATAAACACCACTCCCGATCCCAACTTCCACCTTTGCATGCTGTTGAGTGTGTCGAGTGTGTGTATGCATGTTGTGCTGTCTTCTCTTGCACCGTGATGAAGCCATTATGACTCACACTCTTTCCTCATGTGACACAAAGCAGAGCTGTCATGGTTACCAGGTGCTGCAGTTTCTTGCTACACCCATGTATTTTTGAGAAACTGCCTTTACTTCACTTGCTGTGGCTTCCTAACTGTCTCCCTGTGTTCCAGACGTGCCCTCCAGCCCATACGCAGTACGGATGAGTTCGGTAGCCCAGCGTGCTGCCATAGTTACCTTCTCAAAGCCAGAATCCCATGGCGGAGTCCCCATCGGTCACTACGTGGTCAGATATAAGGATGCTGGCTCACCAGAGTGGAGGAGGTTAAAATCACACAGTGTGGAGAGTAAGTGAACACACTGCAGCATCTGTGTATCTGTAACATCCTGCACAACAGCATCACCAGCAGCATCACCATGAACCATCTCACCGTCCACATGTTCACCTCAGGAGATGGTCACACCTCAACCCTGTTCTGGCAGCACAGCTTCTTGTCAGAGCTTGTTAACTGTGAGAACGAGAAGGTGAAATTTACTGTCATGCAGAGAAGAGGTTCAGAAGAAGTGCTGCCTGACAGACAGAACAACCAGCAGGTGGACAAAGGAGGGAAATGCTAATGAAAACACAATTTAGCATTTTTCATGCCTCTGAGATGTGAGTGTGGAAGTTCTGTCAGTGAACACCTTCACCACAGGCGCGGCGTGAGAAGATCTCTGGAGGCTCACTGGTATCTGCAGGTGGTGCTGGTGGACATTTGCTGCTTTGTACCAGTCTGCTCAGTTCCGAGGGACAGTTACATATGAGAAAATACAGCATGAATTTCATATCTGTAGTTTATCACACAGATGCGAGTTCATCTCATGGTGAGATATGTGCGCTGAACCGACAGGGATTCAGCAGCAACTTCTGGAAAACGAAAGCTGAAAATTGACTCACATCAAGTGTGAGATGAAGGACATTGTGCACTGTGTGTGACACGTACTCTCTTCCTCCCACAGCTGTGGTGCAGCTCTCGGGCCTGGAACCCAACACCACTTACGATGTGGGTGTGGCAGCAGTCAATGGGAGGGGGCAGGGGGAGTTCAGCCACACAGAGAGATTTCAGACACTGCCCATCCGTGAGTGTCCCTCCTGCTCCTCACCATGCATGCGTGTGTGTGTGTGTGTGTGTGTGTGTGTGTGTGAGTGTGCGCGGCTAACAGTCTCCCTCCCATTCCCAGGAGAGCCCAGCCCGCCCCAGGTGCACGGTCAAAGGGCTGTGGGTGGGGCCTACAGGCTGTGGCTCATCAGGCAGGATGATGGGGGGACACCCATCCTCGAGTACATCGTCAAGTACCGGCCTGTGAGTGTGGACCGTACCTGTGAACCCCCCAAGTGGGCACTGCGGGGAGCCTATGTGCTAAAAATATGTGTGTGTGTGTGTGTGTGTGTGTGTGTGTGTGTGTGNCCAAGTGGGCACTGCGGGGAGCGTGTGTGCTAAAAATATGTGTGTGTGTGTGTGTGTGTGTGTGTGTGTGTGTGTGTGTGTGTGTTTCAGAGGAGAGAGAAGGGGGAGCTGTGGACTACCAAGCTCGTTCCCGGGGGCTCGGATTTTGTGTTGCTGCCACGGTTGCAGTGGAACGCCCAGTATGAGGTGGAGGTCGCAGCCCGCAATGTCAAGGGCCTGTCAGAGGTGGCGCTCTTCCACTTCGCCATGCCCCAGAAGCCTGACATCACAGGTACGCACACAACCTGGCCGTCTTCTGCTCCAAGGGCATCCCTGCTTTTCCGCGGTACAGGGAATGGCCTCCCGGCAGCAGTGACCCAGTGTGTGTTTGTAACAGCAGAAGGGAAACACACACCCTGCCTAGGAAGGCTGGAGTCTGAAAAAGATGTTAAAAGAGGGTAAAAGCAGACGCTGGATGCGGTCAGATGAGCTGTGACAGACCACTACCGCAACTGTGACCCCAGTCTGTCTCGCCAGACTCCTTATTCAGCGCCCTGGGCCCGGGTGCGACTGTGGGGCTCAGCCTGGTGACCCTGCTGCTGCTGCTGGTCGCCATTGATGTCGGCTGCTTCTTCCTGCGCCAGTGCGGCCTCCTCATGTGCCTGAGCCGCAAGCTCTGCGGGAAGAAGAGCGCTACCAGCGGGAAGGCCAAGGAACTGGAGGAGGGCAAGGCTGCCTACCTGTGAGTGAGACCCCCACGTCACCCTTCTGTGTCACTTGTCTGAACACCCTAAATGTGTCAGTGTTTTAGCCCTTGTGGCTCCACCAGCCCCCACCTTCCACACAACTGACTGTAAACCAGGTACTTCTGTGTGTGTGTGTGTGTGTGTGTGTGTGTGTGTGTGTGTGTCTCAGGAGGACCAACGGCTCCAAAGAGCCCATAGTTGAGATGAGGCGAGAGGAGGAACAGATCACAAGCCAAGATGACGGGATCCCTGGGAATGAGCCCAATGAGACCACACCACTCACAGAACCAGAGTGCGTGACCGCGGTAAAGCCCGTAACCATGGAAACCCACATGGTTTCCAATACAAAGCACCACTGCAGTGCCGCCCACTCTGTGTGTATCCACTGTCCTCAGCGAGGCCACTCGTGCACTAGGACATCATCTGTGCTGAGCATTGTGGGCAGCACTGTTGCCTACACTGATTCACCCTTTTACACTGCAGGGTAAATCACGGTAAATACCTAAATTGCCTTAGCTTACTGTGGACGGGGCTGGGATTTGCCCCAGATGCTTCCGATACAGGATGGCAGCTGTAAACCCTGTGCCCCCTGCTGCCCCCTGCTGCCCCCTGCCCCCACCTGCTGCCACCTGCCGTGAGGTCAGGAAGGGGCACGTGTTTTCCCTCACTGGCCGTATGAACTCTCTCCCACCACAGGAAGCTGCCGCTGAAGGAGGGGAACGACCAAGGCAGCTTGCAGGTGGACAGCGTCGAGGTCAAAGGTCACAGCGGGAAGAGCGCACAGACACAGGAGGGTTGCAGCAGGGCGTAGCATGCAGCTGCCCCTCGCGGCCCACGGACCTTCAGGGCAGCCACCAGAGATGCGTCATGTGTGGACACGACCTAGGTGTAAATAGGCCGGGAGAAGCCCCTGCAGGAGTTGTGGTCAAAACCCGGCGAGCCCCTTTGGAAGGCGCTGTCCATCTCTAGATGTCCGTCATTCTGGTGTGTGTTCAGTTTGTCACGTTTTCTCAGACAAGCTGCTCTGATGGGGGCCCCCCATGCCCAGGATGTATGGTGGCACTGAACTGCAGCTGCTGATGGTCACACATGCACCTGTGTGAGTGTGTGTGTGTGTGTGTGTGTGTGTGTGTGTGTGTGTGTGTGTGTGTGTGTGTGCGTGTGTGTGTCTGCAAACGCTGTCATCTTGAGTATGCAGATTGGTATGAACAGCAACAACCCACAATGAAACACACAATGAAACACACACACGCACACACACACACACACACACACACACACACACACGCCTTATCCTTTCACATCACTGCAGCCACTGAACGTTTTTCCTGCTCTGAACATCAGTAGAATTAATGTCATGTTTCCAGATACAGTCACTGCAGAGGAGTGGTTCCCATTCCACTCTGGTTCCCATGACAACCAGAGTGTATTTTCCACATTATTTTGGTGCCAAACCTTCATCTTTGTGTTTCTGGTGCACCCGTATTTAATGTCCCCTATGTGGGAGATGGAGTACGGAGGGGTTGGGGGTCTGACAGCTCATAAACAGTGTGTGACAACAGTGTGTGACCTGTGGTGGAGACGTTCTGACAGCAAAAACGTTCTTATTGCTCCATTTATACTCATTATTATATTTCTGCAAAAACTGTGTGCGCGTGCTTGGGTGTGTGTCCGTCCTGTCTGACACATGTATATATGACCTGCAAACATACACATTTCTTGTCAGCATGATGCAGCCAGTTTACCTCATTTTACTGCAGTTAGACGTGCTTACTGGTGAGGGACACACTGTGTGACATGGGAAGGTCCACGGCGCTCTGCACCGCCGTCAGTCGGGACACACCAGACCAGCATGAGCGCCCGTCTCTGCCCCTCCCCCGTCCTCCTGTCCTCCTCAACTCGACTGAAGGTGCCTTCAGGCCCCCTGAGGACCCCATGGTGAGCCAGGTGTGCTGGGTATGTGTAGCACCTGCAGACCCCCCTGTAGAGGAATCCAGTTTGTTGGCAGTGTGTCTACAGGCTCTTTTTAAACGACCCGTACGGACCCTCCACAAGGGGGCACTCTGCTGGTTTTCTACTTGCTGTCCCTCTACCTGCAGTGTACAGCAGCTGTCCAGTGTTGCCCTCTGCTTGCTGTAAATAAAGGTTCCCTCACGTCACACAGTGTAGTGGCTCTGCTCTCCCTGCTCACCCTCCTGTTGCTCTCAGCCAGGAATGACCGCTGCACCAGGCCCGTTGCACATGGGCCACAGTGACCCCTGCCTGTGTGGAGTCATCACAGGTACTCCATCTCAGTAAATACGTTTTATTTTGAACAGGGTGACTGTCTTATAAACTGGAAAAATAAAAACAAAGATGAACTGCAGATGGTTAAATACACTAATGATTATTTTAAATGCCGCGCAACTTCAGTAGACTGTGGTCCTGTGGGCTCCGTGTCCAGCAAACACTGGACTGTCGAAAGTTTAAAACACTCAGTGTCTCCCCAGCCTCAGATCGCTGTTCTGAGTGAACTGCGGTGCTGCTGGACACACCCCGACCGACACACCCTGACACATCGACATACCCTGCACTCCGACACCCCCGACACAGCCTGACACGCCCCCCGATATGTCGACATACCCTGACACTCTGACACACCCCAAAACTCCCACACATCCCAACACAGCCTGACATGCCTCAACACACCTCCAGACACACCAACGCACCCCAACATGCCACCCGACACACTGGCACACCAAAACATGCCACCCAACACACCCAAACACGCCACCCGACACACCAACACACCCCAACACGCCACCTGACACATCAACACATCTTGACACGTTACCTGACATATCAAGATACCCCGACACTCTGACACCTCCCTGACACAGCCTGATGCACCCAACACAACTCCAGACACATCAACACACCCCGACACGCCACCCAGCACACCAATACACCCCAGCACACCACCCGACACCCACCACCCACCTACCTACCTTTGTGGGTGTTAAATACACCTTCCCCTTTTAAATTAGAATTGTTAAAGACAAACACAAAAACATAACCAAAGAACTAATTAACAAACAAATGGAAAATATCAGCAAAAAAAACCATACATTATATAAACACTCACCTCTGTGAAAAACTTAACTACATTACAATAACTAAAATCTAAAAATAAATAAATAAAGAAAACACCCAAATGGCTGTCACACACATGCACAATATATACTGTATATCTCCCCGGCCCTTTGTGATCGACTCCTCTGTTGTTATGGCAGCCGTAAAGCCCGTGGAGCTCCTCCTCGAGCCCAGCGAAGCCGCGGTGACGCAAAGTGGCCCTGCGGACACAATAGTCAACGGTGAGGGCCTTGGCCTGAGCCCTGACCCCCTCCCACCACTCAGCTAACAAGGGGTTAACATCCACGGCCTCCTGCCACATAGAAAAACTGTCATAAAACAAGTCCCTGTACCCCTTCTCCTGGAGGACCTCCAGGTTGAGCTTCCAGTAGCCCTGGCCGTGACTCGGGGCCACGATGGAAATCGTGGCTTCGCCCATCGTGTGATCCGAAAGCCACTGGGGAGGACAGAGTTACTCTCTTAAAAACCACGGAGGGGGAGGCTAAAATGTAGTCCAGGCCCCGCGGTTGTTGCACCAGGTGATGCCCGGATCACCGGGGTTACACTTTTTGGAACTGTCAGTGAGGCTAAAACTGCGAATAAAATGTTTAAAATGTTTAACACTGGCGTCGCCCTTGCCTTCTAAACAGATGTTGAAGTCACCTCCTATTATCAGGTGCTTGTCTGTTACACAATGAGGGACCAACTTCTCCAACAGAGCGATGCGGTACCTGACCTCCACTGGAGCGCAGACGCACAGTACCTCTCCACGTGACGTCCACCCCCAAAACCCGGCCAGGATTAACGGTAAAAGGTCTTACCTTATCATAGGCGTGGTCCCCAAAAAGTATCCCCACGCCTGTAGAGGGGACGCCACCTACGCTCCAGTGAGAATCACCCTTCCTCCATCACGTCCCGCTGGTCCCGGAGGTGAACTTCCTGCAAAAGACACAGGTTAAAAGCACAGGACGACAGCTGACTAAACAAGGGAGTTCTTTTAATTACATTTTTAAGACCCCTGACGTTACGATTACGAACTTTAAAATCAGCCATTGGGGTACGACATTAAAAGATTAAAACCCCTAAAATAATAAAACAGTAAAAATGGGCCATTAGAAATGCCCCTCCCCGGAGAAATTAGCCCCGGCCACACTGCCAGTCATCATCCTGCCGCCATCCATGTACATTTCTGGGTCGGATGAGAGCGGTCCCCCTCCGTGATCCTGGCTAGGGGACGTCGAGGAGGGGCCACATTGTGACCCAGGCATCGTTCAGCTGCTTCGGGGAGGGGAATCGCTCCTGGCCTTCGTCCGACAGAGGCCGACGAAGACTCCCCCTCAGTCCGTTTGACCCCCTTTCTGCCATTCATTTTCTTTTTCTTGTTTTTCCCAGATTGGGAATCTTTTTTCTTCCTTTTCAGTAGTTCTCCCAGGGTAGGGGCAGGGCTGAAGGCCTGGATCTCACCGACCACGCCAGAGTCCTCTTCAGCCTCCCCTTCGCTTCCAGGTCCGCCTCCATCTCCTTTCTCCCTCTCAAAGTGAGATCCTGCAATGTTTTGGCCAAAGACCCCCTGTTACATGACAGGGCATCCACATAAGAGGGCCTATACTGGGGGCAGAGGAGGGCCAAATGATCCTCACTATTGCAGTGGCAGGGGCCCTTAAAATCCCTGGCAAAGTGACCCATATCCAGGCAATTGCTGCATTTCGTGTTTTTACATGTCGCCGGGATCCCCTCTACCCGGGCAGATCCGGCAGAAGGGAGGCTGCTGCGGGTAAAAGAGGTTCCCCTTATTACTTCCTATATTGAAGTACGCCGGGGGATGGTGAAGTCCGTCGGGGGCTGCAGGGTCGGGACGCAGGCGGACCTGATATTGCCCCATCCCGTTCCAGATTCTGAATTCGTCCCGCAATTCCCTGCGGCCAGGGAGGAGGGCGACATGCTCCTTTAGGATGGCCTCCACCACTTCAGCAGGGACAAAGGGGATGAAGACGTGGACCGTGATGATCCTTCGGTCCATCCACCACAGTTGCTCCACCTGGAACTTCTTCAACCCCTTCTCCTTCCACAGCTTTCAAACCTCCACCACTTTTCGATTTATATCTTCGGCGAGAGCTGTCAGGTCACTGAAGCGCTGGGGTCCATTACGTTGAACACACACAATGTGTCCTGTGGCCGGGCCCAACACTCTGAAAACAACTTCCGGGATAAAGTTGAAGCAGTCCAGGAAGTTGACCGCTGCCTCGGTTCTCTTCCACCAAAACCCGGTGGTATGCCTCACCTTGATGGAGGATGAAAATTCCCATTCCTCGTCCGTACCTTGGGCCTAGGCAATGGGGGTTCCGTCGTAGGGCCCAGCTGCCACAAGTGGGACCATCATTGTCGCCGCCACCGCCAATATGTCCGCCACTTCAGCCACCACCTCCACCACCGGTCCTCCACCGACTGGCTTCAGCAACGTAGGGCTGAAGGGTCCCCTGCTGGTCCTCTGATGGTGAAATCTTCTTGGCAGGGAACCTGTGCAGTCCCACCTGTCCCCCAGCCGTCTTCCTCGCTGCCGCAGTCCTCACCTCTGCTAGAGAAGTCTTCGTCCCCACTGAGTCTGTTATCTTCAACGCCTTCCTACTCTCCATGGTCATCGACGTCATTGTCCTCCTCCCCGTCAACGTCTTCAAGAATGTACAAGACATCCCCGGCATAGCCTTTATAAAGGCTTTAAGGGGCCCTCAACTAAAAGGCCTAAATCTAATAAAAACGGTGTTAAAAAATAAAAACCCCAGGTCACCCTATAGCGGCGGTGGACAAGCCACGTATTGGACACGCCTTAGGTTCACCAGGCTAAAAAAGAAATAAAAAAACCTTCAAGGGAATAAAGGTTCACCCCATGGCAGCAGCGGTCACGCCACCACTGACCACGCATTAGGCTCCCTTCCACTCCCACTAAAATCTAGCACCTACTGGCCATTAAAACACACACTTGATCTTAGCCAAAAGGCCGAGAAGCGATACCAGTTATTACACTATTATTACAAATTTCTTTATTTTTCTCAGATCAATCAATAGAAATTGTTTTGTCCTCTTTCTGTGGAAAGCATCCTGTATGATCTGTGGCCATGTCACGGTGGCGTCTCCAGCGTGGGACACCGAAGTGCCGCTCCGCAGACCGACCTACTGCTGAAGCTCAAATAAGCGTGTTTTACCGTGAAATCACCACAGCACCCGGTGGGAGGTCACCCTCTCAGGGAAAATCTCAAGCAAGCGAGGGCAGGCCCTGCTGGACCTTCCGCCAAATCTTTTCTCCACATCTTTGTCTGAGACTTTTCCCACTAGCTGCCCTCCCAGTTTTGGTGCCACCAGTTAAGGACTGATGTTGTTTTCTAATCATTTGCTGGGGGGTCATTTGAACAAAACTGAACATTAAAGTGAACATTTTGAGATGTGCTGAGGGCACCAGATGAGCTTGTGAGAGAGATGGCTGCGGGATGGGGGGGACACTGCACCTTCGGGGGGGGGGGGTTTCCTCCTGACCTCTATGTCTAATGGATTTCCCAGGAATGGCGCCCCTTGTAGAGCATTCTCTAAAAAGGTACTTACCTGAAAAGGCCATTTAAAATGCCAGTCAGTATCAGTAGTGTGTGCAAAGATTCACACACATACGTACCAGGCATTGTAACCAGGGCAATGACCCCCTCCACGTAGACCGCTGGCAACGGCTCCCTCCACAGGTGTTAATGTGCACTAGGAGTTTTAATGAATGTGTCACCTTCAGACTGTGTCAGCAATTGTTGCTGATGCCAGGGTGATGTGACAGATGGGAGCTGAGTCAACCCTGTAATCGCACTGAGGTCACAGTGATGAAACCTGGAAGACATGCAGCCTCTTTGCCAAAGCCCAGTTCCCACAGCACTGAGCCAGCAAGCAGGAACAAACACCGTCCGTCAGGCAGCGTGAGCAATCCACAGAGACTCTTCTGACTCTTCCAGCGCTGGCTGCCTGGTGGCTGTACTCACAGCCCATCCAGAACGGTTACTGGTTTTAGCTCCAAAATGAGCTCCCTGTATCTGTCAGAGCTGCTGGGTCCTTCCCAAGCCCCGAGCTCCGAGAACCATTTCCCTCCTGATCACCTGACATTTCTTATGTGACGTCTGTGATCCAGTGTGACTACTCTGACTCCATCTGGGAACCAGCAATGACACACGTTTCACGTCATTAGCATTCACAAACATCGGAGGTACGGGTAAACATCAGACAGTCCAGTCTCAGGTCTATCTCAAGATGTCAGCAGCTCCCTGGGAAGAACAACAACCGCAGTGAGGATGATGAGGACAGCAGCTTCCAGATGCTGACAAACACCATTTGCTTCCGGTGGAGGAACCGGGGGGTCTGTGGGGTGAGTGCTCTCCGCTCTGAGCTGCTCCGCTACTCCACCGTACCACTGCGGAGGACCCCCGAGAAGAAGGAGAAGGAGAAGCGTGTGGTGACGACCCCTGTGTCAGGTGGAGTCTCCCCACGTTGTGGTTCTCACATTGAGGAGCCCCACCTGGGTACTGGGGAGGGGAGGAATTTTCTAGAAAAACTTTTAGAAAACTGTTGATTTCATTGTGTTTTATTGTGTTTTGTTGCGTTTTGGTGTTTTATGCCGTTATTTGTTGACAGAGCTGCACAGTAATAGAACCTTTTGGTAGCAGAACGGATGGTTTTTACTGGTTCTGTTTTATAGATTCCCTTTAAATGTATTCTGGTACCAAAGTTTTGTTCTTTGATGACAAATATGATGGTCTTTTAAATGTGAACTGATGTTAAAATATGTACTTCTCTGAGCAGACTAAGCTCCCAAGGCAAGGTTTGTGGGTGCTCCTCGTCACCGTGGGTGGTCCCTCCTCTGGAGACACCAGCACTGGAACTCTAAGGGTTTCCTGAAGGTGCCGACTAAACATGTCCAGCAAGATGGCAGCAGAAACAACAACTGCTGTTGCTGTTTGAGCTGTTTGTGGTGCTTGTGCTGTAAACAGTCATTTCCCAGCTTGTTTTTCCTGTGTTTATTGGAACAACGAGTGCGAAGTAAACAGCTGCAAAATGGTTACATGCTGACAGCCCTCAAGATAAAACAGAGCAGTTTCACCATCGCTTGCGTTCCTACGTTTCTCTCTTTTAGACCCCTAGGGTTTACAGCATCGGCTTTCAGGTCCCTGCAACCACATAGCTTTTAGCTGAAGACAGCGGGAGTTTGGAAGCACAGTGGAGCGCTGGTGCAAAGTCACTAATTTTTACCATGTTTATTCTTTCGGTTTGACTGAGTGTGTTTCAGGACCCAGAGTGGTGTGGGGTCATATCATAGACACAGTCCAGATGTGACCATATGACCCACCGTGACCCTGAATGGAGATGTGAAGCTGTGTGAGCAGCACTTTTACACACCTCTATATCTGTGTGCTGTACTAATACTGTACATAGTGCTCCAGCCTTCATACATGGCAGTGTAAATCAGTGCAGAAATATTACACACACACACACACACACACACACACACACACACACACACACACACACACACACGCACACGCACGCACAAGGAACAGACCCTGCAGGTGTGTCCCTAAGGCCACCTGGCCAGGTGAGCTGCCACCCTGAGGAGGTGGGAAGAGTCGCCTGATACGGAAACAGCCCACAAGGGCATCTGGGAAATTGACGGCATCAACTGATCTCTGGGAGCTGGAGATGCTGAGGTCACAGTCTGGAGATGAGGCTCATTGACTCTGAGCACTTCCTTGTCCTGAGGGGACGGCAATGTCCTCAGATTCAGAGACTCAGTCCCCCTGTTTTATCTTCTTATTACTGTCCTGCAGGGGTGAGTTAGACCTGGAAGATGGACCCTGGTGTGGGGCAACTGGGGGTGTCCCCAGCGTGTGTCGCGGTCACCTCACACGCTTCGGCGAGTGGGTAACCTTCCCTGCAGGGAAGCAAATAACCTGCAAAGTTTTTCTTGCATCGCTGAGCCTTGTCTTCAAAGTGGTTCAGAACATAGTCCCAACCCCCCAAACCTTCACGTGGCATAATCAGATGATACAGAAAGTGTCACTGCGCTCCAAGGTAAACACCTTTCATCTGGCTGACCTCAAACACCTTGCTGGCACTGTGAGCCCAGGCCGCCCTTGTCTCACAAACACGCAACACACTTCTGTAGATGTAGAAAACAAGGGAAACGCTGCAAGTCAAATCGCATGTCTTCCCAGGTGGCACCTCAGCGCGTCCAGCGGGACCCTCAGGGTGGGCCCATGTGGAGCGGCGGTCTGGTGGGTCAGCAGAAGCAGGAGCCAGCAGAACATGAGAGGTCGGTTGTGCATCACCTGCCTGTGACTTTATTTTCAGCACACAGACGTGTCAGTCAACAGGATTACAGGTTGATCTGAAAGATCATCATGGTTTGAGTGACACTTTCAGTATCACGCTGTTCACTCTCATACTCACTTCTGTTTGTTCTGCTGCCTAAGAAAACAACCATTTTCTAATTTGAATACCTTTAATCAAGTTCCAGTGATACTGACATCCAGACAAGGAGGTGACATTGTACCTCCTAACCAAACAGCCAGCAGATCCTTTAATGTGGATCCATCTATTCTCACAGGAGCATCAGGAACAGATCTGTCTACCGCAGGAGAGAGTTTATGTTTTTTCCTACAGTTTCATTGTTTTGTTCCAAATGGAGGCGCCTCAGCGTGACCTTAGTGAGGACCTGTCATCTGGAGGAGCACCAGGTCTTCTCTACTCTTGCTCTGGACTGCAGTGACCATGTCTGCTGTTTGAACAGGGAGCAGCTCTCTGGTGACCACGGGGCCTGTCGCGTCGGGGTGCATCCTCAGGTAGAACCACAGTCCCGCTCAGCGTGACAGCAGCCCCTCCGAGTAACCTCGGCCGTGCGGCCGGAGCCAGGGTACGAGTATGTTTACGCAGATGCTAAGAGGTCTGATGAGGAACGCGTAAGTGGCACTTTCTTCGAAAGTCACGCCATGATCTGCACACACTCTTCTTCGTGGCTGTTTCAAGATCCTTTCTGAGGGGGTTTTTTGTTGCTGCTCTGTAGTGAAGGCTGCTTGACCCCAGAGTGACCCGTCCCGCATCCCGTAGGAATGTTGTGAATGTGTGTGTGAACACAGCCGTCGAGGACGGAATCTCCTCTGCCTCCAATTCGGCACCTCCGCCTTCCCCACTGCATTTGACTGCTGAGCAGCCCAGGAAGGTGGTGGCCGTGCATGATCACCTGCAGAGGGATCAGCCCACGTTCTGTGTGCCTGAGCAGTGACAAGGCCGCTGACCCGGACGGAAAGAGAACCCCCCCTGCGTTTCACTCCACACAGACAATCCTGTTAGGCTGCACCGTCCCGCCAGACGCTGTGGTCTCATTTCAACACATCTCACTTCCTCCTGCGACTTCCCTCTTCTATCCTCAGCCCTGCATCTAACTGGATCAAACCGGATTTTTAAATGGCTCTGCCTGCAAGGAGAAACGGATGCGACTTCATGAATGAAACGTAGAGCAACATGACCAAATGTTAGCAGGAGGACGAGTGTTAATGTTGCCATTAAAGTATCAGGGACATCAATAAGCAGAGCGGCAGCAGCAGGCTTGTGAAACCTCAAGACTTCATAAATCATACTGACATCTGCAGTTTGGCAGAATTCTGTGTCCTTGCTCTATATACCTGGAATTGGCACGAGAGAAGGTTTCAGTGTCACGGTTTACTGTTGTCTCTCAACCACTGTGAAACCGTTGGCCCAGGAGGTAGTGCAGGGATATTTCTCCAATGACTGACTGTACATGTTTGTTGCTGCTCACTGCACGCATGCATTTTGTCCATTGAACCATGTGATTCTTTGACAATTCTTTAGGAATGTTTCCTTATGTAGGTCGACAGGTTGCAGCACATTCACATTTCAGCACAGCTCCCAGTGTTTGAACTTCTTCCAGGTCACATGATACCACTTGCACTGACATACCACTCAGGATACCCAAGAGCTTATCTAAACACTTCATAAACCAAAGGTGGTGGCCAAAGCTCAAAAGACCACGGGAGCACAAGCCAGTGTAAAGGTGATAAACAAGTTGGTCACTTGTCAGCAGTCGCGTCAACGCATCAAGATCCCACAGGGTCACTGGTTTAACCAAATGTCCTGAATCCTGATTCTAGCCATACATTCATTTTATAAAGTCAGGTGATGTTGACATGTTCCTCTGAACAAGGATCCAATGAGTCCTGGATGAGCCAAGAACAAGAAACCTCTTGGACGTTTGAGGAGCTAGCAGCATGTGTTCATCATTCAGGGAACAGATAGGCTTACAGAAAGGAGCAGAGCTGCCAAATGTTCCAGCAGCGGTCCTCCTTCACCCCAGTCCCTGCTCGCTGCAGGCTTCTCCGCATTTCTCTGGAAGGAGCATACTTGCAGTAGGAGACACACGGCCAAGCCTACAGATTTTTGGATTTTCAAACCAACCGAAGTACAGACACACTTTGCCACCACCATGACCTTCTGTATGACCCTCACTTGTGGTGCAATTTCTCGCGAGACATTTGCACATATGGATTTGATCACGAAATGTCCAAAACTGACTTTGTAGTTGGAACCCATAACTAGAAAAACACAAAATCGGTTTCAGAGTTGGTAGAAATAATAATACTGTAGGATGACATCAATTCACTTAATACCAGGTGATGAAGATGTTAAAATGCTATTTGAAAAATGTGAAAAAAGTGAAAGCAAAAAATTGGATCTTGACACCTGACACCTGGGCAGAAAAATAGTCCTGTTGATGAACTCAGTAGTTGATTAATAAGTTCTGTCTCTCAGGATCAGTAATGAACAAAAAGGCATCTGGCAGTCAGGAAACACACATTAGATCTGCGATGAAGGATCTGGAAAAGACATCCAGATGTGCTGGTGTTTGAGTTGTTCAAGCAGTTGTGGGGTTTTCAGTAGCGCTGTATGGATGGACATTTTGTTGGACACTGAAGAAGCAGGACAGGAAAAACATGGGTGACACTGAACTGTGGTGCTGGAGCAGACTTTTTTGGAGACCACGTGTGGCCAGGACAGCAAACAGATGGATGTTGTTTTAAATACAACCACACCAGTCAATGGAAGCACAAATTATGAGAGGGTATCAATGTTTGAATGCGTCATGTGAAGATTGGATTCTCTTGAACAAGGCAGTGATTCCTGGGAAAGCTGAAGGAAAATGAGCAAGCAGCAAATGGATGGAGAGACTCAGTCACAGTGATAATAGACACTCACAAGAGACATCTGCTAGGTTAGGAGAGATGACTGAACCTCCTACTGAATTGAGGACATCTCAGGCCGTCTCGAAAGATGGGTCCAGTTTTTCTTTGCATCAAACGATCAACAACAACCACATAAGTTGTTCCTTCCTCTGTAGGGAGGTTCCATGGCTCCCAGATGGGCAACACAACCACCATGTCTTCATTAATTTACCCCCCACAGCTTCTTCCACAGGAGTTTCACATGCAGGGGGCTTGTCAATCAGATGTTCTGGCCACAAAATGTCCAGAACTGTTGTAACCTGTGATTAAAATATTGTAATGTCGGAGGGGGGGGGGACTGTGGCTCCCATCATGCGTTGCTTGTACATAGTTAATGTGTCCAACTATGGTGGGAGGTCCAGGGCTCGACAATAACCCTGAGGTTGTGTGGGGGATGTGTTGTTAACCACGCCGCGCGAGAATAAAGTTCATCTTCCTACAACTCTGCCTTCTGAGCCCTCCGTCCGTAACACCGCCGACGTGGATTGTTTTGATATAAAACATTCATTTATCAAAATGTTCCAGACCCAAAGTTCAGATGTCATGTACAAAGTTTTGAGCCAGTCTTGTATCCACAAAGCTGAAAACTGTGGGAAACATTCTCCCCCCATCGAGTTTTTTTATGATAAAGAAAATTTTATTTCCTTTTCAATTTTTTTCTATTTTTGCAGCTTTTTGACCTGAAACTAGTTCAGCTCTTTTTTGACAGTCTGTGAGATGAAAAGAGGTGGTTCGTGCAGCAAGGCGGTGATCCCAAACATGCAAGCAAGACCACATGAAATGACTTCAAGAACCAAATTAAAGTTATGAAACGGCCCAATAAAAGTCCTCACCAGCATCTCGGCGACATGTTGGGGCAAGACCTGAAAAGAGCAAGTGTTGTTGAGCTGCAGCAGATCCGCAGGGAAGAGCAGCTACAGCCTGCGTGCAGTTGCAGTCATTGCAGCTGAAGGTGACAAAGCCAGTTGCTCACTGCAGAGGAGCAGTTACTATTTCACACAGAGGGAATGACATAACATAACATAACATAAAACATAACATAAAAACATAACATAAAACTATCTGGCTCGATTCGTACGTAGAACTCATAACAAGACCTAAGCAAATCTGTCATAAAAAAACAGCAAAAACAGACAGCTGGAAAGGGTGCTGATATTTCTTCACAGCGCTGTATCTTTACGTTTTCATCCGAGCATTTGTCATGTTCTCCAAAGTGCTGTACAACCCGGAGTAAATCAAAGTGTACGAGCAACGGACGAAGAGCTTTAGATACAGACCTGGATTCCTGAAGTACAGCTTGTTTCATATCACTGTCATAGTGCAGATGTACAGCCGCCAGGAGAAGTGACACACAATAGGAAAAGGGGTAGGATGGTGGGCACCATGGGTGGAGGCCAGGAAGCACACCACCGTTACAGACTGATGACTATTTGGCACCCCAGGGTTTGTAGATCTGCACCTGATCCGTCTGACTTCACTGGAGTTTGTAAAGACGTTTCAGCAGAGCAGTATCAAACCAGGCTTCGGCCACAACCAGACGTCAGTCACGCGCAACGTACAAATGGCCACTAACCCCTGTGCACACGTACACCGTTTCTGCAACCCCACCAACCCTCCGCCTCTACCTACCGAGTGTCCCTGTGCTGGAAGGACATGACCAAGATGGCAGGACTGACATCACCTGTGAAGACTGATCATAGCTGCACGGCAAAGCGGATACAGGGATGAATGGTGGTCTGGTCCTTTGTTTCCAAGCGGATGTTGGAGACTCTCCAAGCCCTCAGTCTTCGGCAACTTTCTTCAGTGCCTTTGTTGCAACAGCATGCTTGGGACCCAATGTTCTCTTGCTTCCTATAACCTTATTAACCTTCCCAAATTTCTATATGAGCTCAAAGTTCCGCAGACTTACCTAGAATTGCTATGCCCCCTGTACCACTTTCCTCTAAAACCATATTAGTCAAGTTCCGCTCCCTGCTTCCTGTGTCGCAAATGCTGATGCCAAAGAACTTTCCATCAACAAGCAGAGGAAACAGTGCGTCAGTGCCAGGTACACAAGTCTTGTGCTGTTTTAACCCCGGCTTGTTGCCCTGACTGAGGGGGCAGTGCTGAATGTGAACACATGCAGCAGCAGTGTGTGTAAGTGCCAAATGGCTAAAGGTTTTGTGTGCAAACCCAGATTTTGAGTCTTGTGATTTATTTGTTAGGACGCTGCCACCAAGTTGATGGCTGCAAGGAATTATGACAAGTTGTCAGAAGTGAGTAGGTGAGAACACAGATGAGCCCAGCACTGGCTCATGTCCCACAGCTCCTTATTGAGGCCTGGACTCTGACCCTCTGCCTGGACTTCGGGGTGCCAAGCTCTCATTATACCACTTCTCCAGAACACCAAAGCACAAAGAACCAGACGAGACCACTGAAAACAACAGAAGGTGCATTTGCTCCTGAGTCATCTTTGTTGTCCTCCGGGCACATCACAGCGTGTGGTTTCTGTCTGAGCTCACACATGCATTGTGGGTAGAGGCACCAGTGGGGGGGGGCGGTTGAGCACAGGGCAGCACGGAAGGAGTGGAAGGTTAATGGCAGGAGAGAATGAAAAGCAACTGGCAGAATGTGTGTGTGAAGCCCCTGGTGCCGCAGCTTTGCGGAGAGCAGCGTTATGAACTTCTGTGTGCTGTGGGCTGTGTGCAGATCTCCGCTCATCCGTCTGGGTGAAGAACACCCTAGCGCTGTCTTGTCCTGGGGGAATTTATTTCCTGTTGTCTCTGGTGCCAAATCACACCACTTTGGGGGCAATTTCATGTGCATGTGGGGTATGAGTGTAGTGGGGAGGGAATAACGGGGTGTGGAGGTGAGCTGCGGGAGACTGGAATGCGCATGCGGCCGGACTCCTCTCCTCAGGCCCCCTGTGTTGTGATCTGCAGTGTTACATTTTTTCAAAGACACAAAAATATTCCAATTCCTTCACTTCATTTGTCTACTCATCTGGTCCACTCATTTGTTCATGTTCTGAAACTTGTCTTTCAACAGCAAACATGACTTGTGTTAGTCCTCCATGTCAATAGATGGCAGTAAAGAGTGGCCAAAGTAGAATATGAGTGTGTGACAACCTTAATACAATTCATTTCCACAGTGTGTGAATCCTGACTGTGGGTGATCTGTACATTTATGTCATGTAATGTATCCGAGTACAGCTGAACTTTACCTTGAAGATGGACTTAAAGGTGCAGAGAACAACTACAAGCCGTCACATTCAACATATTTGCAGAGACACCGCAACCAAAACAGTTACAAAATATTCAAATGAACGCGATTGTGAACTTCCAAAATGAAGAGATACGGACAACAATAAGCACAGATGTGCATGAAATGAGTCTGTCTGGTATTGAATCATTTTATATTGTACTGTAGCAGTAATTTCCCAAAGAGATAAAGTTCCCCACAGCTGAAAGCGCTGGGCAGTCAGGAAGGGGACGTGGGCCGTATTTTAGCGCCGGGGGGCAGAGGCTGTGAGCGTGATGGTGTGCAGGAGACCAGCTTGGCAGGGAAGGAGCTGTTACACCCTTGATGAGGGTGTGGAGATATCCTGAGAATGCCAGCACCATGAATCGCTGTTCACATGATGACAAGCCAACGATTCTGGATTAGTGAGAAACCTCAAGAGAACATTAGTCACAGCACAGATTTGGGTTTTGCCACCAGGGAGAATCTTGGCTTTTCTGTGGCGTGTGCACACTTGCAGCTGGGATCCTGCCAACCTGGATGCTGGGGGAAGAGCAACATTGTCCCAGGACACCACTAACCAATAAGCAGGGCAGCCAAAAAGTGCCTGCCGAGAGGCAACGTTCTGCTCGCAGCATGGCCTTCGTCTTCTTTTGTTGGTATTAATTCATCATTCTGAGTTTTCTCCAAAGCCAAGTTAGCACACTGACCTATTTGCTCTGATTTACACGTTTATGCAAAGTACTTTCTCTAGGGTTCAGCAGCAGGAATAGGTCCTGAAAGCCAAGTGTGCCTCCTGCTGGCCGGGCTCCAGTTCCTGCTGCGTGACGCGGGCCGGCTATATGAACGGGGAAATGGTCGGGAGCGCTTCAGTGCGCAGACCCCCCATTGTAAGTTACAGCACATTATTTAATGACTGAATGTATTGGCTTTTTGTGGTGCAGCTGCTGAAGCACAACGTTCCCTTCTGGAAGGCTGGAAGGCCGCTACGCTCCACTCGGGTTCAAATTCCACCCCCTGAGGTGGCACCATTGCCCGAGGTAGTCACTGCGAAACTGACGCGGTAAAGATGACCCTGCTGCACAACTGAGTAAAACATTGCAAGCATGTTTACGCTCCAAGCTGCTTTGAAGAATAAATAAGCAGTAACTATAAACTCAAATGAGAGCAGCTGCAAGATACAGTACTGTGCGAAAGTCTTAGGCAACTGTGGGAAAAATGCTATAAAGCGAGGATGGTTCCAGAAATAATGCCATGAATACTTATTAATCAATAAACCTTCTAAAAAGTGCAGTAGACAAAAAAACCTCCATCAGATCAATATTTGGTGGGACCACCCTTTGCCTTTAAAACAGCATCAATTCTCTTATGCAAACTTGCATGCAGTTTAAGGTGGAGGTTGGTAGGTTCTTCCAAACATTTTGAGGAACTGGCCACAGTTCTTCTGCACACTTTGACTGTCTCTGCATGTCCTCCCAGACTGACTTGATCATGTTGAGATCAGGGCTCTGTGGGGACCAGACCGTCTGCTGCAGGATTCCTTCTTTTTGCTCAACATAGTTATGTATGACTGAGATTGGGTGTTTGAGGTCATTCTCAGGCTGCACAATGAATTTGGGACCAACAAGAAACCCCCCTGATGGTAGATAAGAATCTACTTCTCAACACACATTGAAGTTGCATGTCTAACACTTTTGCACAGTACTCTAAAAGTTACAGTAGGTGAGACAAATGTTCCAGCAGCAATCGTAAAGGAGATAAATGAATGGAAGGAGACATGAGAGGTGGGGATCAAGGTGTTGAATTTCTGGCCTGTAATGGGTGGTTGATACACAGCAGGAGGTGGAGAGCATGAGGTCCTGGACAAGATGGCGACACAGACAGGTCAACGGGAGGGAGAAGGAGCCAAGGAATGTGATGTCTGATTTTGAGAGGTTCTACTTTGCATCCCAAGTGTCCGTCAAGGCAGTGATCGCTGGAAGGCCTTCAGATTTTTTACTGTCAAGGTAAGATTTCAGTATCTGGCTGGCATGTGAGTACAGATGGAGGGAAAAACCATAGGAGATCATCTGCAGCCCTGGAGAGTTGATGTATGGTCTGAAATGTAGAGATCCCAGCAGCAAACCTTGAGGGACACCTACTGAAAGATGCAGGGAAGAGGAGAAGATATAATACCAAGAAAGCTGAAGGAAGTTGGCAGGGAGTACAAGATGAACCAGTGAAGAGCAGATATGAAGCAATGTGCACTGGCCTTCTTCTCCTCCAGCAACTGTGCCTGAGAGGCTGTTGAACCTGAGCAGCAGCACTTTCCTAGGGAACATTGTGGTTTCTTCAGTGACTGAGAATGACATGGTGAGAACTTCATTGTTCCGTATCAGCTGGAAAACAGGACCACAAATAAAACACAGAACAAATAAAAAAGGTGTTGATTAGTATGTGGCAGAACTTTCTTTAAGCGTTAAATGTTTTGTTTTGAAATAAGTTTTGTACTCTTTCTTTTAGACAAGTCATAAATATAACATTGGGCAGAGGAAGTATGCAAGCATGCATTAACATAAGGAAGTTCTGTTGGATGTTGCAAAGAGATAGTTGACTGCCTGTGCATGAGAACATTGGAGCAGGAAAGTAGGTGGTGACTATGACAAGGATCACAGTATCTTCAGCAAGACTCACGTGATGAAGCACTATTTCAAGTAGACAATAGAGTGGAAATTGGAGATATACTGCTTTGTAACAGTATAAAAACCCTGCGTAAGCTTTGTATGGTGTGACTCTCCCCTGGAGACTCACCCATGCACATGAACACCAAATAAAGACCTTTGCAACCTGAGCTTTGTTTAAGTGTCATTTCTTTAAATTTTCTACCACAGGTAACTCTTTGTTTGTCAATTCTTTAGTCCCAGGATGCCACAGGTAACAGGGTGACACAGGGTGACGCAGACAGGCAATCAGTCTGTCAATCATTCACACGCTTTAATTACACGTTTATTTTACAGCCTGAAAGTCGGAGCCAAAATAGTGGCACCTTTTCGCAACACGGTTTACTCAAAAAATAAGCTGAAAGGATTTGCTCTTTGCAGTTCTTTATTCCTCTGTTAGTACGACAGATCTTAATACATCATCTTGAAGTCAGAAAATAAAAAGAAGTGGCACTGACAAAATTATTGACCCTCAGAATCCATACATAGCGCAGATTGAACCTCTGGTCGCAGTAACCGCAGTCCGGACCTTCCTGTAGCCGTCCATGAGCTTCCAGCCCCCCTAGGCTGGGAGTCCAGCGTCCAGCCCACTCTTCTCCTGCAAACTGTTCCACAACTGTTCTTTACGCATCTCCGCAGGTTTTCACTGGGATTCATCATATGGAGCTGCTGTGGTGCTGGAGGACCCACGACCTTTGACATAAACCCACCTTTCTGGCACTGGGTAGACCAGGCTCCAGCAATACATCGCTGTTCTCCTTTCATCGGGCCATGAACACGTTCAAGGTCAGGGGTGACATATGAAGCAAAGTAGCCCCAGAATCACCAAACCTCTGTCGCTGTGGGTAAAACATTCTTTTCTTTGAGGCTTAATTTTGTTTTCTGTGAACAGATGGTGCGCTTTGCCACAAAGATCTCCTTTGATCTTTTCTATTCTCAGGACACTCCCCAGGATTTGGAACATTCAGGTGTGTTTTGACAAATTGTAGGCAGGCTTTCTGAGGTCTGTGTCAGCAGAGGGATCCCCTGAGTCACCTTTGTATTGCTCTGGCAATGAGTGGTGTTGGTTAAAACCATCAGCCTGAATCAGACTTGAAACTTTGGTTAATTTCCCTCCTTTGGCCACATCCGAGGGGGTTGGTTACAGTGCCGTGAGCCTTAAGCTCGTAACAACATTGCATATGATAGCAGCAAAAACATCAAGGTCTTAGGAGACGAACTTGGAGCCTTGCAGTTGTCCGTGTTCAGCCAAGGTCTTGCATTTGATCTTCTCAAACAATCCTTTTGTTTCCTCTCTTGTTCCCACGATCATTGTGGCACACAGTGATACAAGTCAGGAGTCTTTTCTCTGCCCAGACTGGTTCAGTTAAAGATTTTATGCAATGATTGAACAAGTGATTATATTGTTGCAGGTGCCTACATCTCACCACAGGTGAGGTCGGCCCAAACCGAAGAAGAAACACCTGCTTGAAGTCTGCTTCCAGCTCGTGGTAGAAAGTGCCAATAATATCACTGCATCAGAGCCATTTTAGGACCTCCTGTGGAATAAGCTGAGAACTGTTCAATTGTTCAGCTTTTCTGTGGAAAAAAAAAATCATTTCAACTTTTCTGGAAGAAATTAAATGAAAGAATGAAAATGAAATGAATGAAAGAATTATCTAAACAATAAATAAATGTATGCAGGTGCCATTATTTTCATCCATAACTGTAAATCCTGCCCACAACACATGCAGCTTGGAAGAGGGGGAGAAGATAATCTAAGAAGTAAGACACAGGTGAGACAGGACAGGTGGACATTTGTCCTACTGTGTGTTTTTTGTGCAGAAATCTGAACGACTGAGCTGTAAACAAGATGCATTTTCTGCGATCGACGTGCGCCGGTCCCAGATCCCACGCTGCAACTGCGCTCTCCCCGGGGGCAACCAGTTCTGCCAGCGCTGAATCAGCCGCCCCTGCTGCACACACCGGAACATTCCGTCGGTCTGTGACCTTTTGTCTCATTTCTGGTAACACAGCTTGAGAAGATAAAAGCACAGTCAGATGTGAAACAGCCCTCCGCTGATCAGTTTTAAGATCGAAAAGCCTTTGTATGTTATCAAGCGCACATTAATGTAGCACAGTGCAGCATTCAGCGCGGCAGTTTAAAAAGAGGAATCTGGATCTGCATGACTTGCTCCTAAAATGTGAGCTAAACTTCATCTGCGCCATAATAAATAAAAACATCACACAGCTGCATCTGCACTGAACAAATAAACGACCCGTGTTGCTGTTTGAAAAAGTATGCAAACCCTTATATATAGTAACTGGTGGAACCTCCTTTACTGGTAATGAGCTCAAGCAAATGCTCTGTGTAGCAGCTGAGCAAATGTTGTGAGGGATCGAACAGCCCTGAGGCACAAAAGGGTGCCAATTCCACCACTGCAGGGCTTAGAAATGCACAAAGGATTGGTGGTCTCCTTTTCCTGGCTGCTGCTTGTTCACTGTAGCTGGGAAAGGACTGAAGAGAAGATGGGGGTATTTCGTGTCACAGAGAAACGAGCTGAACTTCCCAAGCAGCGAAGCTAAGAGTCAGCTTTAAATTCTCCAGTTGTAGCTGTGGTGCTGGAAGCCATCAATCCACAAATATCTGCCAAAAAACAGAGAACCCTGGCAGAAACCTAGTATCTATATAATCCTTTCTTTCTGTGGTGGAGCCAAAGTGCACAGTGGAAGCAGCCGTCCTTCCCTGGACAGCTCCTGTCTAGCGGGCAGATATCTAGACTATCTAGATCTTCTCGTTTTAACAGCAAAAACCCAAATGTGCTCCAGGATAAGTGGGACCTCTTCTGACCATTAAAGTATTGACAGAAATGTCTGGATTTTAGACTTAAAGGATGAGGGAAGTTTGGCACAAACCAGCAGGTTAGCAAGTCTGACCGTCTGCTGACCATGAAAGACAGAGGGTTGCAATGTTAACAGCTCACGATCACTGGCTCTTTGGTTCCTAGCTGACTGGTTTTTACCTTGTTTTGCAGCCTGGCCAAAAGCTGCCTGGACCGGACACACCCCTGTTCCACAGCGTGGTGAAAAACACCTCACTAAGGTAAATACCTTCTTCCTCTTTATTACGGATACGATATGAATGTGACACCTACAGTTGGACTGTAGAAATGCAGCACATTAGTCAGCAGGAACTGTGTAGAATCAGAGGTGAAATATGGACGTGACACTTGGTGGGGGGGCCACGTGGTCTCGTTTTGCTCCATTCCGGACTGGGAGCAAAGCTGAGACCCGAATGTGAGCTCGTGTAGTGGTGAAGCACTGCTGGTGTGAAGGGGGACTCCCACAATGCCGCTGGCTGACCCCCCACGCCCCCAGCAGGACTGGCAGTCGAGAGTTGTCACCTGGCACAACGCTCCCCCGCGATCCATCCAAATCCACAGCCGCCTTGTCACGGCCGTCTGCAGAGATTCGTGCAGAACCCCCTCAGCAGCTGTCCACGCAGTCGACTAACAGGACGTTCTTCTCGTCGAGTGTCACTGAGTGAACAAATCAGGTTTGGTCCTCATGACCGTCCAGGGAAGCGTGGGATCAGAAACAAATGCCAGCACAACAAAGGCCAGACCTCACTCACCTGGTTTTTATCTTCTGCCCACTGACCCGTTGGTCACGAACTAAACCAAAGTGTGTGGTTGTGCAACAGAGAAGGACCATTTTGAACTTACAGGGTTAGGTTTGGTTTTTAAAAATCTGTTTAATTGTGTACAAGAAGCAAGAAAGAATAGTTAAGCTGTTTTCTCAAGGTTCACATTGTTGGATTCACATCTGAACACGGGACACGTGTGACATGTATGAACAGTTCTCACCTACAGTCCAAGAGGGTTTTCCTATCGGTCCTGGGGTCACACAGTGAGCCCTACTTAGGACCACGGGGTGGAAACATCACTCCACAGGAGTGTAAACTCACTTCCACCCGGTGCTGCACTTTAATACCCTTTAGGCCTGCTTCACACATGGGGGAGGGTCTCAGATGGTCAGCGGCCACACCGAAGCCCAGGCGGCTCCATCGCAGGACCGTGGCTGTTTGACCGCAGACTCACACCCTGCTCTCACAAACGTGGCACCAGGGTTCTAGCCACACCACGTAAAACATGGAGCAGGACACAGCAAGACACGAAGGGGATGCTGAACACGTGAACACAGGCGCAGCATTAGTGTCACTAGCAAAGCATTTTCCTTCCCACACGCAGGTTTGTTTAGCCCTGTGGTCTCCATCTGCCTGAAGCCACAGTGTCGGATCCACCTTGGACTGCCAGGTAGAAATCACCTCTCTGGCCACAGCAGTCAAGCTGCCACCAGTTTCAACCTGCCAGTCGAATGGTCCACGTGGACGTGCCTTGGACACAGTCGCAGGCAGGGTGATCATACACTCAGCGGTTCTGTCTGCTCACACATGGTGCTTTCAGAACCTTCCAGAGCGGAACCCTGTGGACGCAGAAGACAAACTGCTGATTTATCTGAAATGACAGATAAATGTAATGAAGTTCAAAGAGAATGTTTGGAAACAGTTGCGTTTGATGGTTTGACAGTGGTGACCTCAGCAGGAAGCTGAGCTCCATTGCCCAAAACAAGCTGGAACTGTAGCGCTGTTGCTCAGCACCAACCGCACAGCGAGATGGGGGCGTTCGGCTCGGGGGGGGGGGCTCACCTTAGTGCCGTGGCAACTTCTCTTACGCTTCCTCAGGACTCGCGTGATGACGCTGCCCAGGATGACGACAACACAGCCCAGGACCGCAATCACCACCAAAGGCCCCAGCAATGCCGGCTTTGGCTGCTCCATCTTCTCCAAACCTGACAATCAGAAAGTGAGAAGCATTCAGGATCACGTATGTTCTCACAGCTCCAGGATGGTCAGGGGTCAGCGCGGGGGTTTGCTCATGACCGCCACTTGTCTCACTTACTTGTGTTTGTTTTTGAATGGTTTGAAGAGTCCATCACGGCGTGGACGCTGTCCTTCAGCCGCGGGTTCTGCACCACACACCTCAGGACACTGCCCTCTGGGACCCTGACGGTCACAGTGCTGCTCAGGTTGTACAGTCCATCCTCATTCTGCTGCTCAGTCGGGGGCCCAGAAGTGACAGTCACGTTGTCCAGCAGCCACAGGATCTGCCCCACGGGGTACCCCCCGGTGGCATGGCAGCGGTACACATCTGACCTGGGGCCCTGCGCAGCCTCACCTGAATTAACCTCCACCCGGACGCTGTATTGTGCTGGAGAGGAGAGAAGAGGAGCAGCTGAGTCACTGACCAAATGCAGAAACCTCAAAGCAGAGCTGAACAAGCAGATCTCTGGACACAGCACAGGGTCTGCAGGGGACGGTGTGAAAACTGACCGGCCACCAGCAGCTCAACGTCGAGCTTCTTTATCTGCTCGGTCTTGTAGAAGCAGGAATAGTTGCTCTCATCCTTCACTGACACTCCCCTCAGCAGCATTGAGCAGTTGTGCTTCTCTGCTGGGTAGAACAACTGTGTTCTGTCCCGGAAGCTTCCGTGCACATCCTGCTTTTCAGTTCTTGGGCAATGCTTGTCCACAACCTTGTTGTCTATTGTTTGCCACACCAGGAAAATGTCCCTTTGGTCTGGACAGGAACAGGGCAGGAGAACGTCTGTGCCAATAAGGGCCAGCTTGGTGTCCCGGGTCTGACCTGGAGAGAAGGAGCAAGGGTCATTGGACATATGAGTATCTAGCGTGAAAATGAAGAATAAATCACAAGATATGAGTTAATTTCTAATCAATTTGCTGAACTTTTTCCTCAGACTATTTAATAAAAAACATGTAAGGAATGATCTTCCTCATTCCTGCTGTGTGATGAACCACTGGCGACTTCCAAAAGCTGGTTTTGCTTTAAGCAGGAAATATGCTGCTATGAGATTTGTGGTCAGTCCTGAGGTTTGGTCATAGCCGCTGATTCCACCACAGGGTTTTGATCCATATCTCCACCCAAAAACATCTCTGAACCCAGAAGAGAAACATATGGGCCTCATTCTGGTAGTTTTGTTTTATTAATGCTTTTATTAATGTTTTATTTATCAATTTATTCACAGTAATCTCTAGTTTGCTGCCTGGAGCAGAAGGAGGAGGCCGCACCTGAGGAGACTGCAGACACCAGCAGAACCAGAAAGGTCCACGGGAAGCGCTTCACCCTGTGAGACAGCAGACAGAAGACAAGAGACAGTGAGCTGTGTTTGTGCTGTAAAACTGAAAACATCCCAGCGGTGAAGCCTGGTGGTTTGATGCCTCCAAGTGGTTGTCCAGTGACATGGACCACAGTAGCAGTTGAGACGCTTCAGGACCATCACGTGTGGTCACAGGTCCAGCTCTCAGACAGACTGTGTTCCAATGTCCTACCAGGTTTGGTCCTTCAGGTTAAAAACATCCTGCCTTAGACACCCACTTGTTTGAAACCGAAACCTTCCAGTGGGAAGTCGGGTGTTTCCCTATTGCAGTGAAGTTCTGTTAAGTCCAAGTGTGTGAATCACTGCGACCTTTGGCGACAGAAACACGCAACAGCAGCAGATGGACACACGCCTTACAGCAGTTCACCACATTGTGGCGAACAGGTTTGCAGAAGACACTGCAGTTACCGCTGAAAAAGAATATAAAACATGACACAGTAGCGGAGTGCGACCCTCACCGCAGTAACGCAGGTTAACAGGTTAAGGAGAGCGCCGTGGGGGGGCGGGGGCGTTGTTTGGAGAACCTGCCGGGTGTCAGCGGGTCACCGGACTTATTCGCCCAGCTAATTCTTTTTGCCCCTTTTCCCGTATTTTCCCGGGGTTTTTTTTACCCTAGATGCAAAAATCGAATGAACGCGACGCGTCTCCGCTGTGTCTATAAAGATATAAAACCATAATGGGGGGATATAAGTTTATTATTATTATTATTATTATTATTATTATTATTAGTTTATTAATCCCTGCAGGGACATTCAGCCGCAGAGCAGCTTAAACACAGAGGTTACAAAATAAATAATAAATAATGACTAACACGTAACAGAGGAAAAGGAAATAGTGAAAGGGGGTTATTTTTAACAAAGAGCATTAAAGCGACGGGAAACTTTTATTTCACACGTAAAACAGGAGTGGAAATAACAGCGACAGGAGTGACGACCGTGAATAAATCGGGGGACCCGGAGGGACACAGCGGGGCGCGGGGGTCCAGTCTTACCCGAGACGCTCCATTGCCGATCGCCTGGTGCAGGAAACGTGGGGCGAGAAGACTGTGAGAACGCGCCCAGGAGCTCTCAACAGGTCCTGGAGAACTTCTCACTTCCAGGGGTTCTGGGATCCTGACGAAGGTCTGATGTTCCGATGAAGATCTGAAGAAGTGTTAAACCCTGAGAGCTTCTGCAAACGTGCGATAAACGTGCACACGGAGTCCCGCTGGACAAGACGATAAAATGCGACTGAGATCCTGTAGGGCAGCACTTCTCACCGCCGCACCACGTGACCCCAACCCCGCCCCTTCTCTCCTTCTCTCTCTCTCACACACACACACACACACACACACACACCTTTCAGGGGTGAAATGTAGTGGCCCGCCCCCCATGTAGCTGAAGCTACTGATAGTTTCCCAGGAGGTGGAGGAGCTCCTTTAGAAACGTCCCCACTGGCTGGGTTCCATTCTGTCCGGGGTCCTTGAGGCTCATCCGGGCAGACCTCCTGACTCACGCAGGGCAGCACTGTCAGCCACTGTGGGTCTCCCAGGGTCCACCTGCATTCATGAGAAAATGGCAAAATAGGGTCTGGCCAATGAATTGCATTCGTACCCCGCCAGCAGATTTATACTCTGATACTCTATTATGGCTTTAATGTGTAAAGTGGGATATTTTACTGTAGTATCTCAGGATCAGCACCTCAGTCAAGGTTACAACAGCAGGACTGGCAGCTGAGGCTCACCTGTATTTGTGGGAATGGAACTTGTGACGCAGTGGAGTGATCCAGGTGGGGGGCTAGAGGTTGGAAGCCAGCAGTGACCCCCCCCCCTCCTGTGGAGTGTGTTTAGGTTTCTACTCCACTCATTTTCTGGTCACCCCTCCGTTGCCTGTGAGAGACATCCGAGCCTCCCCTGGCAGCAGGTGTAGCCCCTGGGGTAAAATGAAAGCTCAGCAAGTGGCCTGCGGTTAACACTTCTCGTGGTTCGGTTACATTAGTGTGTTCGGCAGTGAAGAGGTCGGTGAGCAGCCAGCTGCCATGACCCCAGGTCACACACCCACACCTGCCTTTGGGGTGCAACAGAAGTAGTGAAAACACAATGAATGGTTGAACATAAATCAAGGCTCCAAAAAGGATGCTTGAAATTCTTGTGGTTGCAGCTCCTTGGCTGTGACTGAAACACCAGACGCCACTTTAGTCAAGGCCCTCGGGATCTGGAGTGGTGGCATTTTGCGGTCAGCTGAAGCTCTTTGCCCTGCAGCCCTGCATGGATTCTACATATTGTTTCCACCGGAAGGTAGTTTATTTTCCAGCGTCCTGCTCATCACCTCTGGCGTTTAACGTCCTGTCTGTATCACTTGACCACGGTGTTTTCCAGGAGGCCCAGAGCCCCCTTTTCTGATGCTCTGTGGTTTTTACACTAATTTACCCACTGAAACACCAGGGCCATATTTACTGTGTCAGTTGAGGGAAAGCACCTCCATCCAGGATACAACAGCAGGAGGTGGGATTTAAACCCCACACATTGTTCTCCAGCTTCTCTCTACCTCTGGTGTTTGGCGCTTTGCTGCCAAACTGGTTTGATCCTTTTCTGGAACATGTGACTGATACCTGGTTCAGCAGAGGGGGGCAGCAGGTCTGCCTGTTGCCTCCCAGCATCTAGCCTGTCTGGGCAGAGGTCTGAATCTGGTTTGGCATGTGTGCAGTGTGTGTGACCCTGTTGCCCCCCTGGGGAGAGAGCCTCCCTACAGCCCCACCATGTGCAGCGCACGGCCTCCACCAGGGGGCTTCCTGATGGCAATGGTACCGGCAGTGGCGGAGCTGACAGCTGTGCCCCGTGACCTGGCGCCGCTGAGTGCGGTTATAGAGTGTGAGCTGCATTGTGTCACTCAGGGAAACAGAAAATGCAAACCTAGTTGTGTAATCGCCATGTCTGGACGCGCCGGGTGCGAGAGCTGCGTGTTCGTGTCACACAGTCCCAGGTTTAACACACAGAACCCCGCACAGGCACATCAGGACTGGACCAGACCAAGAACTGTGGAGCAACAGCTCCGTGTCTCTGTGTGGGTGTTTTTTCACCCACTTGTCAGGTGTGTTTTTGCACCAGCCACTTTAGCAAGCTCTTACACTTTGACTATTGAAACCTGAGTAGAAGCAGAGACGTTCTGAACGAACAGGAGGTATCAGTGTTCCTGAGACTGAGGCCACAGACACAAAGCTGATGCACAAAATGGCACAAACCCAGGAAGAACTTCCATCCATTCATTATTGACAGGCAGGTTGTGGTACGGAGTCTATCTTGGAAGTACTGGGCGTGACATGGGGGACATCCTCAACAGGACAGCCTCCATCACAGGGCCGTCAGGCACACACACAAACACACTGTGGGCAAGTCAGAGCCACCAGCTGAGCTAAAATACATGTGTTGGGACTGTGGAGGAAACCAGCACACCCATGTGAACACAGACAAAACATTCAAACCCCTTGCAGACTGAGCAGGACTCAAACTCATGTTCAGACCCACGCTTGAAAAGCTGTGAGGATCCAGTGCTCCGCGCTGCACCACCAACAGGAAGTACCAATCACAGTAACAATCTTGCAGCCTATTTTTAGTGTAATGTTTATCTGTCTTAAAACTTTGCTATATGTCAGTGGAAAAATTTGCTGGGTTGTCCAGGTCGTGAGCCTACCCTGGCTACCTCAGGTTCAGACCCTGACATGTTGATCTGTGAAGGCAGCCCGCGGTGTAGACAGTGCGAGTCTGGAGCAAGCGGACTGGGTTCTCAGTCGTCGCAGCAATGCCCCGGGACCCACCAGGAGGGTCCGAAGGAGGTGAGCTACAAAAATCCACCTTATCGCCGGTCTGCCCGCAGTGAGGAACTTACCAGAGCACCAGCCCCAGTGACACCCCGTCAGACGTCTCTCAGAGCTGGAGCCTGAGGCCGGAGCACGACAGGAGCACCGTGGTGAAGGACCACTTTACACTGGGTCTCACTGAGCCCCGTGACACCAGCGTAAAACATGGTGGTTGGAAATCCCCAGGTAGCAAATGGAAACGGTGAGAAACACCCTGAAGCACAGCGTGGGCTGTTTACACAGCCAGAGCACTGCGAGGGGTGCTATGCCGGGCCACTGATGTTACCATGTCCTCTTGGCCTGGGACCAGCAGCGCAACACACACACACACACACACACACACACACACACACACACATGTATGCACAATGAAGGGGTTTGTTTGTCTTGGACGCAGCAGTTGTTTCCTTTCCTAGTAAAAAGAACAGTTGGGATGTTGGGCAAAAAAATGTTGTCTTTTCCTTCTTATTTCCTTTGGCTGTTTCTGCTGCTTTCAGGCGAAGTCAAGAGAAAGATGAGGAGTGCAAAGGGAGCAAACAACTTCAAGAAGGTGCACAGAGTGAAGAGTGAAGACGAGGCCCCGTGGCCACAGATAGTGATGTCATCTTCTGAACACAGAAACCCAACTACGCCAACACACTAATGTCCGGTCAAAATGGGTCCCTTTTTACCACTTTCCACGTCATCGACGTGTCAGGTGGAAAAATTGACACAGGTGGGAGGAGTATGTTCATATACATGTTGTCAGGTTCCCTCCAAAAATTTACAGACACATCAGTGTGGGAGACCCTGACCGGCTGGACTGTGGGACACCCTGCGTACTGCGTGCTCAGTATTCTAGCTATGATGATGGGTCCAGACTGAAAGTCTTGTGAGGGGGAACGAGCTCCCCGCAACCCTCGGAGCTGCTGAATTCCTCACAAGCCCGTTTCGCTCCTGACCTCCGGACAGCCGTTTGAGTTCACCATCGCCTGCTGTGGTTATCTGACCGCTGTTGATCCCCAGCTTATGAACTGTTAATAACAAAGTTTCTACCATTACAAATGTTTTTGGGAAGTATTTTGCAACATACCAACTTAAAGCTGAAGCCAACAGACAGAGGTCATGAATGAGGACTTCACGCCAGTCTTTACTCTGAGCCAGTTTGGAGGAAAGTGTCCCATAAACAAATGCAGTGAAAAGTACTGATGGGGTGAAACGTGCTGTGATCATTTTACTGCATCGTGCTGTTTCAGCGGCTTCAGCCGCCACTTGATGGGCACCTTTTTGGTTACTGTAACGCCTTGTTGTTTTTGCCGTGAGAAGCAGCGGGTGACGTGACCCCCATGTGACGGTGCCCCTCCGAACAGGGGGGCCACAACCGGAACAAAACCCCGCGTCGGTTCACAGAAGAACCAAACGAACGACCACGACCGGAACGTGAACGTGTCCGGTAGGACCGACAGCTGCCGGCTGTTTGGTGTTGACTTTCATCTTGTTGACAGATTTCAAATAGCATCAGTTTCTCCCCGAGCACAACAACAGTAACAAACAGAGCAGCAAAACACAGGACACACATGTCCAGACAACAACAGTTTATTTAACTGCCAGTGCTGTTTACAGTAACACTCAACCCCACAGCTGCAGACACACTTGCTGCGGTTCTCTCCCACAGGGCCAATGTCCAGCATTGTGCTTAGAAGGTGATGGATGAAGCACACACAGCTTCTCAGGTCTCCACAAGTCATGTGACAAGGGAGCACAGAGCACACAGATTTACCCTGATTTACCACAGAAAGCTTCACTTTTACACATCATCAATTACCTGCCACACAAATTCACCATTTCATCATTCCACAGCCGTACCTGTGAATGTGTGCGTGTGTGTGTGTGTGTGTGTGTGCACGCACATGCCTGCGTGTGCTTGTGTGTCTGGGCGGTAACATCGGCAGTGATTTCCAGACCCACTGCTGCAACGTCTCCTTCCTGAATCAGGACCAGGTGTGGGAGCCCTGCTGGCCCCGTGATGCTGGGGCGGACACCTCTGTCACAGCTTTACCTCATGAGACACGTGTCCTCAAACAGGGTTGTCTCTGGGGGGCGCTGCATACTTCTGCCGAGCCCCCGTCCCCACACAGAAGCCTCGCAGGCAGAAGTCCCACTCAGTCCTGCGGGGCAACATAACACAACAAACACATAACATGTGAGCATCTGTGGGCCAGCAGGACGGAGTTTAACTGTTCGGTTCATTTTCGCCGCTGAGCAGCCCACTGTAAAAACCTGGCAGCTACAGGGACGGCAGTGGGAGGAGCAATCAGGTGACCCAGCCTGCAGCTGTGGAGAGGAAAACAAAAATCCCCAAAAGGAAAAGAGGAAGAAACACAAACCTCCGGGGGTCTCTGGTCACAGACAGACTGCGAGCCATGTAGACATCACAAGAATCAGAGTGCATGATGGGAATGTACACAGCGTAGTCGAGTGACGCCACTGCCTGGCTGCAATGGGACACACGAGAGCCACCTGGTGGCCTCACGCGGACACCCACCACATGGAATGGTAGCAGTAATTTTGTTGTTTTCATCAACATGTCAAGTCCTGAAACAGGAACATCAATGGAAATGAGAGATGCAACCTATCCAAGTTTGTGCAACTATTACCCTGATTTACTGCAGTAAGAATGAAGCCTGCAAAAGGCTGGTGAGGACGTCAAAAGTGTAAACAGAAGGTCTGGTGTGTGAGCTACCTGGAGCACATTTGTTGACACCTGCTGGGAGTCGAACCAGATTGAACGGTGACGTTCACCCCCACCCCCCGTCACCAGCCAGAAAACACAAGTCTCACCCTCCGGCGCAGACGATGCCTCCGATATGACAGAGTCACAAACGCCAGAAGCAACATGCTGAGGATGATCATGACCCCACCAACTGCCACCCAGGGCTGGGTTGTCTCTAGGGTTGGAGACACACTCTCTCCTGCAGGGGAAGGAGAGGAAACCACCTGATAGTTCAGGACCATAATCCACAAGGGGTTGACTCAGGCGCCAGGATCTAACCCTGGGGCTTGATTCTCACCTCGTCCAACAGCAGTGTGGGTCACAGTCACAGTGGTGGTGATCCTGCAATGCCCCACCTCGGCGTGGACGCTGCCCTCCAGCCGCGGGTTCCGCACCACACACCTCAGGACACTGCCCTCTGGGACCCTGACGGTCACAGTGCTGCTCAGGTTGTACAGTCCATCCTCATTCTGCTGCTCAGTCGGGGGCCCAGAAGTGACAGTCACGTTGTCCAGCAGCCACAGGATCTGCCCCGCGGGGTACCCCCCGGTGGCATGGCAGCGGTACACATCTGACCTGGGGCCCTGCGCAGCCTCACCTGAATTAACCTCCACCTGGATGCTGTATTGTGCTGGAGAGGAGAGAAGAGGAGCAGCTGAGTCACTGACCAAATGCAGAAACCTCAAAGCAGAGCTGAACAAGCAGATCTCTGGCTACAGCACAGGGTCTGCAGGGGACGGTGTGAAAACTGACCGGCCACCAGCAGCTCAACGTCAAGCTTCTTTATCTGCTCGGTCTTGTAGAAGCAGGAATAGTTGCTCTCATCCTTCACTGACACTCCCCTCAGCAGCATTGAGCAGTTGTGCTTCTCTGCTGGGTAGAACAACTGTGTTCTGTCCCGGAAGCTTCCGTGCACATCCTGCTTGTCAGTTCCTGGGCAATGCTTGTCCACAACCTTGTTGTCCATTGTTTGCCACACCAGGAAGGACTTTGATTCCTCAGGACAAGAACAGGGCAGGAGAACATCTGTGCCAACAAGGGCGAGCCTGGTGTCCTGGGTCTGAACTGGAGACAAGGACCAGACATCCTTTAGACCCCCTGAACTTCCAGAGGCAGCATGACAGTTTCTCCTCTGTAAGCTAAAGTCCTTCTGCTGTGACCATCAATAAGCACATTAGATGTGTGGACAGATTATGCAACAAAATGTATAATACGGTAATATTTTGTGAAGTAAGAAACAGTGTAACACTGTGGTGGCCGTTAATTTTGGACCATTCACTGTGTTTTGACATATAAAAAAAGGGGTGGAGCAGAGTAATGCGTCTGTCCCTGTGCTGTGGACCTCACATGAGAGGAGCAGCTCCACTCCCTGTCTGCGCTAAAAATGCTCACACAGCGGATGTGAAAAAAGACAGAAAGCCCTTCTGCAGTTTCGGTTCCTCTGTGGTCAAGTCCCATCCTCAACGAGCCCATTGTCAGAGTGTGTGTCTCCGGGGGGTGAAGTGGTGTGCAAGACACCTCCCCACACTAAACTGTGCGGAGACCACAGCGTCACTCGGACTTGACGCAGTCACTGACGCACTGGACTGCGTCAAGTTGCTGACATCTCTTCCAGGTCCCAGCAGCAGCCAGCTGTTACCCCCCAGAGCAGCTGCCAGAATGAAGGGCTTGTGAGAAAAAAGCCAGAGCTATGTGCAGAGCTCTACCAACACACCTGCTGGCCCCACCCAGACAGTAAAGAGGTCCAGCCCACCAATGGTGTGGCACAAAGGACTAAACTTGGGGATTTGGGAAAACCGTGGCACAGCAGCCGGTTGCGGTCAAGGACCTCGACCTGAGCCTCAGCTGCTCCTGTACCCTGCACCCTGTAGTGGATGTGGACGGAGTGACTCACCTGCGAGAAGATGGACCAGCAGGACCAGCGCTCCCCGCACGCCACCACAGCCAAGACGGCCGCTTCCAGTGCCACTTGACCTGAGAACGGACACGGAAGCAGAGTCACAATGTGCCGCCAAGAGGATCCAAACGCTCGTTTGTGTTCTTCTCGAGGCCACAGAGACACGCAGCAACACGTCTCTCCTCACAGACTCCTCTTCAAACCTCTTCAATCCAAAATACCCTGGTACATGTGGTGTTTGACCAGCCAGAACATTCCCATGTCTGTCCACTGGTCCCACATGAAGGCCAACACTCTGGTTTGTTAGTGGATCTGAACCCTAGAACCTACAGGGCCTGGTCTCTCACTGCAGCTCACCAAGCGCTGTGGTGGTCCCACTCACAGGGGTCTAAAGCTCCCCATCTGCTGTTGTTTACTCCTGTCTAACCGGAACAGCTGTATCAGGGTCAGTGTTCTGCTACTGAGAAGGGGAAGCAGTATAAATCAGGATAAATACGTTGAGAACTGAAGTGCTGCTGTGTGTCAGAAAGCTGCAGGTTGTGTGGGGACAGGTTGGACCTGTTTCCGCACCCTGCCTGCTGCTCACGGGGCCTGTGAAGGTGAGGATAGCGGACAGTGTATCTGCGGTTTAAAGCTGACCTCTGACCAGGTAAATTAGGTGAGTATGTGTGTGAGTGTGTGTGTGTGTGTGTGTGTGTGTGTGTGTGTGAGTGTGTGTGTGTATGCATGTGTGTGTGTTTCCTTTCTCTTTCTGTGTGACAGAGAGCCTGCAAATGGCAGAGGGCTCTGCTGGGGGTTCCCAACTCCTGTTCTCCACTCCTGACCCCCCCATCTCTCATCAGCAGCTTCACGTCAGACTTCACACATGACAATGATTTACACACCCAGACAAAAGTAAACAGACTGCGGCGTGTAAAACATCAATCTCTGCTGTATAAACAAGCAAATCCCTGAAAAGCTGCAAGTGGCCCTGAACAAGACAGGTATTATTATTATTATTATTATTATTACAGCACCATAATCATGATGTTCACCTCGGAATGCTGCTGTTGTTGCTGCTGGCATGTGTGTCGTTCCAGTACCGCTCACCACGAGCACAGCGACACACTTCACACAGCATCACTCTTAAATACGCAGCGCACATTCACACCCCTCGCAGAGACAACACACACACACTCCTCACACTCCACTCCCGCTCCGTACAGCTCAAGACCCATGGACAGCAAAACAGTGCAAAATAAAAGTAAACATACCACTGAGCGCGCATCACCACCTCGGTCCCAGATTCAACCACAAAGACAGAGAGTGAGCGAGAGAGAGTGAGAGTGAGAGTGAAAGAGTAACTGACTCCTGTAGTAATTTACTGAGCTGAATGTTTTACGTGTGACAAATACGCACGAAATGAGTTCCCAAGTGAGTCTACAGGGCCCCCTTCTGGGGGACTCAGAACACGCCTTCATGACCCCCCCCCACCCCCCAGGCAGCCTTCCCTGTGACACGAAGCGCAGGGGTGAGGAAAGACGGGCGTTTTATTAAGCAGTTATAACAGATTAATACATTTATATAAGAAAGTCCAAAGTTTCTGTCCCTGGTTGTGTGTGAGTGGAGTCCCTGTGTGCGTGACCAAGCTGGGGGGGTTGATCCCTGAGCAGAACCACAGATGGTCTACAGACAGACTTAGGTGGAACTCAGATGGGCCGAGCTGGGGGGGGGTGTCTAGCTCTGTCATTTCACAGTAGAGCCATGTGGCTCCACCCACCACACACCTGTCCTGTGATCTCTTACAGGTAACCAGGGTCACGGTTACTCATGAGGAGCCTCGGGGGTGTGTTTCTGCTGCATGTTTCCGCCATGTCTGTTTTCACACGAGACCCATGTTCTCCGTGGGGGGTGAGCCAACTGAACCGCGCGAGCCACACCTGTACAACCCAACAGTAGACAGGGGGTCAACACGCTACGTGAGTGACGCTCGGTTTACAGCCAATCAGACGCCGCCGTTCCACTGCTGTGTGTCTGTGTGCGATAGAGTCAGGCAGGAAGTGGCACAGTTGACACATATCCCACAATCCCCTGGGGCCATGGAGGGGCATCAGGACCAGCAACTTGTGAGACTTGCCTTGAGGTTTCAGTTCCAGCAGCGGCGGCTCTGAGAGGAGGCCGCTCCCCATGTCAGCCCTGCAGAAGATCCACGACTAGCACAACAGTAACCATGCACAATAATCCCTTTCTCCTCTGTTTCCCCCACGGGAGAAACTTTCCTCCTGCCAGCGGCCTGGAAGGTCGAGGGGACGACGCAGTGTATTTGCTGTTCGCGGCACTGTGCACCTCTGGACTGAGATGATGTTGTCATAGCTGGAATCTTCCGGCTTCTCTTCCAGCTTGGCGGTCACGGCCCCAGGTTCTCCTGTCACCAGTGGGACCTCCTTGGTTTTCACCTTCCACATTCTCTCCAGTTCTTCTCTCAGTCTCTGATGTTTCTCCAGCTTCTCATATTCCTCCTTCTGATGTTTCTCTCACTCAGAATCTCCACACGTGTCGCCGCTGCTGTTGCCAGCAGAACCTGGTGGCTGAAGCTCTCATTGCACTGCCATTTCTGGCTGGGTTGTTGAAGGTATCACTGCACACAGATCTCTCTTCTCCTCGGCACTCGGACAAAATAGCTTTTGTCGGCCTAAATTTTTCCGGCTAAACGATAAGAAACGAAATGGACTTAGAGCTGTGCTTAAAACGCACCTGGTTAGTGTGGCATCAGAGGCCATTGCAGTGGAGCTGTGAGGGGCACGGTGATGCAGTAGAACCACCCCGGGGGTGACAGTCCGTGCCTGGCGAGGGTGAGAGGCTGGCTGGGGCCACAGTATGTGGAGATAACAGGGTGAGACTGAAGTCAATCACACTCATTTCACTGTGAAATAGCCGCCCTGCAGATGTTCGTGTCTGATTCTACCCTGTTTTTTCCACCTTCTACTATATGCGCTCGTGGAAAAGTCGGTTGTTTCAGGTCTGGTCAGGGTCATGGTTGGGGGGGCAGGGTTAGGAGAATTGGGTGAAGGAGGGGTTACTGTCAGATGGGTGTGATGGTCAGTGTAGATAAAAAGCACCAAAACATGTCAGGTGTGTTTTGGTGAACTTTCGAGGAGAAAAGGTACTGTGTCGGTTAGCATTGCTGTGCTGCGTTTCACATGGCTGGGTTCAAATCCACCTTCTTCTGCAGCTACATGCAAACCCTGAGAGGAGAGCAAAAATAACCCTGCTGTGCACACTGTAAGTCACTTCACCAACACAGGTCATTCAAACAAGATGTCGCAGTAAGATGCAAATCTTTTGGCTGGTACCGCGGTAAAATCATACTCAGAGCAGAGACTCAGCCAAAGTGGGGGTGTTACACACAGTTACTCACCCGTCTCAAATGCTCTCAGCCTGCATTCCTGTTCTGCTGGACTCTGCTCGGCCTGGAGGTGCATGTTTAATTTGGAATGCCAGTGCTCAGAGGTAGCTTTCTGGAGGACAAGCACACCGCCGACACACTGCTAACACACCGCTAACACACTGCTAACACACTGCTAACACACCGCTAACACACTGCTAACACTGCTGGCACCCATCCCGATGGCCTGTTTGCCTGGACACCATTTGTCTCTCCACTTTATGTGGCCTCATTTCTTATCACAGCCTTGGCAGTAATACCGTCTGACCCAGCGATCGTCTGAGTCTCGGTGTGTGTGTGTGTGTGTGTGCGTGTGTGTGTGCGTGTGCGTGTGCGTGTGTGCGTGTGCGTGTGTGCGTGTGTGTGTGCGCGTGCGCGTGCGTGTGCGTGTGTGCGTGTGTGCGCGTGCGCGTGCGTGTGCGTGTGTGCGTGTGTGCGTGTGCGTGTGTGCGCGCGTGCATGTGTGTGTGTGCATGTGCGTGTGTGCGTGTGTGTGTTGTTAACAGGCAAACATTTGTACAGCAGCAAATACAGCAGTTATGTAACAGAGGGATCCATTTGCTTCCTGTTCGTCCCCCATGTTGGATCAGATCTCCTTTGACAAACAGCGTTCACCTTACAGCTGCCTCTAGTTCTGCTCTTGCTGTGTAACTGCGTGATACACACATTTCCTGCTGGCTGCTGTCTTCAGGTGACCCTCAGGCTGCACACAACAAGGCCCCCCCACTGGCAACATGAAACACTGAGGCATTGTGGGAATGAATGAAACTCTAGAGGTCTCCCTGGGGGTTATTCTGGGTGTGTTATGTAACTGAAAGAATGCAAGATAAGGAGGCATCACACACACACACACACANATTTCCTGCTGGCTGCTGTCTTCAGGTGACCCTCAGGCTGCACACAACAAGGCCCCCCCACTGGCAACATGAAACACTGAGGCATTGTGGGAATGAATGAAACTCTAGAGGTCTCCCTGGGGGTTATTCTGGGTGTGTTATGTAACTGAAAGAATGCAAGATAAGGAGGCATCACACACACACACACCTCCCCAGTGTATTCAGTCCATACTGGGTATGCACCATGTGTTTTACAGTGTTTTACTTCTGAGGGGCACAACATTCCATCTCCAGATTAACCTGGCATTGATTTACACACTTTACCGTCACCTTCACTGGAGAATGAGGTACGGTTAACTCCCGTAAGGTGTATTAAACGCAGATCTCAATATCACCATCCTGATTTGAAGCAAAAAAAATCTGCATAAAAATACCGCTCAAACGGGGGGATTACAGCGGTGTTATGCCGCCCTCCAGCGGACACGTCAAATTTCATTATTATTATTCTTGTTGTTGTTGTTGTTGTTGTTGTTTTTGTTGTTGTTGGGGTTGGCTGTTTTTGTTGTTGTTGGGGTTGGCTGTTTTTGTTCTTGTAAAAAATCTATGTTTCATAGTCATGTTCCTGCTTTTTTTGCGATCGCGTTCCGCGGCTACAACACAAGGCACCATGGGAACCCGGAAGTAGTGGTATATAAAGGTAAATAACGGCGAACGCGGCATCGTGTTCGTTTACACTGTAAAAGGTGCTGTTTCCTTGTTGCTGCGGTAATGTAGCTGCTTCCGACACCTTCCCGGGGGGTTTACTGCGTTTCTGCAGCGGAACCCCAGTCAATAGAAACACAGCCGTCGTAGCGGCCTGCGAGGGGGAGCGCCCACCCACACGCGCACACGCGGAACGGGGGGAATACCGGCCAGCGCGATATATGACGTTTGCGGTGAAAGTGTGTTTAAGGAAAAGGTTCGCAGTGTTGACACTACAGCGTCAGTTTATTATTAGTTATTAATTTATGTGTCACGTTTCTCCGAAGTGACTTACTGTTTTTAACTGCTTACAGCGATTACCTCGTTTTTACCCAAAAAAGCCTGTTTGTTGGTGTGTGTTGACCGAGGCTGCTGCGGCAGGAGGTGGATTCAAACCGCAGTAGAAAGATGGTGACTCTGCCCACTGCGCCCCCTGCTGTTTGTTGCTTCACCCTGTTGTGACTCACTGTTCGTACATCCAGAAGCAGCGCTTATTAACTTGGTACAAAGAACTAAGAGTAACAATTAGGTAAGAAGAGCAGGAGAATATAAAGTGTAGCTGATGAGCATTTCATCCCCTGCTGTCCTTCAGTTCAATTGTCTGCTGGGGTCCCAGGTGCCCCTCCTCCCAACGCACCTTAATAAAACAGTAAAATAGTGACTCTTCTTCATTACTGATACCTGTGCTGATGATGAACACAGTAACTGTACCTTACCTGTGTCTTACTCAGTTTACCTGTAGCAGTGCATGCTCTCTCCCACCCCAGGTCTGCTACCACAGGGTGACCATGGAGCCCAGGGGGTCCTCTGGTGAGGAGGTGACCATGCTGTGGTCCATCAAAGAGGCCATGGAAAGGTCAACGCTGCAGATCGGTGCCTCGGCATGTGGCGCCACCGCCGTGGTGGATGTCCTGCAGGTGCTGGGGGTCCCCGTGAGCCCGGAAACTGCTGACCGCTGCGTCCAGACACGGTTACGGAGGAACGAGGCGCCGCTGCCGGACTACCTGCTCTCACGCAGCGAGGCTGGTACTGGATGCCATCATATGACAGCTGCTCACACAGTCATGTCAACAGTCATATCAGTGACCCGAGCACCAATAGTGTGTGTGTGTGTGTGCGTGCGTGCGTGCCTGCCTGCCCCCCCCCCTCAGGTGCCACCCACCAGCAGCTTATTGAAGGCGCCGAGCTCGCCAGCGGAGGGAAGGTCCTCGGCCGCTTTTTCACCTTCCACCCTCCGCGGCGGGTGCAGCTCGTGCCCTGGCTGGCCAGCTGGATGCGCAGGAGCGCCGCCCCGGTGGCCACCATGAACATGCAGTTGGCAGTCACTGAGGGCGAGGAAACGCCAGATGCCTGGCACCACCAGCTGGTGTTTGGAGTGGGACCCAATGCCGTCTACATGACCAATCCCGTGGAAGTGGGTAAGATGGATGTTCCTCTGTGTGTTTGGGTTGTTTGTGTGAGCAATAGAGCGTTAAGCCACTTGCAGTGATTTGTCACTTTATTCAGCTGTGTCATTTTTGCAATCGGTTTACTTTAGTCGTAAATACTGTGATCCATGGGGGTGCAGCAGGAGAGCTGCAGCTCTAACCACTCTGCCCCCTGCTGACTGGAAGCATCCTGTTAAAGTCGAGCTGCCCCCCAGTGAGCCCCTGAACTCGGTGCTGTGTGTTGCAGTGAGCGAGGCCGTGGTCCTCCAGCGCCTGTGCAGCGATTCGGTGCTCCTCATCCGCAGAGAGGACGTCCTGCAGAGGTGGACGGCCGACACCCCGGCGGACTCATTCCCAGGGGGCGCCGCAGGCCCTCAGTGGACTGTCCTAGACGTGCAGGGTGAGGAAGAGACTGCCCATCACCCGTCTGTCTCTGTTTCACGCCACTGTCTACTCCTTACAAGCAGACAGACACACGCATATACAGTCAGAAAGACAGATCAGAACTGAATGAAACAGCAACACACAAACAGGCAACGACAGAGGAAACTGGAACCAGAGGACTGCAGTCAACTCGAGAATTATTGGCACCCTTCATGAAACAGTAAAGATCAAAGTAGAAAATAAAGCACATATACAGTGAGTCAGTGGGTTCAGACATATGGGGAAGCCACATACGCCTCTGAGAGGTGCGTTTGAGAAGGACTCAGCAGCTCTGAGGGACACAGGAGATCATTCCACCTCACTGGGGCCAACAGAGACCCATGGTTTCACATATCATCCTCCTTGTTCTTATCTCAGGTCAGGTGAGACAGGTGTGTCATGAGGAGGAGTGTGAGAATGAGGAACAGCCCAAAACCAGCCACATCACGATCCCAGCAGCATACCGGTCAGGTGTGACGCTCTTTGCCCTTCGTGACTCGGACACAGGACAGGAGCTTCTCAACGCGCCTGAGCTGCCGCTGCTCTGAGCTGCAGGTGGACACACCACTGACCCTCACCTGCTGGAACTGGACACACCCCTGACGCACTCGTTCCATGTTGAGAGGGACGTGCTCCGTGTTCTGGACTGTTTCAGTCTCAAGTCTCCTTGTGTGAATAAATTGATAGCTCAGCCAAACAGAGTGATGCTGAACCGCTCTGACCACCGATCGCTGTCTCACACACAGCCACACAAAGATAACAACAGGAGTTTAGGACCACCTTAATTCACCTCACATCCTCAGTGTTTACAGCTCCTGTTGGGGATCAGTAACAAAACGGTCAGCAGCTTCCATTCAGTATGAGTCTGTGGAAAGTTAATTTTCAGTCAGTTCAGGTTAGTTTTAATTTGAATGTAGCTCAGTGTTCATAAACAAGTAAAAATTTCTTGCAAAGGATTATTTATTTCCTGCAGAAACTCACCTGTAAGTGAAAGGTGTGACGTCTGCATTGTTCAGCTTAGCTGTAGAAGTGAGTAGAGTTGTGAGCAGTTACAGACCCCTGGTCCCACGTGTGCCTGTGAGTTAAAGGAACAGCTGTAAAGCCTCCACAGATGTTTCTAGTCATGTTTACTTATACCACCTCTCACTGGGACCCAGGACGGGGCTTAGACTTGCTCTCAGGGGACGGTTCTCCGTTTGAACCATATAAACATAAGGAGGGATTCGTCATCTGTCTCATTTCAGAGCCAGGAATAAAAAGAGAAAGAAACTGTGCCCCTTTTCTGCTAAGCGACAGACTCACCAGCAGGGGGCAGCACGGCCCCGTCTGTCCCAGGCCTTGTTTGAAGAACCTCTGTGATCACAGAAATGTTCCCTGGCCTGAAACCTCGGCGTTGTTTCTCTCGCGGTGACGTCACTGTGTCTCTGTGTGCGTATTTGTGTCTTCTTCACTCGCACCCGGATCACGCTGCCGCTGCCAGTTCCACTGCAGTCCTGCGGAAAGACGCAGACGAGACTGGCGTGTGTCTCCAGAACATTCCGGAACAGCAGCTGTGTGTTCCAGCTCCAGGCAAAGTTTCACCCAATCCCCCCTGCTTCATGGGAACAGAACAGGAGGCGGAGCTCCGGGGTCTGTAGGGTCCCGTCTCAGACAGTCCCCAGGGGACAATGTGGCAGCAAAGTGTGTTCCCGGCACAGAGCCACTTTCCCACAGGGACAGGTGAGCAGCAGCAAGTGTCCCCCAGTGACACCCTCCAGCTGGGGTCACTGGTCTGAACCAGGCAAGGTGGGCAGGCTTCGTGTGTACCTGGTCTCTCTCCAGGCGTCACCTGTCCCTGTGCCTACCTGTTAGCCGTGATGTCGTCACGTTCAGGTGCAGAAGAGATGCTAAATAAGGAAACGGCAACTTCACATCTTTGGGTAGGAAACACATCTGGACAGAGATCTGAAAAGGAACACAGTCACACAGACGCTCGTGTGTGTGCACAGTGGCACAAGCAAACACGCGTACACACACACAGGTAACTGTACCATACATGCAATACACAGCTGACCAACACATTTAGCAAAATGTGTGTGTGTGTGTGTGTGTGTGATGTCTGTTTTCCTGACCTCTGGGGAACCCCGCTGGCAAAAAGCCGTTGCTGACGTTTTTAATTGAGATGTTAGTTTTTTGTTGAAATCCATGTCTGTCACATTCATTTTGCATTGGCAAACACAATGACAGGCAGCTAGAACTGTGTGTGTGTGTGTGTGTGTGTGTGTGTGTGTGTGTGTCTGAGTTCATCAACGAACGCTGTGCCACGGGTGTGACCACACATCAACACGTACAATGGGTGTGCTTTTCCTGCCTCACCGCTCCAGGAAAAAAACACGCCTCTACGCCCCCCAGGTGCTGAGTCATGTGACCCCGTCTCCAGACCTCCTTGATCCTGCTGGGAAAAGACGCTGCCTCATCTTCCGCCAGCACCTCGCCGCACTGCCTTCCATCCGCCACGTGGTGGACAAACAAGGAGAGAAGCTAGATGTCACCAGACCTTTGACCTATTTAAGTTCTTTCCAGGACCGAAATCCTTCACCTCCCAATGGGTCCGTCTCACCTGTTGGGAGTCTCTGTCACACTGGCAATTCCCTCATGTCACCAGCTTCTGCAGCTGGGAGTTACAGTGGAGTCCAGTCTCCTCTTCTACAGCACACCGAAGCCACACGACCAGCAGGATCCGCCCTCATCTCATATCGTACGCAGCTGGTGATCCACACCACGGTCACATCCACCTGGATGACTGCAGCTCCCTCCCGTGTGGCCTTCTGGCCTCCGCAGTGCGTTGTTTGACCTTCAGTCCACAGGTTCTCCAAATGCCGCCCCTCTCGTCTCCCCCTGTTTCCCAGCAGCCGTTTGTATCAAGTTCAACACTCAGCAAGTCAAGAACATGAATGGGTGAATGCAGCCCAATACCTGCAGGACCTGCTCACTCCCTACACCCCAGCCAGACTCCTGCCATCCCCCTGCTCTGGCTGCTTGGTGGTCCCACTCATGAACCATTTAGGTTCCCAGTTTGGCTTCATTGTAGTGAAATGAGTTCCATATGTCCCTCACAGCTGCTGAATCCCTTCAGAGCCATTTCTCTCCTGTCCTCCTGACAGCTGCCTGAACTTCACATCTCCATTTCCAGTCGCCTCTGTGTTTCTTCTCAGCCTCTGCACAGCTACATGACGGTGCTGATGGACAAACTGTGTCTTCACCTGAGCTGGATATGAGTTTAGAGGAAAATTTACCTGTAAGTCACTTTATGGATTCAGCTCTAGGGTTTACAGCAGGAGACCAGACTAAGGTAGAGGGTGAGGGTTCAACTGCAGGGTCAGATCTGCAGCAGATGTATCATCTATTTTCTGACTTCCAGTGAAGAGAAAATGAGTAAAACAAAAAGTGAACAAATTTCTGAAACTCAAGTAGTTCTTCTCTACACTTTCAGATGGTTCCACCAGTTCCCATAACGCTGTATGTGCAATCCTGCCGTTTCCCAGCATCTCCACACCCTGAGCAGGGATCTGCCAGCTAGCAGGAAGTTCAGCCTCAGAAGGAGACATCCCTCGCAGATGAAGAGGGACCAGGTCTGCGGAGGCTGGCAGAGGGCTGCCATGTCACCAGGAAGATGTTTCACTCCTGTTGGAGCAGCACAGGTTCAAATGCCACAGTCAGAAGAGTCTGGTGGCTGAAGTGGGAACCTTCACTGAGAGAAACAACCGCAGGGGGTCCAGTCATCGCTGTATGAAATAACCAAAAAGGTGCATTTAAGTGGGACAGTGAAATGTGCAGCGCAAACTGGTAGAAAAGGTTCTGTGGAAATTGCAGCAGAGGGAGTCATTCGGGGACATTCAGTGTCACCTTCAGACGACAAAACCGCTGGAGAAAAACCTTCTCGCCTAAGGTGTGGAGCAGGGGGCACGTGGGCAGCACCCCGTACAGCTCCACACCTCACAGCACCTGGGCTGTTTGGCTGTGTGTGTGGAGTTTGCATGTTCTCTCCACATCTGTGTGGGTTCCCTGCCACAGTCCAAACACACATGTTTCAGGTTTATTGGTCCCTCTAAACTGTGCAGTGTGTGTGAGTGTGTGTTGTGTGTCTGTCTGTCTGTGTGTCTGTGCAATTGAAACTGCAAACATCCCACTTGCTCACACACACACACACACACTCTCTCTCTCCCTCACACACTGCTTTCATTAGTAAGGGGACTTTTACAAGCAGGATGAGATGATACTGAGGGCCAGTAGGGGGCACCACAGAGTGTCGGTTCCTGTGGGAACTTCCTGTGTGTGACGTTACAGTGGGGGGGGGGTGACGCAAGCTTCCTGGCAGTGACAAGCCAGGACTGTGTGACCGGCTGGCCATGGTTCTGCACTTGCGTCACGTGTGTTGGTGTGTTTTCCCCCGATGAAGCACAAGTGTGTCACCACAGTCGCTGCCCATTTCTGGCACAAATCTCCATAACCCATGAAGGTAATAAGTTCAGAACCTCATTTTGGAAATGAAGCCCCCACATCATTCCATCTTCTCCTGCCAAGTGGTTCCGTGGAATTCCATCCACAGGAAGCACAAAGATGAACACACATCTCCTCTCTCCTGCTAACATCTCAACACTCTGATGGCCCTCAGAGAAGCTGCTAACATCTCAGAACTCTGATAGCCCTCAGAGAAGCCTCTCATCTAAGTGCGCTGAATGTTCTTGATGAGCTGGTCTCACCTCAGAGTCCTCTGGGGGTTTCCAGAATGTTTTTTTCCAGTTAAGGGGCTGAATTGTCAAGTAAAGTGTTGTTTTTTCTAGTTCTGTTGCAACAGTTAATCTCTCCCAGACTGGTTGGGTCAGAGCCCATCCTGGAAGCAGCAAAATGTGGGTATCCCCCTGCTTTAACCAGAGACTGCAGCACAACGATTAGTTTCACTCACACAATTATGGACTGTGAACTGGAGTCCAGCAAACATGCAAAGAAGATCAGGGTCTTTGCTCTGAATCACCAGAGCATGAACGTTTTACTGCTCCCTCCTGGTGGGGGGGCCTCTCCTTCTGTGACTCATTCTCTCAAGCAGAGAGCAGGACGTTCGTCACAAGTTGTGCAGCTCCTGCTGACCGTCTGGTGGGGCTCTGAGTGCTTTGTTCCCACGGCGCATGGGGGGTCCCTGAGTGTCACTCTTGCTCAGCGTTTAATCTCCCTCGGAGGGACAGGAGTCGGACAGGAGCTCTCGAACGTGACCTCCTGCTCACACCACGGCTCTTACTTGTCGTTCGTGTCCCTGGCAGCAGCAGCAGGAATGTGTTCCACTATCTTTCACAAACACTCAGCATGACTTTTATGCTTCACTGGTGATCCAGAAGGTTCTGGAGCTTGTGCTGCTCCTCCTGTGTCTGTTCCTCATCACCTTCTTCTGCAGAGCTGCTGTCTGTCATGGAGCAGCCTGATTAATGGATGTTCCTCACATGTCCCACATGTGTCCAGTATGTGATGTTCTGTGCTGGTGCAGAAGACGGGAGCAGCTGCTCTTCTCTCATCTCTCTGCAGCTCCTAACTCCTCTCTGTGATGTTCTCCTGCCAGCTTGTCACCAGTGTGACCAGCATGTCCCTGTAACGTCTGGAAGCAGCGTTGCTGTGGACAGACGGGAAAAGCAGCAGGAGGGGAACCCACAGCATCCCTCTGCTTGGCTGTTTTGGCCTTTATGTGTCACATCGGTCAAATGTGACCTGCTAGTTTGGTCCTCTGAACAAGAGATGATCTCAGAGACCAAACTGTCCAAAATTGTCTGAATTAACAGCAGTAAACAGTTGGCAAATGAGCTCAACAGACGGTTTTTCATGCCCCCATTTTGAACACAGACATATTTGCATATTTAGTCCACCTGCCTCCACTGTCAGCTGCACATTGGGGGTCCAGTCAAAAGAAGTCTGTTGAATGTGGTCTGATGTTCTTCAAGACTCAGTTCAGGCTCCTCACCCTTCTCCATCTGCACATCTTCCTGTCTTTCCTGGTGTCTCCTGCCACTGCTTCTCCACCTGCTCACACAGATGTACTCTCATGCTGACAGCATCTGCCTGGCTGAGCAACCACGGCCTGCAGCTGAGCCCCTTCACCGCGTGTCACCTCCTGTCTGGGAGCTCCTTATCCTGCTGGTCAACTCAGTCCTCGGAGCTTCGCTGACAGTCTGGGAGTTACAACTGACTTTCATCTCAGCGCATTGCAGCTGCAGCCTGATGCTGCAGGCACCTCCTTTGCAGCAGACATTGGGTCAGAACCGACCTCTCTGAGAGCAGTTTCTCTCCACACCTCCTCACAGCTGCAGACATGAGTCCATCACCCTCTGCTGTGATTATCTGTGTATTTGCTGTTTGAGTCTCACTTCTAGAGGCAGCTTCTCTGCTCTCTTTTGCTCGTCCACTGCAGGAGCACCTGTTAAACCCATTAGTTCCGCTGCCTCCAACCGGGCCACAACTCCACCTTAAACTGTTGTGCTGGACGGAGCTTCTGCAGGAACTGTAGTGTGTGTGTGTGTGTGTGTGTGTGTGTGTGTGTGTGTGTGTGTGTGTTTGGCACACACTGCCTCCAACCACTGGACAGGATGTGTGTTCACACCTGTGGGGCGTCATCCTGTGCCACATCCGCATGGTGTGTGTCACTGGGAAGCTGCCGGCCATGGAGGGCATCCCCACCCACCGGGACCAGCACCACATCCTGGTAGCACACACACACACACACACACACACACACACACACACACACCTCACTCGGTCCATCTGCCCAGACCCCTGGAACAGTTACTTTATGGCACATGTCACCTGAAAAACCCCAATGTTTTAATTTCTATCTGTCATCACCGCCCTTAGCGAGGAAGATGCTGCGCTGCCCCCTGCTGGCCACCTTGGGATCTGGAGCCCCGTGTTTCCCGTCTGCAGCAGAAATCGGGCTTTGCTGGACACACGATGGGGCCTGGACCTCACACTGTGTTCGCCTTCATCTGCACCTCTCATCCAGACCACCGGGCCCTCACCGTCAAGGTGGTCTGGACCTGAGGGCATCAGACCAGCTGGTGCGCAGGAGCGGGACGTGTCTTTCACAGCGGGGGGCTTCGCAGCGCCTGCTGACAGTGGAGAGACGGTGGTGGTTCAAGGGAACAGAGGAACATCTTCAGAAAGGAATTTAATGGCACCATTTATTCATGACCTGTCCTGATATGTGTGTATTACCCTGGACTGCTTTATCCTGTCAGAGTCCAGACACCAGCACACTGCGCGTGTACACACACACACACTCTATATGGGCAATTTAGAGACCACGTAACCTGGAACACGAGTGTTTGGACTGTGGGAGGACATTCAAACTCTCCACAATGAGCTGGATTGAAACCCACAGCCAAGCAGTCCTGTGCTGCCCCCCCAACTCATGACAGCAGCTCTAACCATTATGCCACCTACTGGTTCCTGTCAGTGTGTGAAAAAATGGATTGAAAAAACATAAAAACATTTTAAAATCAAATAGAAAACAGCAGCAAACTAGTTCAGACCCACAGCTGAGATGTTCGGCCTCCTTCCCGCTTTTTTATTTTTGCTGTCTGTCGCGTGGCGCGCGCCCAGGGCTCTGCTGCGTTGACATTGCGCACGAGACCCCCCGCCCGCTGGCGCGAGCGCGAGGGGGCGGTGCCGCGCGCCGGCCGGGTATAAAGGGGGTCTGCAGAGGGGGGCTTCCACTCAGATCAGCCCTGGTCAGGGGGACAGCGGAGCCGGGTTTGAATCCCAGCGCTTATCTCCAGAAGGACTTTGGAGCCGCGGAACTTCTCGCTGAACTCTCTTCTCCAGCCGACCGCCGCTTCTCGCCCAGCTTCTCGGAACTTCTTAGCAGGACATCATGCGCTTTTCCTGCGTGCCTCTCCTCGCGCTGCTCTGCATTGGCGGGTGCGGCGCCTGGCCACGGGGGTGGGAGGCGCAGGAGCACCAGGACACGCGGGACACCTCCGTCAACCGGGACCCCCTGCACGTGTACCGCGTCCTCAGGGGGGGCTTCCGAATTGAACCAGGGACTGAGGGGGGACAGGGCGATGCGCACGTGGCCCCCACCAGGAGGGAGCTCGGGGGGGTCAAAAGATGCGGAGTCCACGAGGACAAGGAGGAGGAGCAGGAGCAGATGGCACCTGGCGGCCACCCCGCCGCCACCGCAGCCCCCCCAGGTAGGAGATGCTGAAAAATCCACTTCCGTCGTTAATGTAGTTGTGGCGGCGGCCCGATTCATGTGACATCGGCCTTACAGCCCCGCCCACTGTTTACTCAGCTGTAGAGATACATGTAAAGGACTGTAAACTGACACCCCCCCCCCCCCCCCCNTGTGACATCGGCCTTACAGCCCCGCCCACTGTTTACTCAGCTGTAGAGATACATGTAAAGGACTGTAAACTGACCCCCCCCCCCCCCCCCGCGCTAAATAATGGCGTCTCCACCGAAACGCCATACAGCCGGGATTCCCCCCACAGCGCTCAGTCCCTTTACGGGGGAGAAAAGGGGGTTAAATCTGATTGGTCAACTTTTAAAGGTTCCTGCCCCCACCTATATCTTCTGGTGTTTAACCTGTGCCAGTTCGTGCACCTGTACAGTGACGTGATTGAACAAAAATGGGGAAACACTTTGTTGATTTGCCACGAGGGGCAGCGCCAGACCTGTGTGGCAAAACACGACCTCCAAAATGCCAGCTGTACCTGTGATGTACTTGGAATCACTTCCTTTATGGCCCCGCCCTCCCTCCCCAGCCAGGCGGCGCTCCCGGCGCTTTGTCTCCGCCCCTCGCCACGTGGAGATGCTGCTGGTGGCCGACCAGTCGATGGCACAGTTCCACGGCGAGGACCTCGAATCGTACCTGCTCACGCTGGTTGCCGTGGCATCACGGCTCTACCGCCATCCGTCGGTGCGCAACCCCATCGACCTGGCAGTGGTGAAGGTGCTGGTGCTGCAGGAGGGACAGGAGGAGCTCAACGTGACATCCAACGCCGCCCTCACACTCCGCACCTTCTGCCAGTGGCAGCGGCAGCACAACCCAGACAGCGACCGGCACCCGGAGCACTACGACACGGCAGTGCTCTTCACCAGACAGGTGCGGCACACACACACACACACACACACACACACACACACACACACACATACCCCCTTGCATGTGCTGACTTGACCCTGTGTGTCCAGGACCTGTGTGGCTCCCACTCCTGCAACACGCTGGGCCTGGCTGATGTGGGCACCATCTGCCAGCCTGAGAGGAGCTGCTCCGTTGTCCAGGATGATGGTCTGCAGGCTGGATTCACTCTGGCTCACGAGCTTGGTGAGACACACACACACACACACACACACACACACACACACACACACACACACACTCACTCACTCACTCACTCACTCACACTCACACACACACACACACACACACACACACACACACACACTCTCACTCGTACGCTCACACACTTGCTAAGCCCAGACCTCTCCACCCAGGTCACGTGTTCAATATGATCCACGACAACACGGACAGCTGCACCGGCATCAACGGGGGTCTGCGCAGCTCCCACATGATGGCGCCGGTCATGTCCAACCTGGACCAGCAGCAGCCGTGGTCCCCCTGCAGCGCCCAGCTGGTCACCTCCTTCTTGGACAGCGGCAATGGTGAGAGCACCACCTGCCGGGACTCACACACACACACACACACACACACACACACACACACACACACACACACACACACAGGATGTGCGCACGCAGCACCACCCCCGTCTGGACGGTGTCCACGGAGATTAGTGAGTCACACGGCCCACCTGCCCCGCCCACCTATCCTGCTCACCATCCAATTCGGAAGCAAATCCCAGGATCTCCTTTAAAGGGATGTTTCCTGCCGCTGGGGTCCACAGCAAGTGACCGCCGGCCTTTGTCCCTTGTCCCCAGGTCAGTGTCTGCTGGACAAACCGCAGGCGCCGCAGCCGCTGCCCAGGGTGCTGCCGGGCACCGTGTACAACATTGAGCGCCAGTGCCAGCTCAGTTTCGGCAAGGGGTCCCGCCACTGCCCGGACCTGGGTGCCGCCTGCGTGGCCCTCTGGTGCACCGTGCCCAGCCACCCAAACCAGTTCATGTGCCAGACCAAGTACTCCCCCTGGGCAGATGGCACGCCCTGTGGGCACAATGGGCACTGCCTCTCAGGACGCTGCATCAGCAACAAACAGGCAGCGCACCAGCAGGTGGGTCCCGCCACAGCGCCCCCTGCCGTCCGGCTCTCCCGCTGTCTAGAGGGTCTTCTCGTTGGATGATGTTGGCTGTGTTGTGATTGGTCCGTTTCGTGGCAGACTCCTGTGAACGGCCGCTGGGGTGCCTGGGCTCCCTGGGGGGGCTGCTCGCGCTCCTGTGGGGGAGGGGTGCAGTACTCCCGCCGGGACTGCGACCGCCCGACACCCCGAAACGGGGGCAAGTACTGCACAGGCAGGAGGACACGGTACCGTTCGTGCAGCACGCAGCCCTGCCCGGGCAGCACTGGTGAGTCGCACCTTCAAGTCCCGCCTGCCTTGTCCTCCACTGGAGGGGTTGGGGGGGGTGCTGCAGGACAGGTGTGTGACGCCCCCCTCCTCTCGCTTGCTCCGCAGCCCTGTCCTTCCGGGAGGAGCAGTGCCTCGCCCACAACAACGTCTCCACCCCGTCTCTGTTTGGCGTCAGCACCGGGGTCCAGTGGGTGCCTCGGTACACGGGCGTGGCCCCAGGGGACCGCTGCAAGCTCATGTGCCGCGCCAAGGGGACAGGCTACTACTTCGTCTTTGAACCCAAGGTGAGACGGTGACCACGTCCGCATCTTAGCCGGTCACTGGTCGGTGCCACGCCGTGGCCTCCCTACCTCCCGTGCTGTGAGCTCCGCCCTGACACTGTGTTGGGAACAACGGTCTCTCTGTGATGCCCCCAGGTGCTGGACGGAACACCCTGCAGCCCGGAGACCACCTCGGTGTGTGTTCAAGGCCAGTGTGTGAAGGCAGGTTGCGACCGGGTCATCGGCTCCGACCGCCAGTTGGACAGGTGCGGAGTGTGTGGAGGGGACGGATCCAGCTGCAAGAAGGTGTCTGGGCGGATGGAGCAAGCCAGGTGAGTGTGTGTGTCTGTGTGTGTGTGTGTGTGTGTGTGTGTGTGTGTACTGTTTTTGTTTGTACAAATGCCCCCTGACCACTCTGGCACCACCCTCAGACTCGGCTACCAGGACGTGGTGACGGTCCCAGCAGGCGCCACCGGGCTGGACGTCAGGCAGCTCTCGGCAGGTGGGAACCACTCTGACAGCAGCTTCCTGGCCGTGCAGCGCCAGGACGGCACCTACCTGCTGAACGGCAAGTACAAGATCGTGTGGTACGAGACAGATGTGGCCCTCGGGGGGGCGCTGTTGCGCTACAGCGGCTCGTCCACGGCCCTGGAACGCCTCCGTGTGCTGGCACCGCTGCCCGAGCCACTCACCATCCAGGTGCTGTCTGTTGACAGCTTGCCCCGCCCCCGCATCAGGTACAGCTACTTCGCTCCGCTGCCCTCTGGGCGCCGCCCCTCCGCCAATGCCATCCAGAGGGTGGGCGGAGCTCAGTGGGTTCCGGGTGACTGGAGCACCTGCTCACGAACCTGCGGGGGAGGGAAACAGAGGCGAAACATCCAGTGCCAGGACTCCCGTGGCCGCCTGTCCTCTGACTGCCCCGCCGAGCTGCAGCCGAACCGGACCCAGCACTGCGCTCCTCAGCCCTGCCCCTCCTGGAAGACAGGGGCATGGTCCCTTGCTCAGTGAGCTGTGGGCGGGGCTTCTGCAAGCGGGTGCTGCAGTTCCTCCGGCACAGTGGTCAGTCACTGGACCACAGGAGCTGCGACACCAGGACCGTCCCCCAACCCCTGTTTACCATCTGTTCCTTGGGTGCCTGTTAGAAGAGGATCCTCTGCAGTGGGCAGAGCTAGATTAGGGGGTATACCAAAAACCTGCCCTCATGCCACCAGCACTGAGTTCATGGACAGTGGGATGCTGAGGGGGACATTCACCTGGGTCTTACACAATGTCTCAGTTTGAGGGGCGGTGTGGTCCAGTGGGTAGGTGTCCTGCTGGCATAGACAAGGACTGTATATCAGCGTGCTGCTTCATTGGTGTGTGTGTGTGTGTGTGTGTGTGTGTGTGTGTGTGTGTGTGTGTGTGTGTGTGTGTGTGTCTGTGTCCAAGCTGGGCTGGACAAAGGAAACAGCAGATGACTATTTGTGAGTATATGAAGTGGGTGTCATTGTCCCTCTGTTCACTTCCTGCCAGCCATGAGGGGGCAGAGCAGAAAAGGGGGTGCGGAGGGTTTCAGCAGCTGTGGGGGGGCAGCGCAGTAGCTCACTCCTGTCCCCTGTGTGTGTGTGTGTGTGTGTGTGTGTGTGTGTGTGTGTGTGTGTGTGTGTGTGTCTCCTCCTGCACTACCAGATAAGTCAACTTCTGAGAAGAACGACCTGTTTCCCACTGATTTTATATTTATTTTTGTACAACCTGTTAAGTATTATGATAATTGCTTGTTATATATTTATCTTGGGTGTTATTATTGTGTTGACTGTATGCATTATTTATGCATAACTGCACACTGGGTTTATGAATAAAGTGGCGCACTGAGTCACACCCCCCTCTCACCTGGTCTCTGGCGCAGGGTCCGGCTGTCCAGTCCCTCACAGGGAGTTGTTGTCCGCTCTGTCCCCCACAGAGGCACCAGTGACAGCAGCCACACTCAGGCTGTGCATCTGGGATGTGACTCAGTCCCTTCCTACTGTTGTGTGGCTCGCCGGTCCCCCCTGCCCCTCTCGCTGGTGCCTCCCACCCCCCCTCTCCGGTGCCCCCCCACCCTTCTCTTCGCCTCATTGTCCTCTGTGTCGAATCGTGAGCTGGCTGCTCATTAGCAGGCAGTTTAATGACGGCACAGGCGTTGACCGCAGAGCCATTGTCCGGTTTGCTCGTCATTAGGGTGAGTCACGGCGACAGCGGAGTGAGGAGGACCCCCCGCGGTGGACAATGGCTGACCGGAAGCTCTGCTCATTTGGGTAGTGGTGCTGTGGGCGGCAGGTTAGGCCACAGTCACACGGCAAGGATGAGGATACATCCAGTCGTCCGTGACTAGGAAACACAACGCGTTTGCCTTGCCCCGGCCAGGAAGACACAGCAGACGGAGCGGCGATCAGTCCAGGTCACAGGGAAGAGGGTTACAGTCGCGGTTCAGATTGGGTCCGTGGGTTAGGGAGCTACATTTCGTCTGACTGCCGCAGAGCAGGAGGCCCTGGGTGACACCTACTTGGGTCTTCTGGTTTCATCCACACCTTTATTGTCACTCACAGCTGCTGTAGATGTTCTCCAGAGCAGAGTGGGGCTGAAGCAGACCTGAGATCCACAAACACACAACCTGAGTGGAAATGAGGAGGGAATTATGAGGAATAATGACTTAAATCGAGGAAGGTCTGAGTTAACAGGGAGGTGAAGAGAAAATGAGGAGGTGAAGGGAGAATGAGGAGGTGAAGAGGAAGGGCTGAGTGAACTGGGAGGTGAAGAGAAAATGAGGAGGTGAAGGGAGAATGAGGAGGTGAAGAGGAAGGGCTGAGTGAACTGGGAGGTGAAGAGGAGGTGAAGGGAGAATGAAGAGGTAAAGAGGAAGGGCTGAGTGAACTGGGAGGTGAAGAGAAAATGAGGAGGTGAAGGGAGAATGAGGAGGTGAAGAGGAAGGGCTGAGTGAACTGGGAGGTGAAGGGAGAATGAAGAGGTGAAGAGGAAGGGCTGAATGAACTGGGAGGTGAAAAGGAGGTGAAGGGAGGATGAAGAGGTGAAGAGGAAGAGCTGAGTGAACTGGGAGGTGAAGAGGAGGTGAAGGGAAGATGAGGAGGTAAAGAGGAAGGGCTGAGTGAACTGGGAGGTGAAGAGGAGGTGAAGGGAGGATGAAGAGGTGAAGAGGAAGAGCTGAGTGAACTGGGAGGTGAAGAGGAGGTGAAGGGAGGATGAGGAGGTAAAGAGGAAGGGCTGAGTGAACTGGGAGGTGAAGAGGAGGTGAAGGGAAGATGAGGAGGTAAAGAGGAAGGGCTGAATGAACTGGGAGGTGAAGAGGAGGTGAAGGGAGAATGAGGCCGGAAGTGAAGTGACTCTGTGCTGCAAACAGTTATACAATGAGTGGTGATATTATTATAAATGACGATCGAGTCGCTGGCTCAGTTCTCGGACCCACAGTCGTGACAGCAGTGGGAGGAGAGGAGGGAAGACAGCATAGTCTGCTGTGAGGGGGAGGTGCACACACACACACACACACACACACACACACACACACACACACTGAGAGAGCAGAGAAAGAGGGACGGCAGCACAGACAGCAGCACCAACTTCCACAGCTTTTCAGCAGCTGCAGTTGCACCTGCAGTCAGACTCTCCTGGGATTTAATTGTCCTTCTGCCTGAGAGTTTCCTCACCTGGACAGGTCACCTGGAAGCCCAGTGAAGACCTGTGACTTTTAAAGAACTTGTATAGAATCTTGAGGCTGCAGGGAGGACTTTAAGCCCCTGGACAAAGAGCATGGACTGCTGGCACACCTGGAGAGCTCACCTGAGCTGGAGTCTTGTGAGGATCTGGCTGCTGTTACTGGGAGGGAGTGTCACAGGTGAGGTACCAGCTGCTGGGGGGAGTGTCACCAGTGGGGGACCAGCTGCTGGGGGGAGTGTCACAGGTGAGGGACCAGTGTCTTGGGGGTGTGCTGTGGTTGAGGGACAACAGTTGGTTATATTTTTGGACGTATTAATTTATAGAAATATACTTTTAAACTGCACTTTTAGTCGCCTTAAGGTTTTCATACGATGAACACTAAATAACAATAACAACGGCAATGACAACAACAGCAGTAATAATAATAATAATAATAATAATAATAATAATAAAGGATAGCCATAGCTGTTTTATTCAATTTAATGGCACCTGGTAATGGGCACATTTTTATTCTGGGCCACCAGGTGGCGTTGTGGTCAGAATCACCACCTTTGCTCTCAGGGTTCAAGTTTGAATCCCACCTCCTGCTGTGGCACAACTGATTGAGGTTCTTACCCTGAAATGGTACCATATAAAGAGGTAAATCAGTGGAAGTCGTCTGGCAGGAAAATCTCACTCTGTAAGTTGGAGAAAAGTTTCACTGCAGATTTTGCCCATTTTTACTGCTGTTTCTGCATCTTCTTTCGTCCAGCTGCCACCTCTCAGGCTCCATGCTGGGGGCCCCAGGTGACAGAGGGGCCACTGAGACACTGTGGGTCCTGTGTGTTCAGTCACAGTCCTCATTATTATAATTGTTATTATTATTGTTATTACTGAAGTACTGAATGTAACTGAAGTGATGCAGTAAAAATGACCCCGCGGTATAACGGGGTAAATGAGCAAAGAAAAACCTCACACACCGACCTGGTCTGGGGAAAGTGCTGCATGAATAAATGTAAAGTAAATGAGAAGGATGTGAAGAGGAAGTGCTGAGGGCTGCAGGCCTTCATGAACCCGCTGAGTCCTCCTTTCACAGACTGGTGATGGTGCCAGTATGGATATACTGACCACACACACACACACACACACACACACACACACACACACACACACACGGTGCATGGTGACAGAGTGTGTGTCTGCACTGCAGGTCAGAGCTCCGCCCAGTGTGCTGACTGCCTGGACTACTGCTGCGATGGGACTCCCGAGTTCTGCTGCTCCTATTACACCTACGTGGGGGGTGTCCTCTCGTAAGTCAAGACCTCCTCCGGTGAAGTCATCTGACCTTTCAGTGAGGTCATCACTTCCTGTGTCTTTACAACTTCACAGGGAAATTTCTAAATATCAAAGCTAATAAAAATAAACATGAAACTGACATGGCACTGAAAACACACACACACACACACACACACACACACACACAGACAGTACAGCATCCATGCTCGGTGTCCTTAACCATGCTGTGTGTGTGTGTGTGTGTGTGTGTGTGTCCGCAGGGGAACAGCCATTTCAGGCGTTGTGTTTGCTGTCGTGTTCCTCATGGGTGCCGCGGCTGCTGTCTTCCTCTGCCTGTGTGTGTGTGTGAAAAGGGGGCGGAGCTCCAGGGTAGGCATCCTCACAGCCTCCACCGTCAGCACTGTGACCCCTGGATATCCAGGTAGGTGGGTTTATGAGATTTTGAACATGTGGGTCAGGAACTTTGCATGTTTCATTAAGAAAATAGCCTGTTTGTCAGATTCTTCTCTCCAAAGTCACACACAGACACAGGGTGACCAGCACAGCTTGTGTGTCGTACCACCGTGTTGCTGGTTCACATCCCATCAGTTACAGAAGTGAGATTAGATAATCACAATCTCAGGAGAGAAACAGTCCTCAGAGAGGTCGTCTAGGGGGATTCAGCAGCTCTGAGGAACATGAGCTCAGTCCGCCTCACTGGGGACAGAACTGAGAAGCGGATGCTGGGTCTCTCAAGCCACCAGGGAGCCGTGGGGGAGCACAGCGCCCTCTCTGTTTTGCAGGGAGTGACCAGGCCACTCAGTATCGAAGCACCTTTCACATCAGACTGGTGTGTGATGGATCTTCTTGTTTGTCTGTGTTCCTGCAGGACCCCCTCCGCCCTACAGCTACGACTGTTTACTGTACCCCCATAATGTCCTGCCCCCACCCTACACCCCGACCCCAGCCACAAGCAGCTACCCACCCCCACCGCCATACCCCGGTTACTCCTGCAAGTAGCTCCAGCCACGGACGCAGTGCAGTCACTCAAACAACCTGTGACCTCAACACCGGACTCCGCCTGCGCTGCCCCCCTCTGTGGAGCTGCCCTGAGCCCCTGACCCACCTGTTTTATTGTGTCTTAACGGGCTGCATCCCTTCACGAACCTGCTGGCTCCTCCTTTCACGCCAGACGGCTGGTGAAAGACCAGCAGATCTTCAGCTCTGAAACAGTGCAGCACTGCATCTGCCTGCCACAAGGGGGCGATATTGAGCAATAATGCTGTCGCTCTGAGCGACGTGTCGCGGACGCGCGGAAACCACGACACCTCCTGGTGGAACTTCGTTCTTCTGCTGTCTCTCTGTGGGTTTTTGGTCGGCGGAGGTGGTTTGTAAGTGGAGACCGCAGGAACGGCACACGAGTTCAAGCGGGTTCACGTCTCACCACGCGTGTTTCCGTCACATAAACGAGCTTCTCAGCTTATGAACACTGTCAGGGTGTCTGTTTGTGACTCCGAAGTCCTTCTTACCTCATGATAACAGTTTAATAAAATAAACCGTTGGTTTATTTGCTGGTCATGTTCTGTAACAAAGTGGTCATTTTACTGCTCTTACTCTGTTTTTACTCTGTTATTGTCTTTACGCTGCTGTAGTTTCCCGGGATCAATAAAGCTGTCACGTGTCTGCGTGTCCAACTCTGTCTTTAGGGCGGAGAGTGTGTGCCTTGAGTGTCGCTTGAGTGTCACCTGCCTGGTCTTGTGTCCCCGACCCCCCGCGCGGAAGCCAGTGCCGGTGTGGCGGTTAAACGTGTTCAGATGTGTGAAGCGCAGACATGGCTGGGAGCAGGAACAGCGGAGAAGTGTGTGATAAAGTGTGTGACAAATTCCACCTGATCTTTGTGTCCCGCTGTCTGAGCCAGTGATCCCGCCCGGTGAGGAAACCCAGCGATTCACCATGTTTTACCTGCTAAATGACGCGTGTTGCGTAAGATCGAAAAAAGACTAGATAAAACTGCACATTCCTCCACCCCCCGCCAGCATCGCCCCCCCTCACCACTCTGCGATCAGGTGACCGGTGCTGAGCCTCGAACCCGGCCGGAGTGGCATTCGGCGCGCGACGCGGACGGGGACACACTGACACACGGCGACACAGGCAGAGGGAGCAGCGGACGCAGCGAAGGCGATATGGGGCCCCCCGCGGCTCTCCTGCTGCTGTTTGCACTGAGGCTGAGCGCCCCGCCGGTCCTGGGGCTCCAGGTACGACCATCACTGAAGTACCGCAGTAAGGCCACGGCACGCGTGGAAATACCGCAGTAAATCCGCGACATGTGAACAAAATACGGCAGAAAATAGGTTATGAGACAGAAACTGGAGAAGCGTCATTTTCACCGGCAGCTTTCAGCTCGTGGGCGAAAATGCCTGTTTCTTTATTACGTATAAACTGGGAGCCATTCCAGAGGTCTGCTGTGCTCTTACTGGGCGTTTTTACCCTCAGTCTGTACCCTCATGCCGTGTGTTTATACCGTGGAACTGCGTCCGTCCACCTGGTGACGGCGTGTCGCGTCTCTGCTTTGATCCCGCGTGACATCCGCCGCTCCCCTGTTTCAGTCCTTCGTGCTCTTATTGTTTCCGTTTCTTCTTCAGTTACGATTTTTATGGAGTTTACGCGACGCTGGAGCACTGATCGTGGTGTGTGTGTGTGTGTGTGTGTGTGTGTCCTTTACACCTGTTAGAAATGTAAATGGGTCCGGGGAGAAGATGCTGGCTGACAGAAGTAAGATGGCAATGGGGGGGGGGCTGCAGTGTTACATCACATCTCCATGACAACACAGAGAGGACCATCAGGCCCCTCTGAGGTTCGCTGATGGACCAGCAGAGCTCCATCAGAGGACCAGTGATGCGGCACAGTTGTTTCACTCCCCCCCCACAGGGACTGTGTGTGTGTCTCAGGCACTCTGTGTGTGTCCTGTGTGTCCCGGATGATGATCCCAAACCCTGCTAAGGACCACAAGCCAGGAGAAGGTGTCCAGCCCTCATCCCTGGACCAGTGGTCCTCAGGCCTCTGGCAGTGATTAACCCACCTGGCTCTGGTGTGACTGGGGGGGTGTGGGGTCACGGATTTGGGACACCAGCTCTGTCCATCCCCCTGGACATAACCCCCCTTATGGGCTGGAGGAGCTGACTGGCTGTGAACTTAATGCTGCTTCATTTTGGCTAAACTGCTAATTCACAGCTGTCTAACTTGCATGTGAGGACAGTGATGTGTTGCTGTGTTAACTGGCTTGGAAAGCAGCCCCTCCTGTCAGGCAGCATGGGGGGAGGGATCTATCCAGGTGTGGAGGGAGGCTGCTGTCCAGAGTCCACAGTGGCTGTCCGTGTGCCGGGGGGGCACTGGGTCTCATTGCCACATTGTGTTTGTGATGAAGGCTGTCTCGCTCCTGACTGCTAACTCACTGGCGCCCCCTCCTGCCCCTTTTAGCTCCTCCCTGCAGCAGGGCTGCCCCCCATTGCCCCCCATTGTCCTCTCCCACCATCCTGTGTTTGCAGTGTCTCTCTCTCACACACACACACACACACACACACACACACTCAGACTGTGTGTCCTACATTCTTGTCCAGGCTTTTCCATGTTTCTCATGATCAAAATGTCTCCAGAGATGCAAAGTGCCCAGAGACATGAGCATATAAACCCCCTTACAAAGTCACACTGAGCAGGTGTTTCTCCGTCACATCTGGCAAAGAGGGGAAAACACTCCTTCGACCGGCGATGCCCAGTCTGATGTGCTGCCGGTCAGCTGCTGTTGAACTGTAGCTGTTTTTGGTTTGGCTGTTTCACTGAATGCACAGCTGTGCAGGTGAGACTCGCTGGCCTGTTTGCATCATGCCCTGCAGGACCGGTTTAGGTTTTGGTGGGTAAGGAGAGTGGAGACCTTCCTCAGCTGTGTTTTTTTGCTGTTGGAACGAGTTTTCTGCTGTGGCTGGTCTGTCCCCTCATGTAATTCCTCCTGTTCGCAGTCTGGATTTAGCTCATTTGGTCTCCATGGTAACAGGTCAGCGCATCACCAGACAGCAGCCTGAGCTCCTCTGTCTAGTTCCACCACTCAGCCCCCTGCAGTGATGGTGACAGTGACGGTGATGCTGTTCTGTGTCCTCCTTAACCTGTCCTTGTTAATGACTTAACTGAGTGGTGTCCCCTGTCACCAGGTCCATGTCACCGTCCATGAGATGGATTGCACAGTCGGAATGCCTGTAGTCACACAAAGCCACTGTCATGCTGGACACCTGAGTTAGTTTGTGTTGCACTTGTCCAGTAGGAGGCACTGGTTTGGTCACCAGAGGGAGAACTTGTGGTGAAGAGCAGGGCTAATGCTTCATAACATGGGGCAGCAAGTGGCGCAGCAGTTAGAGGGTCCTGGCATTGGATGCCGCCTCCTGCTGTAGCACCCTCGATGAAGGTACTCACTTTCAGTGAGCAGAGTAAAAATTGCTCAGGTGTAGAAACTGGTAAATCAGTGTAAAGTTGATTAACAGTGTAAGTAGCTCTGGAAAAAGGTGTCACGTTAACTATTATTATTATTATTATTATAATACGCTATAATACTCTGACTGTGACTCCCACTGCAGATGTGTAGTAGTGGAGCTCTTGAGAGGAGGTCTGGGTGTGACTGTCACTGTGGGGGGTGACGTGTGGACTTTTACTCCCCCTTGTTGGCCCACTTCATGCATTTGCTGCATTTGCACGTTTTCCTGCCCGCAGGTGCCAACCGACGGCTCGCCAGGCTTCGCGGTGGAGCCTCAGGTGGCCATGTTCTGCGGGAAACCTAACATGCACATGGACGTGCAGAGCGGCAGGTGGGAGTTGGACCCCAGCGGCTCCAGGAGCTGCATCTCCACCAAGGAGGGCATCCTGCAGTACTGCCAGGAGGTAGAGTGCAGGGACTGGGAGTCTGCTGGGGGGGGGGTGCTGAGCTGAGTTGTCGAACCCCAGACCTCCTGGTGCCCCCAGGTGTATCCAGAGCTTCAGATCACCAATGTGGTGGAAGCGAACCAGCCAGTGAGCATCTCCAACTGGTGCAAGAGAGGGAGGAAGCAGTGCCACAGCCACCTGCACATCGTGGTGCCCTATCGCTGCCTCGGTATGGTGTGTGTGTGTGTGTGTGTGTGTGTGTGTGTGTGTGTGTGTGTGTGAGAGACAGACGTGCTATAACACTGTGTGTGTGTGTGTGTGTGTGTGTGTGTGTGTGTGTGTGTGTTCCCTCAGTCGGGGAGTTTGTGAGCGACGCCCTGCTGGTTCCAGACAGGTGTAAATTCATGCACCAGGAGCGTATGGACCAGTGTGAGAGTCACCTGCACTGGCACACGGTGGCCAAGGAGGTGAGCCGTGCTGTACACCACAGTTGTGTAGACCACTGTACACTGCTGCAGTGCGCTGTACTGCGGTAGGTTGCCAGGCCCTCACCTGTGCGCTCCCCCCAGTCCTGCGGCGACCTCTCCATGAACCTGCATGACTACGGGATGCTGTTGCCCTGCGGCATCGATCGCTTCCGGGGGGTGGAGTTTGTATGCTGCCCCGCAGAGGCGGACAGCCAGGTGGACGCCGGGCGCACGCAGGGGGGCCAGACCGATGTGTGGTGGTGTGCCTACGAGGACGACCACAGCGACAGCAGGTACCAGTTGACAGACGCGGGCACCAGGGGTACTGGGGTAAATCAGCGTAAAGGTCGTCCTGTGACTGGAGAAGAAAGTGAAACGATGGTTGTTATTAATAATAACGATGGTGATGGTGACGCAGGCCGCCCTGCTTTCACCTTCCTCCCCGTCAGCATGCAACAGGAGCTGGGGCCTGATGGGCAGAAAGAGGCGGAGCCTGTGCCAGGTGCTGACAGCGAGTACAGGGTGGAGGAGCAGGAGGACCTGGACAAGGACGGCGACGGCGAGGAGGATGCCGGCGGAGACATGGACGGTGACGGCGACAAAGATGAGGATGACGATGGTCTGCCTGATGTCGGTGACCGCGGTGAAGCCATTGCCATGACAATGACATCCACAACAACCACAACCATGGAATCTGTGGAGGAGGTGGTGCTAGGTAGGAGACCGGGGTCTGCGTGTTCACCTCAGGTACATCTGGGCGTGACAGCTGACACTCTGACTTCAGGAGTGTACAGTGAGGGTGTCGGCAGGGGGGGCAGTTGAGATGATGAGGTCATCAGTCAAATGAGCTGTAAGTCATGTATCGATGCCACCGGGAGGGGGCACGTCCAGGATCAGGGTATTTAACTGCCCCCCCCCCCTCCAGTGCCCACCACTGCACCAAGTCCCCCAGATGTTGTGGACTGCTACCTGCAAACCCCCAGCAATGCGAACGAGCACACCCACTTCCAGGTGGCCAAGGAGAGCCTGGAGGCCAAACACCGCGAGAAGATGTCCCAGGTGAGGCGGCAGGACAGACGACCATCAGGGGACATGGGGGGCACTAGGTAGGGTCTGAGTGCCAGTCTTCCCTCCGTGAGCAGGTGATGAGGGAGTGGGAGGAGGCCAAATGGCAGGCAAAGAGTCTCCCCCACGCTGATAAGAAGGCTGTCATTGAGGTAAGAGCACACCTGTCCTTCTTCGTGAAGATATCATCAGCAGGCAGCTAGGTGACACACCTGTGCCTGTCTGCGTGTGTGTGTGCGTGCAGCACTTCCAGGAGAAGGTGGAGCTGCTGGAGCAGGAGGCGGCCAGCGAGAGACAGCAGCTTGTGGAGACACACATGGTGCGGGTAGAGGCCCTGCTCAATGACCACCGGCGCCTGGCACTGGAGAGCTACCTGGCAGCCTTGCAGGACCCTGCCCCCAAGGTAGGACCCGCCCCTTAGGGTTAGGAAGGCCCCACCCCTCCATCTCCTGATGCATCGCATCGTCTCTGATGTGACCCTCTTACCGAGTTTCCCGCGGTGACCGGCAATGTTCATAACTTGGTTTGTTCACAGTGCCAAAGTCCGTTTTCCCAGTAATTCAGTCAGTTAAAGGTTCATACAGACACCCCTCCTCTGACTCCCTGGGGGGTTCACAGAAAACGCCAGAAACAGCAGCGTTTCGCACCCAGAAACACCAGACCACAAAGTGAGTTGAATTGCGGCAGTTCCACACTCCTCTTTACTGCCAATTAATGGAAATTATTATTATTATTATTATTATTATTATTACTATTATTATTATTAAGATTGAAATCAAAGACAGATATTGATTAGTGATTGATAAGAGAAACATGAATAAATTGGAAAATGTGTCACTTGTGGAGAAGATGGGTACAGAGGTGTCACAGAGGCCCGCGCGTGCGCACACACGCACACACACACACACACACACACACACACACACACACACACACGGGGGTCAGTATGGGAGTGTGCTGATGCCGTATCACTGTGCAGCCGCGCCAGGTGTTCGCCCTTCTCAGGAAGTACATTCGGGCCGAGCAGAAGGACCGCCAGCACACGCTGAAGCACTTTGAACATATGCGGATGGTGGACCCCAAGAAAGCCGCCCAGATCCAGCCTCAGGTGTGGCCCGGTGACCTCTTTGAGGGGTCTTGGGTTTCCGTATGACCCCCTGACCTCTGACCTCTGGCCGCCAGGTGCTTACCCACCTGCGAGTGATTGAGGAGCGCATGAACCGGTCACTGGGGCTGGTCTACAAGGTTCCTGGTGTTGCTGACGAGATCTGGGACCAACTGGGTGAGTCTCTCCGCTCCCCGCCCCCCTTGTTCCTTCAAGCTCCACCTCCACATCCTGGTGTCCTCCCTCCCACCTCTACTGTTCACATTTCCGGTCATTCTGCCTCCACTGACCCATATTGTGCTCCATTTCCTGTTCACTCTGTCCACCCTTTGTCTCTCCTGTCCCCACCCCCTGTGTCCCTCCAGACAAGCTGGTGCAGCGGGAGCAGGCTGAGGTGTCGCAGCAGCTCTCCTCACTCTTCAGCAGGGGGGGTGTCAGCTATGGCAATGATGCCCTGATGCCTGACCTGCTCCAGAGCCCCACCCCCGTGAACCTGCTGCCTCTGGAGGGGGTCAGGGTGGATGAGAGCTTCGGCCCAGCCAATACAGAGAACCACGGTAGGAAGGGAGTAAACGTGGTGCTGACTGGAAGGTCATATGAATTTTAATATGAGGAGATGAAGTGACCAAACTGACCCACTCACCTGCTCTTCGACCCCCAGTGGAGACGGTGGATGTGCGACCTGCACCTGGGAGGGGGTTGCCAACACGGCCAGGTGTGTGTCTGTCTGTATGGGTGTTCATATTTGTTCTCTGGTCTTATCTGCTGCTCTTCACCACCCGTGTGTGTGTCTGGCAGGGTCAGGGCTGAAAGCAGACGAGGTTCCTGAAGTTCGTCTTGAGACTGAGGAGCAACACAGCACCGCATTTGAAGTGCACCATCAGAAACTGGTGTGTAAACACACACACAAACACACACACACACACACACACACACACACACACACACACACACAAAACAAACATGTTCAATATCAGTCATAACTCTGATGTGTACGCACCGAGCTGACAGGTGTGTGTGTCTTACCTTCTGCCAGGTGTTCTTTGCCGAAGATGTGGGCTCCAACAGGGGCGCCATCATTGGGCTGATGGTAGGAGGGGTTGTCATAGCAACCATCATCGTCACCACACTGGTGATGCTGAAGAGGAAGCAGTACACCTCCATCCACCACGGCATCGTGGAAGTGAGCAGCTGGACCGTGTGTGTCTGTGTATGCTTGCGCGCTGGGGGGGTGGCGTATGTTCTGACGTATGTCTCCCGGCAGGTGGACCCAGCTGTGACCCCTGAAGAGCGCCACCTCACCAGGATGCAGCAGAACGGCTATGAAAACCCCACTTACAAGTTCTTTGAGCAGATGCACGGCTAAACACAGCTGCCCTGCCCCCACCCCCACACATCAGTCACAGTATCCCATCCCCTCAGGCCCCAACCCCGAGGCCCTGTTCAGGTCATTGTGGGCGGGGCTGACACAGTGTCACGGGCATTGAGTTCTGCATGTTGCCAAACAGATGCACCTTTGCGGCTCTCACTGGCCAGGGACAGCAACAGACACACCTTCCCTGCTATGCCCCCCATTCATTGGACAACGTAGGTGTCATTTCTACATGCAAGTTTCTCTGATTGGCCTGTTGCAATGTTGCCAAAGAGGCGGAGCATCCTTCTGGCTTGTAGAAGTCAGTCTGCTGAGGGTCTGCAGCCCTGTGTGCGTGCGTGCGTGCGTGCGTGCGTGCGTGCGTGTGTGTGTGTGTGTGTGTGTGTGTGTGTGTCAGCCGCCCTCCTTACCTCCCCGGTCTGTGCATTTAAACTGTGTTCCATCTATCTGGTTAAAGAGCCGTTTCTGGTTATTCTACAATTTGTGGTTTGTTTTAAAAAATTAAACAGTTAAAAAAGAAAATGACACCTGCAGGGTAAGGAGAGTAAATAACGTGATTTTTTTATGTTACGTGTTACTAGCAGTTAGTTGTACCTGTGTAGTGCATGACAATACTGAGTGGTGCAGGATCATGTGATTCATGCAGAAATGGAATAATTCATCAACTATGATCTCTGATCATCCCATTTCTCCCCTTAGTGATGATGGGCGTCACTGCTGCCCACCAGCGGGGGGTCCTGACCCTGTGTGCTGCCCCAGCTCCCTTTTCTACACACGTGCCCCTCCCCCACTCTTTGTCTTTCTTCTTTCATGGACTGTTAGCCATGCAAAGGGGGTAAAACTGTATCACACACTTGAAAATACATTTTGTTTCATATTTTCATATTGAAAAGGGCAGGAAAACAGGAAGTCGCCCCCATCTTAATACTGCCTCCCAAGCCCCCTCCCTGCAACCTGTTTTTTAATTCATTCATGGAAATGGTGTGACAAACGTACCTGTTGTACACAACGTGCTGTTCAACGGAGCCACGGAACTTTCCGGGGTGCACTTAGGGTTAGAGTCATACCTGTTCTTACAGGGAATCCCCTGCGTGAGCATGACCAGCAGATGCTACTGTGTCCCACAACTGTGCTGATTAGCTGGAATGATGCAGGGGGGGCTTTAAGGATTCTGACCCCCAGTTATGTAGGTTTGGCATAGGAGGGGCCACGCTGTGTGGGGGAGAGCTGGAGGCGTGGGCAGGTACAGTGGGGGGGGCATTGGTGTGTTTCAACCATTATTGATTCCAGACCCCTCCATCATCACCACAGAATGTGCTGGATAGTACAGTTTTCCCATCATTCCGTCTGTCCACCCCCAGCCAGTGTGGATGACTGAGTGAATGAATCTGTGATGGAGTTGCACAGCTGCTCCTGCAGTGGTCACTTGGGGCGTTTTGTTTCTCTGAAGTGATTTTTCTGTGCAACTTTACAGACCATTTGCTTTGACTGGGAAAGCTTTATACACTGTACTACATAAATAAAGTTTAAAGTATAAAACAAGCTTTCGGCACTTGTTTCTGACTCAGAGGTTTCCACTGGCGCTTCGTCAAGCAGCGTTCCTGCGATGGTGTTTCTTTAATAGCGCCACCCTGTGGTGCATTGCTGTGTAAGCGAACAGCCTGATGCTTTTCGTAAACATAGTTAATGTACAGGCTGCTGTCACAGCATGTGACAGTCTGGTTCAAAGCCTGTATTCGCTATCATGCATTTAGACGGACCCCATTAAACCGAGCGAAATCCTGTAAAACACGTGTCCTATGATATACTGGACCAATTTTATAGCTATGTTTATGTCAAACGCGTTACTACAAGTGCCCACAACAGCAGCCGGAAAGCCAGTCAATCCGTAAGAACTGCAAATCCCGACTGCCCCAGCCGGAAGTGAGTCTGTCGGTGTCTCCCCCATAATCCACTGCGTACCTGTCAGCCATTGGTATCGGCGCCTCGGCGGAAGATTGTGAAGTACAAGGTGACTTTTCAACTCCGATTTTTGGTGCTTGTTTTGAAAGCCGCATTTTACATCGGGAGTTTACGGGGGTTCGGTGGCGGATCAGTAAAGCCTGGTCGTTAGCGGTTACAGCCCGTTCACTTTTAGTGACCTTCGGCTCGCTGTGGTGCTCGGTTCGGATCTCGGAGAAATAAACACGTGTCGAGGGAAATAACCTCGTTCAAAGTCTGAAACCCGAAACAGCACGTTAGTGTCGCCCTTAGTGGCGGGTAAAAGGCGTGTAATGTTAATGTACGTGAAGGTAAGGAGCCGCCCGATGTGTCGTGTGTAAGTGACCGTGAAGACACGTTCAGCAGTCATGTTTAAGCCGCTGTATTAATGTCTGCTGTTGATAACGGGTCTCAATGTAGAGCAAGGGACCAGCCTCAGTTTGTTAGTCAGTGTAAAAATGCAGTAAGGTGTGTGTGTGTGTGTGTAGCGCAGGCTTGTCGCGCGGGGGCCCCCTGCGCACACTGCTGCTCCGCGGCACGAGCAAACCTGCGCACGCATGCGTACTTCGTCAGTGTGGTCGCCGGCGGTACCGCTGTGTTCCGTCTGTTTATCCACAGCAGCTGTTGTAGAATCCTGAGAACACGCTGCTGCTGTCACCCAGATGTGTGCACGTGCCCGTGTTTCTCTCCCAGTGACTGTGTGCCCCCCGCAGCAGGATGGCGCTGTCCCGCCTGTCCCAGCGGTTCCGCCTCCTGCGGCGCTCCGTGTCGCTCGTCCTGCAGCGCAACGTGGGCCTGTCAGCGGTGCTCTTCAACCGCGCCAAGGACATGGACCCTGTGCAGAAGCTCTTCCTCGACAAGATCCGCGACTACAACACCAGGAGCAAGTAGGTCTAATGTGCCCCTTGCTGGCACTCTGTCTGCAGCTCCTCCACACACACACACGCACACACACACACGCACGGTCTCTGGCTCTGCTCGGATCTGTTTTCATTTGACAGACCTCTTAAACTGAATAATGTGTGATTGTCCAGGGCCACGGGGGGTGTGGTAGATGCAGGCCCCGCCTACCAGAAGAACCTCTCTGAGGAGATGAGCAAACTGCAGCGCCTCTTTGGTGATGGAGACCTCGCCAAGTTCCCAGAATTCAAGTTCCCAGGTGAGCGGGTCACACTGTCTTGATCATGGATGAAAACCGATCCACCTAGACCTGCTCAGCATGCTCAGTGTGTGTGTTTTTGTGTTTCTCCACAGAGCCCAGGCTGGAGGAAGTGGCGACCAAGTGAGGAGTCTACAGACTGTGCGTGTTTCTGTCCGTCCTGCTCCTTATTTAATAAACTCCTTTGGATAATGTAACTGGCAACTGTGTGTGTCACCTAGCCACTTGGGGTTCCAAGTGTGGCCCTCACTCCACAAATCATTTGTCCCCACACACACACACACACACACACACAGACACACAGTGTGTTGTAACAAGACTGTTTTAATACTGATGACATGCCATATTCCAGTTCAGAAACTTCACTCCATCACTGTCCTTACAGAAGCTACAGGTGCAAACCAAGATAAACCTGACCACATATAACTGGAAAATCTCGCTCACACACGCGTTGCAGAATACTGCTGTGCTGCAGGCCCTCCAGGCTGACCCCTGTCAGCCGCTCCTGTCTGGCCACTGGCAGGACCTGCAGCGGAGCAGCAGCTCTTTCCATATGGAGGTGTGACTTGTTTCCTTCTGCTGTGTGGGTGTGGACTGCTTGGGCGGGGTCAGGGTGTGGTGGGGGTGGGGCATCCTCACAGCACAAACGACTGGGTGTGTTTGAAATCCTGGATCTGCAGAGAGGAGCCCAGACATAGGATCAGCTAGCTGCCTGATTCCTTTCCATTACCTGCCAGTAACGCCCGAAAGCAGCTGAGTGGTCAGTGTGCCTGCTGGGCTTCTGCTCACACGCATTGTAAGTGGGGAGGAGGGGGGCACTTACATCTTTGGGGGGGCTCATGTAGCTTGTGTTGCTGCTGAAAGACAGACAGTGAAAATATTAATAATCCCACTAATTGTGTTGTTACAGCTTGTAAACATCAGAGCTGCAGGTGACATTTTTGGAATTAAAAATGTTTGCTGTCAGCCTTTCACTCCGCCTGGCTGTCAAACTGCTGCTGTCATTGTCATCGCCGTCGTTATGGTCCCGGCAGGTCAGGGCTCCTGGCCCTGCTCCTCCCGCGCGGTTTCTCAGTGCACACGCGTGTTTACCGGTCTCTCTCTCTCACTCACGTGTCATCAGGCCTGTGGAGGTTCTGGCTGCTCATGTGCGTCACGCCGTGACACTGTGAGATCCAGAAGGACCTGGGGTGTTGGGGTGAGGTGGGGTGGGGGAGCACGTGGAAGTCGTAGGTCAGAGGTCAGGGTGCGAACCCCAGACTAACACCATGAGCACACACAAGGTTAACAGCATGCGCAGTTGGTGGTCACTTGGTGTGGAGGCGGGGCGGGGCAGGGGGATCAGTAGGCACTCAGGAGGGGTCTGGGGGGGCAGAACACTGTGTCTGAGTCCATATTTGTTGTGTTTATCTCAGGTTCCTCTGATCCCGTATCACACGTGTTCACGGTTCCACATGTCCATCCATGTCCAGCTTCCTTATGGTCACCACTTTGACCAAACTGCTGAGGAGATCCACACACACACACACACACTCCTGTACCAGCCACCTCTGAATATTACACTCCGGATATGAATGTTTTATGTTTTCAGTATATTTAATTGTCTTCTTGATTCCGTTCTTTTTCTGTCTAGAAACATGAATATGACCTGTATATTATCATTATGCTGTGTGTTGAATTAAGGTGTTTGTTAATAAAGAGCCCCCAGCAGAATGGGCCACCTTAACTCAACTCATGCCACAGTGTTTACAGCTCCTGTCTGCTGGTCCTGGGTGTCACCGATCAGCAACGGCATGAGGAACGCTGAACATGTTTATGGGATGAATCTGTCAAGCAGCACTGGACAGGAGTTTGTGTAGAAGTTTTATGTTAATCATTTTAAATAAATTTTCATGTAGGTTGAAGGTTAAAAAAATGGACCTGAACCTGTAAATAACTGGAGGGATGACTGTTAAGGTTCTTGAGTGACTGCAGTTATGAACAACACTGGTTACAGACGCCCTGCAGGTGCAGAGGCAACATTTCCTCTCACAACTGTTAGTGTTTTAGTTGTCGGAAAGTTGTTAGGAAAGTTAGTGTGATGTGAGAAGATGGGCTCCTACCTTCCTCTGTGGGCCTCTGTGTGGGGGGGAGAGGGAGTGAGTCACACGCCAATTTCCAGCTGTGTATGTGTGTTATAGTGGCAGCGGCACAGAGGGGGTGACACTCACGGCTGAAGTAGCCCTGTCGGTGGGCGTAGAATCCAGCCAGAGTGCAGAGCACAAAGAGCAGGCAGATGACGACAACCGCCCCCACGATGGCCGGCAAATTCAAATCATCTAGGGGAACAGGGGGGAAGGAAGTCAGGACCCAGCAGTGACACACACACACACACACACACACACACACACACACACACACACACAGTCTCACCAATATGGATGTGGCCCCCCTTGCAGCTCTTGGGCACCCCAACGCCATTGGACGCCTCGCAGTGGTACAGGCCGGTGTCGCCATGGGAGACGCTTTTCAACACCTGCCCCCCAGCAGAACACGACACACACGCTACTGTTTCCTGTAACCAGCACGTCATGCTGCTCCATCACACAGACACATAACACCGACATATACTCCGTAGTCTCAGTAACACGGGGGGAGATGTGACCTTGTGCTTAAAGGGTCTGAGTTCAAATCCCACCTCCTGCTGGGCTGCCCTGGATTAAAGTACTTACCCTGAATTAGAACAGTAAAAATCACCCTGCTGCATAAATTAGTGCGGTTGGTTCAGAGTAAAGCACGTCCGTGTGTGCGTGCGCCTCACCAGCGTGCCGGTCCCTGGGTCCAGCAGGTAGGTGGCGTTGGCTGCATGGGACACACTCAGCTGCTTGCTGTCCTTGTACCAGGAGTAGGTGGCCGGTGGGATGCTCTGTCTGTCCCAGCAGCGCAGCGTCACCCGTGTCCCCGTCAGGGCACTGCTGGGAATCTCACAGCGGGGGGTGTTGGGGGGCACTGGGGGGCCAGACACAACATCACCACATCATTCATCAGCATTTGAACAGATGGCAAGATGCACAAAACGAGCAGAACGGGGCGCTACCAAGCACTTGCAGGGTGACGTTGGTCTCTCCCAGGCTGGCGACGTCCTGAGAGGTGCTGACCTCACAGCGGTACACGCCAGCGTCCAGCTGCGTCACCTTCTGAATGGTCACAGTGGCACCCTTGATGGTGGCCCGTCCTGCGAGGTCCTCTGTGGGGCAACGGGGGGGTCGTGTTAAACACAGGGACCAGGCAGCCACTCACAACTTGGTTTGTCCAGGAAGTCACTTATTGCCCTGAGCAGCCAGTGAGGGGTCCAGAACTGGCCGTCTGTCCACTCGCCAGCCAGTGGACATCCGGAAAGATCTGGACTGACTGTGATAAAACCCCCGTGTGTGCCCCACAGGGGGGGCGCTCTGCTCTCCTTGCAACTGTCGGTTTAGGCGGCTCACCTAGGAATTTCCCCTGGAAGTAGATGAAACGGATGTCGGTTTTGTCCCTCTTCTTCCACTCGATGCGCGGCTGGTGGTCGGCCTGAGTCTGGAACTCGCAGGACAGCACGGCATCTGCACACACAGGGACATGGCACTGCAATGGTGAAACACGGCCCAGGGGCGCAGCATGGCCATGTCGCCCCCCCCACCATCTCCTCACTCACCTTCGTTCTCGTGCACCTGGACAAGGGGCTGCTTTGTTGTCACGGTGACCGAAGCTGTGGGGGGTGCTGTGGACGAGTGGGTGGAAGACAGCGAGCAGCAGTGAAAATTCTTCCTTGTGATGTTAGAGCCCCACAAGTGCTGATGACAGCACGTTCACGTCTCTCACACACACCCCAGACCCCCGCTGGCACATCTGAGCCCCACCGTCCTCACTGCCCCCCCAGACACATGAAACAGGTGCAAACAGCTGTCCATCCCCACACACTCGCTCAGGACAGCTGTGATGTCGTGTGTCCAGTGAGCCACACAGTTGCTGCTTTGTGTCCCACAGTGGAAACCCCTGCCCCCAACCTTGTTTGGGTTTGTGTGTGTGTGGGGGGGGGGGTCCACCCTGCCTCTGTCACCCTGGTCCATTTATATCTCTGCCATGGAGACAGGAAGACCTTTACTTGCTCTCATTTCCCTTCTGCAGCGCAGCTCATTGTTCCTCACTCTGTCTCCACCCTGGACGTTTTTCTCTCACACACACACACACACACACACACACACACGCACCTTGCCATTAAATTAAATGGGGAAAAAAGGTTTTTCTGAGCCACACAGAAGTTATGCCCTTTTTTCCACCACTGAACATGTAAAGATCTTCTTTTACCTTCTACACTGTAACTCTAACCAGGTCCAGGACTTCAGAGCCTCTCCACACACCTTCGCAGCTTCATATGTGTGCAGCTGACCTGTTCTCCCCATTCATTTTCTCCCACACTCCAAGGACAAGTGCTTCAGAGGGAGGGAGAGAGTGTGTGAATGTGTGTTATGATGGACTGGTGTCTCATTCCACAGCGTGTCCAGAGCAGGCTCTGTACCTGGACAACCGGTCATTAATAATGGATGGAGGAGCTTGTTTTAAACACACAATATCAAAATTTATTATTATTATTGGGCTCCTCTGACCAAATAATGTTTTGTTGATATTCTACATGTGATCAAAACAAGGTGAACAGGACACATTTCTGCTGGTTTTAATGCACAGTCACTAGTTATTTGCACATAACAGATTGAAAAGAGGAAATGCTGAATGTGCAGAAGTTTGGCTGCCTTGTCAGTGCTCAGCAACACCCCTTTGGCAGAAATCACAGCTGTCACACGTTTCCTGTGTCCAGCTGAAAGTCTTTCTGTTCTGCAGGAATCCACCGCTCCTTGCAGAACAAAAACTTCTGACACGTTCTGAGGTCGTCTGGACTTGGCGACACGCTCGAGTTCTTCCCACCAACTTTCGATAACGTTCAAGTCTGGCGACTGAAGGTCGTTCCAAAACAATCCTTTTTCCATGAAGCAGATCATGGGTGATATTGAGGTGTGTTTTGGATCATTGTCTTGCTGGAATATCAAACTTCTTTTCAGCCTCGGCTTCTTCACTCACTGCGGGGACAGTAGAATCCAGGACTGATGCTGTGCAGAATCCATCTTCCCCACAACCTGCACAATGTTTCCTGTGTCAACGTGCAAGAGATCCGCTCCGCTGCTGAACAGTTGGCAAGATGCTCTTTTCTTGAAATGATTCTCCTTTTTTCTCCAAACATACCTTTGATGTTTGAAGCCAAAAAATTCAGTTTTAACTTCATCAAACTACAGCACTTAGTTTAAAAAAACCCTCTGGACTGTTTAACTGTTGTATTGAGACGTTGGTGTCCATGACAAGATCTTTCCTTCTGAAGACTCCTCCATGCAGAGCAGGTGGAGGGAAGCGCTTCCACAGCGCTGCACAGAGGCTCCACTCCTCCAGGACAGATAGTCCTTCAGCAAGTCTTCTGCAGCGATGTGGTAGTTTAGCTTTGACATGCTCACCCATCTCTGAGTCGCCCGGTCAGAAGTTCTGGGGCCCCGTGAACAGTAACAGTCATGGGTCAACAGGAGAGGTGTTCAAACGTCTGTCTGTTTTCAGTCCATTAGACGCAGCAGGTAAACAGTGACTGTGCATTAAACTGAGCAGAAACATTTTTCCAGCACAGAGGCTCTGATCACAGTTTCACACAGAAGCTACAAACTTTTGCACACAACTGCACTGTTGCCATTGTGACTCGTGCTGTGATGCTGCAGGTGGGAAGCAGACAGGTGGGGAGCAGACAGGTGGGAAGCAGACAGGTGGGAAGCAGACAGGTGGGGAGCAGACAGGCTCTGCTGCTGGTTAACATGATTTAGTGTTTTCTTGTTATGAGTTACAGTGTTTGTGTGAGATGCTACACCCTGAGGGGGGTCTGCTGTTCTCAATGATGCTGTATGTACAGACTGTAAACACACACACACACACACACACAAACACAGACCACTCGTAGGGCAGACCAGACTGGAAGAGACAGGAAATGTGTGTGTGTGTGTGTGTGTGTGTGTGTGTGCGCGCGCATGCATGTGCACTGGAACAATGGCCCCTGTGTGTGTCTGTAATCCTCACCCTGATCTGCCGCACCCCCATGAAAGCAATAACAGCAACTGCACACACACACCCACTTACCCACCCCACCCCCCTGCCTGTGAACACATCCTCCCAGCAAGCAAAGTACCACACATTTCCAGCAAATCTCGACATACACACCCAGCTGGGAGCAGAAACGTGTTTGTAATTCAGTTTTGCCATTTGTTGTGTCAGTAAAGGAATAATAATACAAACGTCCCTCCATTTCGTCCCTCATTAGATTCTGTGAAAACTGTTGCTGGACACATTAAAAACAGGCTGTAAAACATTCAGTTTAACGTGTTGAACTGCAGCAAAACTCAAAATAAAAATAAAACAAAGTCCTGATGAGGCTGTAAGCAGACATCAGTCATCAGGGTGTGTGAGGAGCGACAGGCAGAAGCTGTGAACACTGTGGAAGGGAGTGGAATGAAGATGCTGCTGTTCACGGCCTGCTGTGTGCGACCATGGAGTGTGTGACTCAGGTCAGGTGATGCAGAGCTGACAGGAGGTGAGACTTAAAGATGAGTGTAAACACACACACACACACACACACACACACACACACACACACAGGCTACCTACACACACCGAGCAACTACACACACAGAGTACCTACACACACACCGAGCACCAAGACACAAAGTAACTACACAGACAGAATGAGGACTTTCTGAAGGAAACACGCTGATGCTGAGGACAATGCAGACACTCACACTGCATGAACGTGAAGACTGTAGACCAGATGATCAGTTCAAACATCTCCATGGTGGTTGGGGCTCCTGGAGATACTGTGGTCAGAAGGAGGTGAAGAGCTGAGCCTGTCCAGCTGGACTGGAGCTGCACAATGTGCGTTGGAGCTTCTTCTCCTCTGAGTTCCATCCTGGTCTCTCTCTCTCTCTCACACACACACACACACACACACACACACACACACACACACACACACACACACACCACTGCCCCCTGCTGTCTAGCCAGTGCATCGCAGGGGTCATCACCACCGTCTCTCTCCGGTCTCCTGCTTTCTCTCCCGGTTTGGTTGTCCAGACAAATGTCTCCGTCCCTCCTGGTGTCTCCAGCTGGGTGCAGCCAGTGTGTGTGAAGGAGAAAATGATAGCGCCCACCTAGTGAAGCTCATCACATACGTTTACTGTCCTCAGTACAGTACAGTAATTCCTCGGTATCCAGATTGAATTCGTCTCTGAAAGTGCGTCAGATACCGAGTGTCTAATTGCTACTCAGCCCTAGTGAGGCAAAAAATGCGTTAAACTTGGCCATAAGCCTACCCTGGAATTACTGGCGCTGGGCTATGAAACTACTGCTGGCCACAAACTCACACACACAAACACACACACAATCCCAGTTTAGAGTGACCAGTGAATCTGAATCGCATATCTTTGGACTGTGGAAGGAAACCAGAGCACCTGTATTCAGTCTAGGTGCTGTGCCAACCTGCTACTGCTGCCAGAAAATATAATGTGATATGGCTTCACCTTCTCATTCTTCACTGTCTAACATTAGAGAAAAGAACATCACTGATGCTCTCAACATGCCCAGGGTCATCAAGGGGGGTCCTTAGCACCCTCTCAAGGCAAACCCCTGCAGCTGTCCCTGTAGACTGTAGTGCATTGTGGGTAAGGGTGTGGTTTAGGAGCACAGGGGATGACAGCTGTGGGTTGGAAGGGTGTGTCCAGAGACCCTCAGCTGTGTGTGACTTCACTTGTAGCCCTCCAGCTGCTACTGTGTGTGTGTGTTCATAGCCCAGCCCCCCCAACACAGCTCTAAACTGCGGCTTCTTATGAACACATTTTTGGAGATACAAACATTTTTCCATCTTGTTTTGAATGATATTTTCCTCACTTTCCTGTTTTCTGCAGCAGAGCAAAAGCAACCTGTGTTTACATGGCCAACCAGCAGACATTTTTGGAAATAAAAACGTTTGCTGTCAGTCTTACACTCCGCCTGGCTGTCAAACTGCTGCTGTCATTGTCATCGCCGTCGTTATGGTCCCAGCAGGTCAGGGCTCCTGGCCCTGCTCCTCCCGCGCGGTTTCTCAGTGCACACGCGTGTTTACCGGTCTCTCTCACTCACGTGTCATCAGGCCTGTGGAGGTTCTGGCTGCTCATGTGCGTCATGCCGTGACACTGTGAGATCCAGAAGGACCTGGGGTGTTGGGGTGAGGTGGGGTGGGGGAGCACGTGGAAGTCGTAGGTCAGAGGTCAGGGTGCGAACTCCAGACTAACACCATGAGCACACACAGGGTTAACAGCATGCGCAGTTGGTGGTCACTCGGTGTGGAGGCGAGGCGGGGCAGGGGGGTCAGTAGGCACTCAGGAGGGGGCAGAACACTGTGTCTGAGTCCATAAGTGGTGTGTTTATCTGAGGTTCCTCTGATCCCATATCACACGTGTTCACGGTTCCACATGTCCATCCATGTCCAGCTTCCTTATGGTCACCACTTTGACCAAACTGCTGAGGAGATCCATACACACACACACGCACACATGAAAGACTATTTACCTAGTTTACATGGTTTCACTGACACATAGAAGATATTTCTGCTCTTGTCGTTTTTAAATTATATTAATGATCTGTCTGCTGATGCCTGACCTGTTTTTACACGTTGTACAGTAGAATACACTGATTTACACCTTTATACAGCAGGAACAATTGTTACTGTATCCATTAAGGGTTAGTAGCTTGGTTGAGGGATTTCGAACCTGAGGCATTCATGATGAAAGCGATTCTGCAGCCACTGTGCCCCCTGCTAGTGATTTAAACTCAGTGTCCATCTGTTTCCTACCTCCCACTTGACAGGTATCACCAACAGCCTTGAAGGACAGACACCAGCTTCCAGCCTCAGGACCGAATGGGGCAGCTGAAGCCTCCTTTCCCAGGAGAGCTGCTGGGCTCTCGACGCTTTGTCCTTTACTCATCTCCCTCAAAGGGGAGAAAATATTTCCCATCAGAAGTAAGCAGAGCTGAGCTCAGCCCAAGAGAAAACCACACCCATGCTGGTGTGGGGTCAGTTCTGACTCAGGGCACAAGGATCTCACAGTGGTAGTGGGATAGGACAGAAAATGCTGGGCTTCATTAACATATTCATATTTGATCCTCATTTCAACAGAATCCTTAAAACGACCAAATTTACAAAATAGTTTCTGCAGATGTGGGGCAGAGTTAATAAATATTGCGAAGTAGCTTTTATTGATGAGCGAAAACATTAAGAACTGAACAGATACAAAGACAGGAGGGTAAAAGCAGCAAAGCTATCGGGGTCCCGGCTGTTCCTGGGAGGAGCTGCTCTGGGTGGGGCTCAGTGCCAGGCTCCTCAGCAATGCATCTGCCCGCTCATGGGCCTGCTCCAGGAACACCAACACTTCCTGAACCTCTGCAGAGCCGTGTAGCGCCCGCGCCAGGCTGGCTGCTGCACTGCAATCGGGCACCATGTCAGCCAGCCGCTCCTGTCCAGGATCACAAGGTCACAGGGTCAGAAACAGTGTACCTGTCAAATGCTCCCAGACATGTGGCACATCCTACAAACTACAATATACCTGTAGGGGGCGCTCTTGTACTCTTCCTGCAGGCAGCTGGGGCAAGTGCAAAACCCCCTGGTCAGCTTGTCGTAGAACCTGCACAAAGACAAAAAAAAAAACACACACACAAATACACACACATCCATCACTTGACCCTGCACTGTCTGGAAGTTCAGCTGTTTGTGTGTGTGTTTGTGTGTTCGTCCACTTGCCTGTTGGATGCTCTCCCGCTCCTCCTGCTGCTCCATTTTGTTCCTCAGTATCCTGCCTTCCTGCTCCAGTGAATCCAGCCTGGCCTCTGTGTGCTCCAGACGCTGCAGTGTCGCACTCACCTCCGCCTGATACAAACACACACACGGTCAGTTCCTCATAACCCCCCCCACCCCCACACACATATGCACACACAGCTCACCTCAAGGGCCTCCAGGCTCCTCCTGCCCACCTCTGCCTTCTTTCTCTCCTCCTGGTGCAGGCGGGAATCTTGCTTGGGGTTCCACAGCTTCCTGGGGGGTGTCACCAGCTGGGCACACCTTGCCATGAACCTGCAGGATTATCCATGTAATGCACGTAACACCTCTATTGCACTCACTCTCTCTCTCCCTCTCTCTCACTGACCTGTCCTTCACGATGTTTAGATGTTTCTGACACTCCTCCTTGTCCTTTCGCTTCATCGTCAGCACAGACCTGAGTCATGTGTGGACAGCAAAGGATTGTGGGTAAAAAAACCTGAATGCTAAAACAACTGGGGCTCATGCTCACTACAGCACAACACTGCAACTTTACAGGGTGTCAGTGTCAGACTGTGTCTGTGTCAACGTGTGTGAAGCAGCGCATCGGTGGTCAGTGTTTGTCAGTGTGTATCAGTGTGTGACTCACAGTACAGACAAACTGAGCATGTTCTCCAGAGCTGTAATGGACTCCTTGGGCAGTGGTTTCCACTTGTCACGACCTTTAGCCTTCCTTGAGGATATTTCTGTCACTATGGAGAGATCAGGAGCAGAAGTCGAATGATCAGATACGAGGACTGTTGGTGTGTCCACCTGTTGGGGGGGGGGTTCCCCTCCTCTGAAAAATATCCACACCTGTGTAATTTGTTAACTATAGTACAACAGCCCATTATCTGAAGTTCAATCAGTCCAGCTGGTGTCAGTAGCTGGTCAGTGTCTCTGACACGTGGGAATATTGGGATAAGCAACCTGAAATAGCCAAAACCTCAACAGATGCCTGTTTTCAAGAGTCATTATGTGTATTATTGTCACTAAGGGGCAGTTTATGATTTTCACCGAGCAGATTGTCCTGGGTTTAATCACCTTTCTCTTTAATATCAGGCTGTAGTGAGTTTTTGTGGACACAGAGGGTACACCCTGTCCAGATACACTTCAACAGACACCACAAGCCACATACTGGACCAGTCAAGATTTCCTATTAACCTCACCTTTCCACACTATCACTGGACTCACCTGTCTTCCTGGGCTGCATCGGCTGTGAGACCCTGGTGCCGCTGGGCCCTGCTTCCTGAAACACAACAACCAGAGGGGCATTATCACTGTCTCATCTGTACAGGTAAGTCATATCATTACAACATGAGCTGTACAGGTGAGCCACATGTGGGATTTCAGGGTGAACTTTAAAGACATTAACCGCCATTCCCACTTGTCAACCTACACACTTCACACACCTTAACAGCCGTCTGTGCCATTCCTCCTAATTGACATCAACCCTCCTCACCTGTGAGGATCCATTGTGGGATTTTGAACCCCGCTCCTTGCGTTTGGGTGCCAGTGAGGTGGCTCGTCCTGACGTGCGAACTGGTTTTATTCTCTTCATCCTCACCTGTCCAGGTGGAGCTCAATGTGACATGAACACAAAACAGTGCTGCCCTTGGGCGTTTCCGATAGTTAGATCACAGTAACCACAGTATAAGTTACCGATCCGTGCAGTGTAATTTATACTATGGTCTGTCGGCCACTTAAAGCCAAATATGTAAAAAACAAACACACAGTAACACACTGACATTAGCGAGCATAGCCATCAATCATCCCGATAAAGCTCTTTGAATTAAACCCCTTTTAACACTCGCGAAGAAAAGTCTCACATAAGAATGCTCATATAACAAGAACGATGATAATAATAAATTACAAGAGTGTTCCCACCACTAACATTATAAAAACTGTAAAGATGCCACTTACCACTTTCCCGGCGAATTTTCAAAATAACATTGTGCGCATGCGCCTTCAATCCAACCAATGGATGCGTTCGGAGCCGTACGGTACTGCTAACGTCAACCGCGGTACGTAACACGTCATACGTAGCGCGTGCGTTAATTGTTGCGAGAAGTAAGCTCACAAAGGGGGCAGAAGTGCTTATAACTTTCCTACAGTATATTTTCTAAAATATTCACGACACCTCGCGACTGAAAACGTATGAAATATGTCATGTAAAATTTGTATGTGCCACGTCGATAACTCATGTCCAGATTGACAGAAACCGTCTTTAATGCTGTTTACACTACAATACAACAGCGGCTTACCGGGCACTAGTGACTCGGTCTTAACACGCCGGGTGGAAGTGGGGAGTGTTTCCAGCCACCACCATCGACAACTGTTGGGTCTTTCACCTGCCACAGCACTGCTGTCACAGTGGAAGAGATGGATTATTTATTTTCCAAAAGAAGGACAGTTGAGGCACTGGTATCTCTTCTTATTGTCTGCATGTCTTTCATATTGTCACCAAAAGAAAAAACAAAACAAATATGTGAATATTTTTATTTGCAAAACCACAAACTGCTGCAGCACAGAATGTGTATGTCAGCTGGACACACTGGTTCTCAGGTGAAAGGTGGAGGCAACAGACAGTCTTTTGAGGTTGGATATATACTCTGTTGATCCTCCAGTCTTAAGCAGTACTTCCAATGGATGCTGCACACTGACATATTGGCTGGACAGTGAGTCTGCTCTGAGCCAAAGGAAACATCAAAACACAAAAATAAACTCTTCAGAAGCTCTAAAGATGCAGAGATTTGTATTAATGAAACACTGACAGTTGTGTCTGTCTTCAGTCTTTTTCCTGCATTTATCCATTTCCCTATTCTTGTGTTGCCCTGTGGCTGAGTCCCGTCGTATCCAAGAAGGTTTATATTCCATGGTATAAAAGGTCGTATTTGGGAATGTTTCTTGGATCGATGGGGCTCTGGACGATCAGTTTCCCTCGCATGGCACCGCGATAGATCACCTCAATTAGATCCATAAAGTCCTGCTTAGTTTTAAAGCTGCCAACAAACTTGGTATGATCAGGAGATCTGCACAGACATAAAAAAATACACAAATACCACTTTACTGCCACACAAATCCCAGCATGATACAAAAAGCAGCACACGAAGCAGCATAAAAGAAACAACACTTTGACGTACATAGGACTATGTAACACCCATACCCATAATCCACCTTCATGTGCTGCCCATTGAAGAAGAACACGGTGGACGGGATATAGCTGATGTCAAAGTAGCGCGTGTAGATAGGCACTTTATCCACATCAACTAGGTAAATGGACGCCATGTTGCTCAGGTCATGGTTGGTCTTTGACAACTGTCCAGGTAAACAGGAGATAAAATTAGGGGTAAACAGAGTGTAAAAAAAGAAAGAAACAGGGAAAAAACAGGAAAATACATCAAAATCACGTTTGTTGACTAACATTTTGCTTTTGTGTTCACACTGTATTTTCTCAAATACAATTAAAATCATGTTAGCTACTGGAAAGAAGTGTCAATTTAGGGCTTAAGGTGACAACACTATAAACTAGTTTACTAATACACACATTAGCAGCTGGGTGCCACAAGCGGGGCAGCACAGCGCTTAGTGTGGAGTTTGCACCTTCTCCCGCCTTTGTGTACATTTCCTCCCAAGGCCAAAGACGCGTGTTTCAGGTGAAACGGTGACTCTAAATTGTCCATATCGCGAGTGAGTGTTAGCTATGGTGCTCTGGGTGCCTATCACTGCAAGCGGTGTACTGTAGTATATCCGGCACTTTAAGTCACCCTGGATGAGAAGCTGTCAGCTGAAGGTGGACACAGCAGTTACTGTCACTTCAGAGAAAAGCTTCTACTAAAGTGTACGTGTAAAAAAAACTATTACTGTGTCTTTCAGCTATAACAATAGGGTCTTGAATTTTAACACAAGAAAACAAACTCAAAATACCATCAGCTCGTCTTAAGACTGTTTTTAAATTACTGTCAGTAGTTATTTGTTTGGTGCTAGCCATATGCTAAAAACTCACAATCTCATCCAGCTGCATGCAAACCCCGTCTTCATCTCTACCAAACCTCAGAACTAGAACTTTCTCGGCGACATTTTTAATAACTGCATCGATGTCCTTCTTAGAGGCCAGTTTCGGGAGAAAGAAACTCATCTTTGCTTTCTACATTAAGTTAGTTAAACGAAAACTGCATAAGAAGACGAATCGTTGTGTTTCCGGGTTAGGATTTGAGTGACCCAGAACTACACATTTATCACGTTGCTAATTTTATAACAAATACCAACAATTTTGTACAGAAAAGCATACAGTGCAAAACTATCCAAAGACATCGTGTCTTTTCTTGGCTGGACTGGGCACCCAGTGATGTGGATTAATACTTTTGTGCGCGACTGGGGCCCCGTGGATGCCACTAATACCTACAAATCCCAGAAGACAATTGGCCATACGCACGATGACGTTGTCGTACGTTACATTGCCGCCGTGCGTGAACGCCATTATTTTGTTTTCAAGAATGGCGGACGAAAGACGTAGAGACGAGAAGCTCTCAGACGAAGAAGGTGAAATTAGTATTTTCCGTCACAGTTTCAATTCAGTTTTACTTTTTTTCTTAAAATAAATTTGCTGTATTTGCACATGAAGCAGTCAGACCTCCGTAACCGTGAGTTGTATAAACCGTAACGATCTGTGTAGACACGTTTAGTACGATGCTAATCGTTAGCAGGCTGTCGACTCCTTTTAATTCTGTTTCCACCGTTATTCAGTTAATATTGTTTTAACCACGACCTTTCCATTTTTGTACGATCGTTGTATGAACCAGGTTGATTTTCATGCGGGTGGTCACTTTGTCAGCCTGTGCCTGATCAGCTACTGCAATCTTTTGTTTTATTTTAATGTCAGTCTGACATCTTTTGTTGTTGTGAATGGTTTGGAAGCTTTCTAGAGGGTTTTCCCTGTTCTGTAAACATGTTCCAAACGCCACTTTTTCCATGAGTGTGGATGTCGGTGTGGTATTGGTGTTATTAGTGCCATTGTTGTTAGTGTTGGTGAGCAGGGTGGTCCTGGTTGGTCTCTTGTCGACGGCTGGTCAGCCTTAGTTCAGGGGCTGTGGGGTCGCGCTCGGGTCAGTGGCAGGGAGTAGCTGGTGAGAACACCTTCACATGGCCCTTGCGTGGCTGTGCTCAGTGTCCGTTTCAGGCTCCTGTGCTGTGGGTTAGTAAGCAGCTTTCCGTCCACTGCCACTGTGTCACTGTGTCACTGTGTCACGCTGCAGCTGCTGCCCGACTGCCAGGTAACAGTCGCTCACCTTGGTAAGTTGTTTCGACTCCAGCAGGACCGGAGGACAGGGGAGGCAGTGTCAATACTAAGACTGTCTCTTCCAGCAATGGAGGGGGGGTTGCAGGGAAGCGTTCGGCCCGAGAGCCTGCAGGCCACCCGGCGCCACCCAAACTCTCCAAGGCTGCATTCGGGCCGAGCGACCAGGGTGCTAAGAAGCCAGCCCCCATCTCCATCAAGCTGGGAGCCAGTGTGAGTCCGTATTGTCCACAGCCCATTGTGGTGACCTTGCAGTGCACTGTCTGCTGGGTGGGGGGGACACACCCTCACACAGCACACATGTCCAATGCATTGACACTGCAAAACTACTGTTACTGTAAAGATGAAGGCTTGAAATAACAAAATGCATAGCTTTGTCTGTGAAAGTGCTAAAAATGATTTGATGTGATTTGATTTATTATTGTTTATTTCAAATGATAGTTTTCCAGCAGTCCAGGGTGATTAGAGTATTTGCAATGTGAAAGCAGCCTTATTCACAAGTGTTATAATAATAATAATAATAATAATAATAATAATAATAATAATAATAATAATGATGATGATGATGATGATAATCTGTTTTGTACAGCACATACAAAGAAACTTCTCAGGTAGAGGAAACTTTATTAATCCACGCAAAGTACAAAGTAGTTCAAAAGACACTGGAAAAACATGACATAATTATCAAATATCCAGTAACAAAAAGATGATAAAATAAAGAAATACTAGTACGGTAAGAGGGAATTAGAAAGGGGCATATATACTATGTTGTGTATAAGGGGTTTTGAACTTGTTGATCTTCAGCCTGGACCTGAATGTGTCTAGAGAGGTCCTGATATTCTGGACCTGATGCTGCATAACAGACCCTGTGTTTAAAACATAAGGGAGAGATTTAATGTTTGCTGAAAATGGGTTAACAGTTTACATGTCAGAAACACATTATTTTTTACATTTAAATGAATGCTACCGAAGAGCTGATGAGTATGAACAGATGTTCGGAAACAAATGACACCTTGCGTAAAGAAGGCTGTATTCTGCTCGGTGATGGGTGTGTATTCACGCTCAGCATGGTGTGTGCGCGTCTGTTACAGAAGCCTAAAGAGCCGGTCCCAGCGTTGCCCGCCAAGAAGTCAGCCCTAGCCTCTGTCTTCAACGAGGATGAGGATGTGAGAGCTGTTAACATCACTTGCGCACACACGCACGCGCACACACACACCACGGGTCAAAACGTGACGCTGGTGCTTACCTCTCCCTGCAGAGCGAACCAGAGGAGATGCCCCCTGAGGCCAAGATGAGGATGAAGAACATCGGCAGGTGGGGACCCCTTTAATATCTCACACACACTCCTAACCCCCACACACACACTCTAAGGGCTGAGTCCTGGGGAGTCACACCTGCTTTCTCCTCCTTGCAGGGAGACGCCGACGTCAGCCGGACCCAACTCTTTCAACAAGGGGAAGCACGGCTTCTCAGACCACCAGAAGCTCTGGGAGAGGAAGCTCAAGTCCCAGATCGACAAATGAACATTCCTGAAGCACTGCTGATGGAAGCTTGTGGAAGACGGCAGTGTTTGGGGTGGGGGCTATGTGTGAATGGGGGAGGGTGCAGTTTTTTCTTCAGGTTCTACACATGTGTAAATGGGTTTGGCCGTCTGTATACTCACCGTGTACAGCTATAAATAGTGTGCTGTTCCTGCACTGAGGAGCGCTTCCGGCTTTTTGTCGGGGTCGCGGGCTGCGCAGCGCATTCAGGACGTTTACACAGCCCAGCCTCAAGAGCGCCCCCCAGTGCTGGGCCATGAGACTGACACAGCAGTGTTATGGAGGAGGACTGAGTGCTGACTTTAGCTGTGTGTTTGTGCCCCGTCCCACTGCTGTCATGATGCCCATTAAAGACGTCCAGCCAACCAGCTTGGCTCCTTTGGCCCTTGGTGTTGGAGACGCACTTTGCCCTGATGGCCAGGGCCTCTGCCTTGGGGCAGACGCACTCTCCTGTTTCATACACACCTTAATTGCCTCAGGTCCCTCAGCGCTGGGGCTCAAGGGAAGACAGCTCTGTGTGTAGATGTCTGAGTCCAAGTGGTGTTACTGCCTCCAAGAGTCTGGACTCCCAGTGGGGCCTTGGCAACATGAAAAATACAGCTGGCAATCACTGTTAAGGGGGGGGGGGCTCATTAATCTCTTTGTCTTATGAAAATCATGTTCTTCAAGATGATTTTTCTGTCTTGCACATGTAGATCTCACTTTTATAAGTCATCACAGGTTTAATTTCTCACCACGGTAAATGTGAATAAAGGTAACTACATGGGTACAAAACTCCACACCCTATACGTGTGGGACATGCATGCAAACACAGCCGCTTGTTTTCAAAACAAAAGTGTGAACAATGGTGCTTCAGTATCTCTGGTGGAGATCACAGTGGTGTACAGGTATAACTATGAAATTACATCCCTTTGTCATGCTTTTCTCCACAGCAACATACAACTGAATAGAGGTCATCAAAAACAGATGAAGAGCTGTAGACACAGCCTGTGTCTGATACCACTATGTTGTAGGTTCACATCCTCCAAGCAAGTGTCTATAGAAGTGAGATTCAAACAGCAAATACATAGATAATCACAGCAGATGGTGTTGGACTCATTTATGTAGGTGGCAAGACGACAGGAGGGAAATGGCTCTCAGAGAGGTGGGGCTGGAGGGATTCAGCAGTTGCACTATTTGAGAATTGAACCCAGGACAGTGACACACCCAACTCCGTTGTATTTTTTCTATGCCACTTGAAAGATGGGGAATAATCCTGTTTAGTTTCTGTGGACAAACTGGTACTTCAGATGACCCCAGGCAACACAAACATTGCAAATAATTTTAGAGATCATTATAAGAATTTTAACTATTACAAAGGCTGTGTCCACCTGAGCATAGGATACACAGCAGACCCAGGCAGCGTATGATGCCAGGGTTCCTGGTCCTGTGATCTGAGGAAGAGCAGACAGCAGTGTTGGTAGTGTGTGGGTGTCCTCATGGGACACCTCAGGCAGCAGGATGCCAACAGACTCCATACCTCACTGTTACACATGCACTTGTCCTGCAGTGATTCGGAGTGAAGCGACGTACAGCAGATACAATGAACAGAATACAAATCAACAAACTCCAGGCTTCTTGCAGTATCTGTGGCCACTACTTGCTGCAGTGCAGTAAGGTGTTACTTTAAAGCCCTTTCAGTCCAGACCACATTCTCCCTGTACCCCCCCAAACACCATCACAAACTGACCAATCATATGACCTCCTGACACTCGCTGCTCAGGTGGACGACTCGATGCGAGTTGTGCTGCAGTTGTTCCTGTATCAGTCCAAAGAGCCACTCACATCACCGACCGACAAACATTGAGGAAAAAGCAGACAGATGTGTTATAATGTCAAAAGTTTTATTGATTTTCGAAGAAGTTAGCGCTTTCCACCGACACGGGGGGCGCTCACTTTCATAGGCTTGGCGATCTTCTGCTTGGGAGCAGCCTTGGTGGCAGCCTGCGGAGGGGCATGAGGCACAGGCGTAAAGAACTGAACCACGGGTGGGCTTTCAGACACATCAGCTGTGAGACTGAACAGTACCACTGCGATACATTCACTGAGCCACACTTATCCAGAGCAGTTCACAGTTCACCATAACACAGCTGTGTGTGTGCGTGTGTACATGCTCACCTTAGCAATGGGGGCGGCAGCCTTCTTGGTCGCCTGCTTAGCTTTCTTTGCCTCCTTGGCAGCCCTGATAACACATTTAATATTTAATACACATTGTGTATTAAAGGTGTAATTTGTGACAGAGTGAAACAGGTAAAAAGTGAGCTCCTTGACAGCAAGCAGCACCTGGCTGCGTCACATTACACATCAGTTCACTTTTACTAATCTGGATGATGCTGCTCTACAGAGCAGATTACCTTACCGTAATGTAATTTCTACAGCTAATTCACTGTACAGCACCGCAGTTAACCCCAAAACATACTGTCAATGAGCAGGTACCTTGTGCCCCCAAGGGCTCGCACCCTGCGCGGAGTGTACAGGGACAGAGGGGGACTCACCTGATGGCCTGCTCCCGCTGAGCCTTGCGCACCTCTGGTTTCTGGTTCCGCTTGGCGAGGATCTCAGCCAAGGAGGCACCTGTGATGGCCCTCTGGAACTTCACTGCACGTCGGGTGCGCTTCTTCGTCACCTCTTCCTGTCAACACATTTGTTTACAGGTCAGAAGCGCAAACTCTTCCCCCCACACCCCAAGACAGGCTCTTTCCTGCTTGTCTCACCCCCCCACAGGTCACCTTGGAAGCCCCTGGCAGTGATGGGGCCCTCACACCTACTGGATTATAACCCTTAAACTGCACTACTGTTATGCACACCTTACACAGAACTCCTACATTATAGCAGGATGACCAGTGGGCACAAACTGGCACCTACTGCCAACAGGTCTGGGAGTTCTTGTTTTCTTTTCACTGCCACTACTGCCAAACAGCAGAGTAGAGCACAGTAACCAGGGAGAAGAAAAACACCTTCCACTGAGAGCCCTGAGGTGAGGCAACAGGTTACTCACAGACTGGCCCTTCTTGTGTTTACGCCGATACAGGACAGTCCAGTTGATCTGCCTTGGGTTCCTTTTAGCCAGGAAGGCCGACTCACACTTGGAGTTCAGGAATTGGAACACCTGTGTACGTATGTGATGAGAAGAGCGTTAAGATAGAGGAAAACGCACTCTTTCTTAACAGTCAGACACTCCTGAGGCCTCGGTGTCCACGATACTCATTCACCACCACAGGCAGCAATAACGTGACGGCTCTTTAATATCTAGACACTTCACAATGTTTTACTCAACTGTACAAACACTGCTGCAGAGCTAATAATAAGACATTCCGCCACATTTCAGTGAACATTTAAGGAGAGTTTCGCACCTTTCCGTCGATCCGCGCGTACCGCCGGCCGTGGCCGGGGTAGATTTTATACCCACTGAAACTGCAAAGCTCGACCCTGCAGCAAACAAATAAAACAACATTATTAACCAGAGGAGCAATTAGAAACAACACACAAGTAATAGTGATACAGATTCGATGGGAAAAGAGTTAGATGGACACAGATTTCTTTCAGAGTCACTCACTTCATGGCGGCGGTACCGATAGGAAGAGGAAAAGGAAGAGAGGATTCTGGGTAGGAAATGAGTGCGCAATCAATTTATTACATTTTAAATACTGAATAATTTTTGAAAGATAAATTAACATGTAAGCTATATTATGCATATGCAACCACGGTAAAACAAGTAAACAACATTATTCATATATAAAGTTTATATTGCCGATTAGTGCTTGCAACACAAACCGGAAGTAGTGTGACCGTGCTAAACGTTCAGAGAAAAGCAAAAAAACCGGCGGTATATATCTGTAAACAAGACTGAGCTCGATAGACAGCACAGCATGTGACCATCCGTTTTATTTTCGGCTTTTTAACAAAAAGTTAGAATAACAGGTCAAATTTGGTTGCGCGCTAATGTCACCACTGGGGAATGTAGTTGTTTTTGTGCACACAACTATAGCGCGGCGCAATGAAAAAGTGTTCCGTGGACTTCAACTCCCAGCATGCTTCAAGTCTCTTAGCGACAGTCGTTGGTATAGCACACTGTTTGTGATCGTGCTGGTAGCTACGGAGTCTAGTGTTTCTGCTGTGTTTTGTCGCTGTGGGACAAAAGAAAAGCTGCGGAACTTGGTCTGTTGGAGCAGTACAGTTGAGTGCAATTGTATATGGACGCGTAAGTGGCTTTGACGTGGCATAGAGACACTGGTTGCATGTTGTGAGATGCTGGCAGAGCCTCAGTGACCGCGCTTGGCAGAAGAATCGGGGGGGTTCGGTGGACATGGGCGTCTCAAGTCTGGCAACCGACGGCCGCGGTGAGTCTATATATATATATATATGTATATATAGCACACCTTACACTTATATGTATGTATGGATGTCTGTGTGTGTGTGTCAGCCACCAGGACGGCGAGGAGTGGGACTGGGGGTGGGACTGGGGATCGGAGCACAGACACATATTGCACGTGTCACCTACTCACGATAATCTGTCTTACAGTGTTGTTCGCCAATGAGATGTAAATAGCGTCACTAATGTTATAACTTCACATTTTTGCGACTCATGTCTTGATTTACCCATTTGTACAGCAGTGTTCACTCTGTCAGTGACAGGTTCGTACCCTGACCAGCCACTAGGATCCCTGGTGCCCGTATGTCAATGTATGTGCTGTTAGCATTTCAGCAGCTTTGGGTTCGGTTGCTGTGTAAGGCCTGTCTTAGTGGATGCTGAACAGTAGAGGTCCAGGAAAATAGTGGCTCCAGTCACGTTCTGCTGTGTGGTGTGCGAGGAGAAGCCCTGCTGCAGTACCACTTTGGACGGGTTATTTTCCCCATCTTACTAGTCTCTAGGGATTAAGGGGGATATGGGGGGTGATAATAGTTGCTCTTTGTTCCTGTGCAGGCCTCACTGTGGACCTGTCTGCCAAGGGTCTACAGAAACTGGAGCCCGACTGGCCATGCAATGCCGAAACACACACCCTCATTCTGGACCAGAACCACATCATCAAGCTGGAGCACCTGGAGAAGAGCCACCAGCTGCAGCAGGTACGTTTGTCCCCTGAAGGGTCGTGTATTTGACGGTCATTGGATACAGTGTGCGGTCTGACCACTCCACAACCCCCCCGGCAGCTGTCAGTGGCAGGAAACCGGCTTGTGCGCATGATGGGCGTTTCGCGGCTCACGGAGCTTCGTGTGCTCAACCTGCCCAACAATAGCATTGGCTACATTGAGGGCCTGAGGGACCTGGTGCACTTGGAATGGCTCAACCTGGCTGGCAACAACATCAAGGTAACGTGCACACCCAGTCGACACATTGGAGAGTCACAGCACCTTGCCGCTGACTCTGATGTGACCCCTCTTCCAGGTGATGGATCAGCTGAGCGGCTGTGTGGCGCTCCAGCACCTCGACCTGTCTGACAACAACATCTCACAGATCGGTGACCTCGCCACGCTTTTTGCCCTCAAGGTGAGTGGCTGCAGTTGTGTGACGATGCCTCAGTCGCCGTAGTAAGTTCCAGGTGAATGACAGGTAGTTTCTTGCGCAGACGCTCCTTCTCCACGGGAACATCATCACGACGCTGCGCAGTGTTCCTGCCCACCTGCCGCCGAGCCTTTCCATTCTGTCACTGGCAGAAAACGAGATCAGAGACCTCAATGAGGTACAGTCTCCTCCTGCACCGTCTCCCTCCACCAGCTCTGCCTCGCTCTTACTCTCTTCCCTTTTTTCTCCCGGCAGGTGTCCTACCTGGCCCCACTCCCAGCGCTGGAGCAGCTGTCAATCATGAGCAACCCCTGCGTGATGGCCACGCCCTCACTGCCTGGGTTTGACTACCGGCCCTACATTGTCAGCTGGTGCCTGAGCCTCAAGGTGCTTGACGGATACGTGGTGTCCCAGAAGGAGGGGTGAGTGGTTCACCACTTGTCCCCTGTTGCTGTGGTGATGTGACACTGGCTTGACTCCTTCCCCTCCCCTTGTGCAGGCTGAAGGCCGAGTGGCTCTACAGCCAGGGCAAAGGGCGCCTCTTCAGGCCAGGCCAGCATGTGCAGCTCATACAGTACCTGGCCTCTGTGTGCCCTTTGACCTCTGCCTCGTCGCTGCAGTCGGCTGAGGACGCAAAGCTTGAGAAGATCCTCAGCAAACAGAGGTGCGGCACGGCACCAGCAGGTTGTGGGCTCTGCTGTAGTTCCTTGTCGTTGCTGAGCAGTGACTAAGGTATGTATGACTGTACAGGCTCCACCAAAGGCAGCTCCTCCAGCAGAGTCAGACGGCATCTCAGACCCTGGCCCGGCCCACACACCTGGATGTGGAGCAGCACCTCCCTGCCCCTGGCCCCTCCCCTGCCCCCCTTGAGGGATCAGGTGTGCTATGGTTGCATAGTTCACTTTGTTACTGTTAGCACTTTAGCTACTTGTGACTCGCTGACCACTCGTGCGTGTGTGTAGCAGAACCCCCTGTCCAGGTGAACACATGGCTGGTGGGGGACCACTCCTACAGTGCAGCGCCCCCTAGCTGCTCTAGCACTGGGGATGCTCTCTACCTGGAGGACGTGCAGACAGATGAAGACAAGCTGAGCTTCAGCCTCCTGTCGTCTGAGTCGACCTTCCTCTACCCATGTAACCCTGGTGTGGCATCCAGCTCCTCGCCCGATTGCGTGGCGTGTTCCCATAGTGACGATGAGCCGGATGAGCCCAACTCCTTGGTCCCAGAGACTCCTGAGGGGGCGGGCCCAGGGGATGGGCTGGAGGTGTATGCTCAGGTGGACGGTGAGGTGGTTCTGGGGGCATGTTCTGACTGTACTGCGGTAGAGACCCAGGTCCAGACCAAGTGGCAGGAGGGTCCTGCCCAAACGGAGCAGGCAGCCAAGCGGATACAGGCCTGGTGGCGTGGCATCTGGACCCGACAGCGACACCCGATGGCCAGGGAGGTGCGGTCAGAGATCCGGCTGCGCAGGATGCAGGAGCACATTGTCTTCCTATCAGCAGAGCTGCAGAGGTGAGTGTGAGGCCACTGGATGATGGTGTACAGCGACACCTCTTCATCCAGAATGTTTGAACACGATAGTATTAGGATGTAAGGATGTAACAACGTAACACAGTAACGTAACATGTCTGTAGGCAGGTATGGTATGTTGACTGTGTGTGTGTGTGTGTGTGTGTGTGTGTGTGTGTGTGTGTGGCCACACAGTGTACAGAAGCAGCTGGAGGAGGAGAGGCTGCAGAGGCTGGTCCAGGAAGAGGCTGTGAAGTACCTGTGGAAGCAGGTAAAGGTGTCCTTTCTGTCCTGTACACACCATCATCTCTGATACGGAGATTATGTAGAGACTCATTAAAATAACTCTTTGTTTGCATTCATTTTTGCCACCGTTCCACATTTCCCTCATCAATTACTTTTTCTGTTTTTATTCTGTTTTATTGCACTGTTCTGGTTGGTCTCAGTGCTATTTGCCCAGATGGGGGTTTGAGTTTCGCTCTGTATGTGTGGAGCCTGTATGATCTCCCACAGTCCAGAGATGTGTTTTAGGTGTTACTAAATACCCTTTGGTGTGTGTGTGTGTGTGTGTGTGTGTGTGTGTGTGAGAGAGAGAGAGATCGTCCTGCTCCAGGCCTGTATCCCATCCCCTGTGCACCTGAACTCACACCCAGTGCTTCTGGGTTTGGCTCTGGACCACTGAGACCCTGAATTAGACCAGCAGTTATTGACAATGGATGGATTCTGTTGTTTTTTAATTTCTTTATATTTGTAATTTGTACATCATCTGTAAAGAAGCTGTGTTGAAATGCACTGTATGAACACGGTAACAGAACACTCCAGAAGCAAGTAATTCTTACTGTATCTTGGGCGTAGTTACAAGTGTAACACCCATAACTTCTCTGTGCAGAACTGTAATTCACATCACACATGTCATGTGTAACGTAATTTTGTGTGTTTTTGTGTGTGTTTTGCCACACCAACTGATCACTTGCTCCCTGTCACCATGATGTCTGTCCTGGCTACTGTAGTTATGTTCAGCCCACCCCAGGGGGCACACTAAGCAAGAATTAGACAATAGGAATGTGCCGCTCTGAGAGGGACAGGAGAGCAGAGGCAGTTCACTGACAGGCAAGGTTTAACAGACACACACACAGAGCAACAGTGTTACTCATCTGCCGTGTGTCTGCGCAGCTGCAGTCGGTGATGGAGTCACAGCGCTCTGTGGAACAGCAGCTCGCAGCTGTGTCTCGGAACGACCTCCAGCTTCCTCATCTGGCTCCCCTGCGCCCCCTGTCAGTGTGTGCCACCAGTGCAGCCCCAGCCTGCAGCCAGCTGTCGTTCCCTGACTCCGGGTTCCAGTCATCAGGCGAGCCGCTGGGGGCTGCGGAGAGCAGCGTGAGCAGTGACACTGGGGGCTCTGTCGAGACGGTGCGAGCTCTGGCGGAGGGGCTGTCCAGATACGAGGATCAGGACTGCAGCCTCCTGCAGCAGTACCTCTGCTCTGTGCAGCAGCAGGAGGAGGAAGAGGAGGAGGGGGTGGACGGATCCAAACCCCCCATGTCCCCTGCCGCATGGCCACAGCCCGACTCCCCCTGCAGAGAGGAGGCTACAGGGCAGCAGGGGGTGCTGAAGGTTGCTTCTCCCTGCCCATAGTATTGCCTCTGATACACTAACTTACAAATATGGGTGTACACACACACACACACGCACACACACACTCTGTTCTTTAGAGCCATGGCTGCATGAGATCACATGATTTGCTCACGCGCTACCTGCTGCACGAGGGGAATGCTGTCTCCATGGTGACAGGACCTCGTGGTTGTGTGTGTTGACATGGTTCTGTTGGGCCGAGTTTCCTGCACAGCCTGTCCAGACCAGCTGCCTTCCGTCAGACCACTTGTCCCATCAGGAGGGTGTGAGGGCTGTGGGGGGGGGGCTGTACAAACTGAATGTCTCAGTTTCTACTCTGTATCTTAGTGATGCTGATTAGTGCGTTAATGTCTGACTCGGGACTCATCGCCTCTCCCTGTTGTTATTGCTTTCATTGTTAGTGTTGGTGAAGGTGATGGCGCAGCTTTGGAAAATAAAGCCCTTGTTGCTCTGGTTTTCTGCTCCTGTTTTGACAAACTGACCCCCCAGCATAGTTCAACCTGTTACACACCCACACCTGTCACAGGTGACTCAGTTACATGTAGGTGATGCTAGCATGCGTGTGTGTGCTCATGCTCCCAAGCTGTTTCATTCCTTTGTCTCTGTGCCAACACCCTGTCCACACAAGAACTTTACAGTTCAGTTACACTGATTTTTATCACACTTTACAGTATAATAAACCCTGGGAAAAAGGTCAGTGGGGCCCAACATATCCCTGGGGGGGTCAGTGAAATCTTTAGGGGTGGAGTCAACTTGAGGTCGGTCCTCTTCCCGTTCACGGGCTGGGAAACTCCCCAAGAGAAGTTCAATGAGGACATCTAAGCCCTGCCTACCGTCCAGTTCCCCCTCAGCATCAGGAGACTGAGGTTCGCATCCTGACCCATTCAGCTGCCCACGGAGTCAGGTGAGTGTGTGTGTGTGTGTGTGTGCGTGCGTGCGTGCGTGCGTGCGTGCGTGTGTGCACACATAGCACACCTTACCGTCTGCATCCCTGATGTGGCAAGGAGGTGGACAGTGGATTAAAAAAAATGAACTCCACGGAAGGCTCTAGGTGTGTTTTACAGGGAAAACATTTAAACACCTTTAGGTTTTTTATTGTCTGTAGTTTGGATACAAACTCAGTTAAAATGTTTTAATTATTGTTTTTTATTAACTATGATGTACAGCTTGGGTACAAAGTCTTTACCTTAAATTATACCTGATACTGACCTCAGAAACCCTGCTTCTGTTTGTGTGTTCAGCCATTTGTGAGGTTTTGTGTTAAATCAATGTGGTTACACAGTAAAAACATGGTAATGACAGGATTGGTGAGGTAAAGCGCCCCTGTGGTGAAGTGTTTATTCACTGCTTTGTCAAACTGAGCAAAGAGCCAAGAAACACAGAAAATCCTGTTTTTAATGCAAACAGTCACGTTCCTCAGGAAATTCTCACGTCGTCACTGTACAACCCGCCACAATAACCTCGAAACAACAGCTTTTCTAACAAACATTTCCTGGAAATTTGGGGGCTGGTCTGGGACAGACAAAGAGAGCAGGATCAGCTTCCCATTCCCTCGAGCAGTGAAGCCAGTGACCTGGACAGGTGAGGCACTGGGGGCCGGTAGGGTGGAGACTGGAGTTCAGCCCACAGCTCGTTCCCAGGATCCTCGCACACGAGCGAGCGCAGGTAGACGGTCGGAGAGCATTGAGGGCCTGCGGGGTCCAGAAGCCTCGATGACCTTGAGTCCCCAGAGATGCGAGTCCTGCCGAGGACAGACACGTCCACAGCCCTGGGGCCACTGGTGCTCCTGCTGCTGCTCGCCAAACTGTGGACAGAAGGTGACCTGGCTTGGCGGCCCCAACAGCAGCAACCAAGGTAAACATACACATCCTACACACAGGAAGGAAGACTGCAGAATCACAAAGACATAGTAACACACAGGGTTTTTACACCGAGACCATGGTAAAGGGGCACCTGGACACATGGGATCTTCCTGCTAGCAGACAGGTGACTGTAACACGGGTACCAGGCACTTAAGGTGCAGCACTGCCAGGTGTTGTGTGTTTGCCTTACCTGTGGATGTGGCCGTAGGTGAAGTTTCCATAGCAACTGCCGGTTCCAGGGCTATAGCCCAGGGTGTGTGTGTGAGAAACCCAGTGAAGGAGCTGATTCGTCTGAAGCGTGGGGGGTACCTTTCCCCTGGTCCCAGCAAGCAGATCACACAGGTAAGGCAGGTGAACCCTCCCTCAGCAGACCCTGTGCCAGTGTCAGTTTACACTGAATTACCTGTCTTCTGCAGGAATCAACCTCTGCTGGGCGTGAGCCGTGTGCAGGTGAGGACGGTGGGGAGGCATGCACTCGCACACTGATCAACACACAGACCAAGGTTCTCCAGCAGGAGAAAAGGGCGGCACTCGGGCCCACCGCTGACGGCCATTGTCCCAAGAGACCCGCCCACCTGGAAGACACATTGCTGGTGAGGAGCACTTCCAGCTGCCCAGGAGCCTCGCTTTGCTTGGTCTCCTGCTTTACGCCATCTCTCTCGCCGCTCGGCATCCCAGGCCCCCGGTTCCCATGACGACGAAGAGTGGACCCACATGGATAGCCTGCGCGGCTCTAAAACCTACACGGACATCACGGACATCATCCGACACGAGACAGTGCGCCCCCCTGTTCCCATAGCAGCAGTGCAGGTGCAGGAGAGCGGTGCTTTGGCCCCACCTACCCCTTTTGTTGAACTCAAGGTCCTGCCTCCGGACCACCTGTCCCCACTTCCTACCCGCTCTGCAGGGGTCGTGTCCTTCTTCCAGTGGCAAATTGAGCAGGAGGAGGCCAAGCTGGTTGGCGTGAGTGTGGAGCAGCTGCTGGGGCGAGATGCCGATGGAGACACGTGAGTCCCGACCTGGGGATGAGGGGGTGGTCAGGTGGGGTGTGTATGGTCATGTGACCCTTGAGTCCTGATAGAACATGACATTAGCGTGACGTTAGTCTTCCCCCTCCGGCCTGTGCCCCCAGGTTCCTGCACGTGGCCGTCGCACAGGGTCGGCGCCCGCTGGCATATGTCCTCGCCCGCAGGATGGCCTGCGCCGGCATGCTGGACCTGAAGGACCACAACGGCCAGGTGAGCCTCCCAAGAGCAACCCCTCCCCCCTGCCCCCACTGGCTCTACACTGCCAACAAGGCCACTTCTAATAAAATGCAGTGAAAGTCACAGCTGAATTTTCTGGGTGTCGAACTGATTGATTGACTGCTGAATGGAGAGCGCCTTGCAAGTGAGTGTGGCGGCCAACCAGCACCTGATCGTGGAGGACCTGCTGTCCCTGGGTGCTCAGGTGAACACGATGGACCGCTGGGGGCGGACCCCCTTGCACGTGTGTGCAGAGAAGGCCCACGCCCTCACGCTTCAGGTGAGCTCTCCACCACACATCACCCACCTCTGCTGAGCTCCGCTGTTTAACTGCTGCGCCACCTGCTGCTCCACACAGGCCATCCACAGAGCGCTGGGTCCCGGGCAGCAGCTCCACCTCGAGGCCGTCAATTATGATGGTGAGTCCAGCTCGTCTCTGGCGACCGCGACCGCGATCGTGCCACTAACTGCTGCTTCCTCTCGGCTCCAGGCCTCACTGCCCTCCACACTGCGGTTCTTGCCCACAATGCCGTTGTGCGGGAGCTGGGCAGTTCAGCGACGCCTCTCTCTCCAGCCACAGATGCCCTGCTGACCCGCCGGAAGCTGCTGGCCGAGTGTGTGAGCACCTTGCTGCTCATGGGCGCCTCGTACAGGACCAAGGTGAGACTCTTGCCGTACTGCCCTACGGAGGACGATGCCCCCCGGTCGCTGCGACTGCTCACGCGTCCCTGTCTCCTCAGGACCTGAGAAGTGGGCGGACGTGTGTCCACCTGGCGGCCGAGGAGGCCAATGTGGAGCTGCTGCGCCTCCTGCTGGATCAGCCTGACTCGCAGAGCGCTGTCAATGACAAGGTAAACACATGCAGTTGCCGTGGCAACCTGAAGTTCCACAGCTGACAGTCGAGGCTGAAGAGGCATAATGAGCGCCCTGCCCTGACCCCCCCCGCCCCCGCCCCCGCCCCCGCAGGCCTACGACGGGAACAGCGTGCTGCACGTGGTCAGCGCTCTGCAGGGCCGAGTGGCCCAGTTGGAGGCAGTCAAGCTGCTCCTGAGGAAGGGTGCTGATCCCAGTGCTAAGAACCTGGACCACGAGCAGCCCCTCCACCTGGTGCCCGAGGGGCCGACCGGAGAGCAGGTGGGTGACCGTGTCCTGGCAACAAGTCGAAGGCAACCGCAGCATGTGTTGTGACGCGTGTGTGTTGTGTGCAGGTGCGGCGCATCCTGAAGGGGAGGGGCAGCATGGTGAGGAGCAGCACCCTGTAACCCCACCCACGGCCCCCCGAGGAGAACCGCTGTCAGTCAGACAGTGCAGTGCGCAATACAGGACCATTTGTCGCTCTGAGACAGATGTGTATTGTTTCAATGAAATGAGCGTAGTGTGTTTGCTGCCATGCAGCAGGAGCCGCTGGAGGAGCTCGGCCAGAGGGCAGCAGGTTCGAACCACCTCAGTCAGGCGATGCACAGCTGAACTCACCCCTTTTGCCAGAGAGGTGTGTGTGCGCGCGTGTGTGTGTGCGCGCATGTGTGTGTGTGTGTGTGTGTGTGTGTGTGTGTGTGTGTGTGTGTGTGTGTGTGTGTGTGTGCGCGTGCTACCAGGATGTGGTGCTGGTCCCGGTGGGTGGGGGTGCCCTCCTCTGTTAGTCGACGCTGTATTATCATGTAATAAATGTGTAACAACTGGTCCCTAAAGTGTCTCTGGAATCTGGATACTGTGTACCCTGGTACAGCGCAGTACAGTGAGGTAAACAAGCATTAAAACAGCTGCTGTCCCCCCCACCCCACCCAAGAACTACCTGAAATCAGGGGAAGGGACAGTTTAAAACGCTGTTCTCTGCAGTTGCTCCCGAACCGTTTGGTGTCACTGAGGGAAATGACGGGAACTGAGAGCCTCTTCACAGTGAGACTGAAACACAGGAGGTTCAGTTACAGGTAACAGCAGCTGCTCTCTTGCAAAACACGGTCATATAAGTCATAAAGGGAACAGAAGAGACTTTCCTCTGTTGTCAGCACACTGACTCCCAGCGATGGAGAAAAGCTCTGCAGTCGTCCGGCTTTGAAGGATGTTTACACAGATCACCCTTAAGATCACAGTTCAAAACGGGAAGAAAACGCAGGAGACGTCACCTGGCCCCCGACAAGTGGACATTTGTAACAACTGAAGGCAAAAGTAAAAGTCAATGTAGAAATCATTTTGGTAGAAATATCATAAAATATGTTAGTATGCATAAAAATAACATTTATTTCAGCTTTTAAAGCATTTTCCTTTTTTGGTCTGGGAACCAATAGTTTCTTTCCTTAACAAATAATGTGATTAGACCCCCCACAGTGGAATTCACATAATGGGCTGACTTCACTGAACAAACTTTCCCTGTTTTGTGGGCCATCAGCATATTTTACTCGAGGGTTCCTTCGATTCCAAGGGAAGGACCCGCACCACTGCGCCACCTGTTGGCTGCCAGGAGTGATGTGTTGGAGGTGTGGAGAAGCAGGACCCCAGGCTTTGGCAGGCAGTTGGTTTGGTGTGAGGCCGAGTGCTGTGCTCACGACGCCTCTCATTTATTCCACAGCTTTCCTTCCCGTAAAATTGTCCTGCTGAGGAAATCTGTGTGTAATTTATTATTATTTTTACATATTTCCACACATCTGGATGTCTTTAATTTTTTTCATTTATTTGTCCAGATCTTTGGACTGCAGCTCGTTGTATTGAGCGGATTGGCGTGTAATTCAAGGCCTGCTGTTAAAAACCAAACCATGTTGTATTCAAGTGTTGGGGGTGAACTCCTGTCCAGGTGTGTTTCGACCCAGAAGCAGGAGGCACCTGAGCCACAGACAGGGCACTGAGGGTCGTCCCCCTTCTGTCCTGCTCTGTGTCCCCTGTGGACAGAACCTGGGGTTACAATGTTGCTGAGCCTTAAGATACTTGTTCACCTGTCCTGCAGTCACCTTGACGACATCCCTCCAACTGCTGGGCTCAGTAACGCCACCCTGGGCTCTGAACCCACAGCGTTCCGGGGTCCCGGAACCCCAGGCCCTCGCAACCTCCAAAAAAGTTTTGGGAGCCCAAAGCACAGTGGGTCAGCATTCTGTGAAACTCGACAGGGAGCGGTCAGCGTTAAGGTCAGGCGGAGGACACGCCCACTTCCTGCCAGACTCAACATTTCCCCGGGGGCCACTTTTCCCATCACTGACCGCTCTCATGCCCGGAACATCCACTGTCGAAGCCCGCAGACTCCCACGGCCAGTCAGCACACACACACACAGTTGCAGGCCTGTGTGTGTTTGTTTCACACATTGTCCCCATCTCAGATACACACATAGTGAATGTGACTGTTTGAATAAGAGTGTGTGTGTGTGTGTTTGCGCGGTGAAACTGTGAGTGTGGTTAAGGGATGACCCCCCCCCTTTGGTTTCACTCAGGACAAATATTTTTGTCATGTCAAAAAAGTGTTGGAAACTTCCTGCTCTTCTCTTTCTGTCCACCTTCCTCTTCTGCTGTGTCCCTTTTCCGCTCATCTACACCCTAGTGGTGTGTGACCCTGGCGACCGCTGCTGCCTGCAGGACCCCCCATGGCACAACCACACACTCTGTATAGACACGGTGAGTCACGTGGCGCGGTGCCGCAGAGGAAGTGTTTGGTAGACAGGCGGCCCCCCGGAGCGGAGCAGGACGTGTGGTGCTGACTGGACACCAGCCACACACTTCCCACTCGTGGGCCAAAAATACCTCCTGCTGCCCCAGAGCTGAAGAACCAAGAAACAATAAGATGGTGAGGAAAACAGCCAAGAGCTGCCAGTTACAATCGTTCCTTCATTATTACCTCATAAAGCCTTTTCTCAAGCGACAGACGGACGGCTGCGCATCATTCACCCGACACCTTTCATTCACACTGTCACCGTGTCAGTGAAGCAGCTGCAGTGACTCCCCAGTGAACCGGCCTCACCGTGGTTTTACACCGTTACACAACCTGAGTCCCCGGCTCAGAAAGCAGAGAGGAAGGAAGGAAAAAGTAATAACACATCACTAATGTGTGTGTGTGTGAGTGAGTGTGTGTTTCCAAACCTAAGATAAAGGTTACATGGTAATGAGAGCAGCTGTACTACGGTAAACCTGCCGGCAGCTGAGGAGAGGAAAACAGAAAGTCCCGACCAGGAGGTGAGGGAGGGAAACAAACCTGTGGGGGTCCGAGTGCCGGCAGCTGAGACAGGTTATACTGCTGAGGACAACACTGTGTAGGACAGTAAAAGCTGAGTAAAGTGATGTTGAGGAGCAGGTGAGCTGATGCATTGTCAATGCAGGGGGTCCTCAGCTCCCGGCAGCAGGGAGCGCCGGTCTCATCGGGGGAGGGGGGCCAACGATCCACGCTTGTGGTACAAAGAACCTGAGACAGAACAAGGGGGGTGTGAATCCAATGGCAGAATCTAACACGACATGAAGAGCGAAGGCGAGACGTGGAGGTGAAGCAGCAGGACTGGACAGAGGTTACTGACACCTTTGATCTCAAGTGACAGCTGGTGAAGTTAGTCATTTTACTTGTGTCCGGTTAGAATTTCCTTCCTCAAAGTACAACAGCAACACTGAGGACCAGACCTTCAACCAGCAGGGTTCAGGTTCGCAGTCATCATGTCCACACTGAGTGACAGGACTGCAGAAACTGAACCTCACGTCTGTATAAAAGAACGTAAATCTCAGTTTCCATTTGTATGCAGGAGCTGCGTGTCTGCACGTCTAGGCCGGTAGCGCCCCCACCTGGTCGCTGAGCGCGAGAAAACATTTTACAGCAGATGAGGCAACAAAGCGGCAACGACTCGCTTTCCGGCAGTTTGGCGCTGAAACCGGACGCGTGTCTGACGACTCGCTTTCCGGCAGTGTGGCAGTGAAGCCGGTGAAGCCGGAAGCGTGTCTAGCGGCCCGCTTTCCGGCAGTGTGGCAGTGAAGCCGGTGAAGCCGGAAGCATGTCTGGCGACTCGCTTTCCGGCAGTGTGGCCGCGCACCGGCGACGGGAGGAAGTAGAACATGAAGGGGAACATGTCCGAGAGCCAAGCTGAGGCGGGAAACGAAATGCCGGCGAAAAAGCAGAAACTGAGCAGCGATGAGAACAGCAACCCGGACCTGTCGGGGGACGAAAACGTAAGTAACCTCGCAGGGTGAGCAGCGGCCCACCGAGGAGCCGCGTATGGAAACCCGAGTGAGCCGTGGCTGGAGCCGCTGTTTCAGTGTTATTTTAGTGTTAAAATCCCGGGCGGCGGCTAATGTTGTTAGCCTGCAGCCGCGGCCCGCGATCTTTTCACTCTTTACTTCGTTAATCGCACAGTCAGTTTGTTAAATTTCAGCTTTTTCCTTCATCGACCCATCATTTTAGAACTTTATGTTTGCGGTTTCTTTCTTTAACTGACCGGTCCGATTGTTACAGTTTTATTGTTTGTCCCGGTAACTGGTCACTCTCACCTGACGGTTCGCTGCCTTGATGGTTCGCTGGTTGCTGAAGAAATGTTTCCCCCAAATCGGCCCGGAGGAAAAATGCCCTCGGTGGGGGTTATTGATGTTAAGACTCCCAGTCCCGCCATTGTGGGATTTGGGGCGAATTTGCTGTGTTGAGTTGTCAGAGGTCACGACCGACCGACTGGCATTGCAGCTACAGTTTGCGTTACTGTACGTTTTTGGCTGTAACATTAGAGCCACACATTTAGTTTTGTAGTGAGGTGTGTGACGGCGCTGACCTGCTGTGCTCCGTGACGTCCACAGGATGACGCCGTGAGCATCGAGAGCGGGACCAACACAGAGCGCCCCGACACGCCGACCAACACGCCCAATGCCCCTGGCAGGAAGAGCTGGGGAAAGGGCAAATGGAAGTCCAAAAAGTGCAAGTACTCCTTCAAATGCGTCAACAGCTTAAGGGTGAGTCCTGGGGGTGTGGCGGACGGTCCAACAGGGAGTCCCGCCCGGCGTGGTGTCAGACACTGGGGTGTGCTGCTGTGCTGCCTCACAGGCATGGGGGGCACGATGAGTCTTTGTGCTGTGATTCACAGGAAGACCATGGGCAGCCTTTGTTTGGGGTGCAGTTCAACTGGCATAGCAAGGAGGGCGACCCCCTGGTGTTCGCTACTGTAGGCAGCAACAGGGTAAGGAAGGTATCTGTGTATGTTAGTGAAACGGCCCAGGTCCTCTGGACAAGATTGAGCCCATATCCTATGTGTGTCCAGCACACATGGGCACTCAGTAGTTTATACTGTGTCATTTCTGTGATGAGAAATCATCACTGCAACATGAGTGACATCACCAGAAGTGTTCTGAAGCCCCTCCTCCCTCTGTCTCCCTACAGGTCACGCTGTACGAGTGTCACTCCCACGGAGAGGTCCGGCTGCTGCAGTCTTACGTGGACGCCGACGTATCCTTCCCTGTTTGTATGTGTCTGGATCTGGGTGTGCCGCTCGCAGTTTGTGTATGCAGTGCGTGATGCGTGTTGTCTGCGTCTGTGGGGTCCGTGTATTTCCTTGATTGCGGCTCCCCAGGCTGACGAGAACTTCTACACGTGCGCCTGGACCTACGACACAAGTACCAGCCACCCGCTGCTCGCTGTGGCTGGATCGCGAGGCATCATCCGCATCATCAACCACATCACCATGCAGTGCATCAAGGTGTGTGAGTTTGTGTGTTAATCTGAGACTCAGAGATGCTCTCACGTGCCACTGGCCATTGGAGCCGCAAACCTCTCGGCATTATAACTCATCAGCGCCGCTACTGTGTGTCACTACAGCATTATGTGGGACACGGTAACGCCATCAACGAGCTGAAGTTCCACCCTCGAGACCCCAACCTCCTCCTGTCCGTTAGCAAAGGTAACACATTCCCATCATGGCCACCACATCTTCACCAGGGCCCCCCTCACTCAGAATTGTGCTGTGTTGGTCGTTTTGCTGTCCGTGTGAGCACTGTGCAAAAGCACACACACACACACACACACACACACAGTCTACTGTTTCTCCAGATCATGCCTTGAGGCTGTGGAACATCCAGACAGACACACTGGTGGCCATTTTTGGAGGTGTGGAAGGTCACCGTGATGAAGTCCTCAGTGCAGTGAGTACAACGGGGAGATGTGGTAGCCGGTCCTCTCCTTGGGGAATGCAGGGGTAACGGAACGTCCTCTCTGTTGTACAGGGGTGACAGGGATGTCTGTAACCCTTCAGTAATAAACGTCTGTCACACAGGACTTTGACCTCCTTGGGGAGAAGATCATGTCCTGCGGGATGGACCACTCACTGAAGCTCTGGAGGATCAACTCAGAGAGGATGCAGAAGGCCATTCGCACCTCATACGAGTACAACCCCAGCAAGACCAACAGGTGGGAGTGGGCACCCATGTCCTCACACTTGTTTCCTCACTGCAGCCACACAGCACTTGTTTCTCACCAGATTCTCTCTATTTAGGCCCTTTGTTTCCCAGAAGATCCACTTTCCTGACTTCTCTACCCGTGATATCCACCGGAACTACGTGGACTGTGTGCGCTGGCTGGGAGACCTGATTCTCTCCAAGGTAGCAGTAAAACAAGCTGCTTTTCTGCAGTATATGAGTGAATTTCCTACACAACACACAGGTTGAGCTGTTCCTCAGCACTGCTTTCTTCTGCTCGTCTGCTGTGCAGTCGTGTGAAAACGCCATCGTGTGCTGGAAGCCGGGCAAGATGGAGGATGATATTGACCATATCAAGCCAAATGAATCCAATGTGACCATCCTAGGCCGCTTTGATTACAGCCAGTGTGACATCTGGTACATGCGCTTCTCCATGGACTTCTGGCAAAAGGTACTGGAGCAGCCAGACTGGAGGCCTTACTGTGTTGCTCTTGTTTAGCACGAAGCTTTGATATGACAGCGTAGGCATTCTGTGTCTTACCCGGTCACATGTATGATGGTTTGGCATTTAGTGAAGGTCAGTTTCAGTCAAGGAGTGGGAAATAGTAATCATGTCTGGGCTAGGGGGACAGTACGGTGACAGTATGGTGAGGACAGGGTGACAACGCACTGAGCATATGCTGAGCTCTGTCCATTTCTCCTGCAGATGTTGGCATTAGGAAACCAGGTGGGGAAGCTCTATGTCTGGGACCTGGAAGTGGAGGACCCTCACAAAGCCAAGTAAGATGCAGTTCGTTCAGCTCCTTCCTGTCTGTCAGAGGACAAGACGATTGTCAAACACTTCATTTGTTATTTTCATTATTTTTCCACTTCCGTGTGTGTGTGTGTGTGTGTGTGTGTGTGTGTGTTGTATTTCTTTAAAGAAATGATTAACACACCCCCCCCCGCCAGATGCACCACCCTGACCCTCCCGAAGTGCACGTCAGCCATTCGCCAGACCAGCTTCAGTCGTGACAGCAGCATTCTCATCGCTGTGTGTGACGACGCCTCCATCTGGCGCTGGGACCGATTGCGCTGACTGACCGACTGCTCTGATCGGACACTGCCAAGTCACCCGACTGACCTGGATGTCCCTCTGCCCTCGGTGTCCACCTCCTTCACACCAGAGACTTGTGGCCTTTGATACATTGCAACTTCTCTCGCTTTGTTTCTTGTGGCTTACAATAAAAATGTATTTTTCTAATTGTTTCTTGTCTTTTTTCAATGCAGAAACAGGTCATAATGTGCGTTGTGAGCGTAGTGTTTACAGCGAATGCTTTCAGGTGTTCAGGTTCAAATTCCAGATGTTGTCACAATACCGGTGATTGAGGGATACTGATGCGGTAAAAATGACACTGCTGTATGTTGCTGTGGATGAAAATGTCAGACAAAGGAACAAAAGTAAATGTTCAGAAAGCCTTGCCAGTAACATGAAAATGAACTCCACAAAAGTTCCTTTCCTTATAAGCAAAACAACAGTGTAAAGAGCTGAAAAAGTTTCAGTTTTTAAAATGGCTTTGAAGTTTTCACAGAGACTAAACCTGGAAGCCTTTTATTAATGCAAAATACAGAACAATGCAAGCAATCAGAACAAAAATAAATATATAAAGGTATCTAAAAAAAATTAAAATGTACAATTACAGAGTACCATTTAAATGAAGATAAAGTGTTGACAGTTTTTATAGATTTTTTTGTTAATGGAGTCTTTGATAATGAGTCTAATGATAGTCATTTGAAAGTCATGTCATGTTAAATTTATTTAATAACGAAATTAGATCAACTAAAGATTGTTGTGTTCCTTGCAGTAGTCAAAGAAAATGAATCAGCATGACTTTCTGCAGTATCAACCCGACCTCCAGGCTGCCCGGGTGCAGGAGTTCCAGCAGGAGATGACATGGGGTACAGTAGTTATGTCTTGTTGAAACAATCAACAAATGACTGTTATTGTTTTAGGTGGTTAGACAAAAGCAAATCTTGCCAACACTGTCACGAAACCTGACCAGGAAAAGTCTGGAAAGATTTACAAAGAGCACGTGAGGGTGAAGTGTGTGGAGAGAAGTTGTCTTTCTAAAAGAGTAACCATAACATTATGGAAAGCTGATCATTTAAATGGAATTTTGTCGATGTTGTGGCTCCACAATGAGACACAGTTAAGATTTTTTAAAAATGTAAAAAATACATACTGGAGTATAAAATTCGAAAAAGAGGTTGGAGATGTTAAATACCATTCTATCAATTTTATCTTAAACGCATAATTCAAGGTGGTAAAGTGAAAAAACTTGGTGGCCTTTATCGTATGTATCCATAACAGAATTCTGAAGTACTTTATTTTTCCAAATGGAATCGAAAGGTATCCGGCCTGTTAGCTTCCTGCTCTGACTGTCGAGATGCGCATCAATGCCCTCTGCTTCCGTGAGCAAAACTCAGAGAAAGATCTCTTGCGAGGCTTTTCTCCGTCTTCTCGATAATGGGATTAAAAACTAAGTGAGCATCTTTTTTATTTTCTTTTTCGACAGTTATTTCCAAACAGGCTGCACTACGTCCCACTGCGATATCTCGGTAATACTGTTAAACCCAGAAGTCGAATTAGGTCTTTCGAAGCGGCTGCTGTTCGGATCCTCGACCAATCAGAGGCTGCCACTTGTTTTGCTTCCGGGGTCAAGGGAGGGGCAAGAGGTGGCTTCCGGGGAGGTGTGACCCTCTGTGCCGGAGAAGCTCGCGGAGGGTCTAGAACTTTCCGTGAAGCAGCCCTCGGTTTGGCGCGCGCGCGCGCGGTGTGATGGGCGATCGCGGCCGGGCGGCGCGCGCGCTGGAGTGACGCCGCTCGCACTTCTCCTCACGAGCTCGACGCGACACTTGCGACATGTTCGGCTGTTTGGTCGCCGGGCGCCTGGTGAGTTTCTGCGTTTATTCTGATGCTGCCCCCCTGTGTATGGAATAAAGGTAACGTTCACCTTCTCAGGTGAAGTGTGCGGGGGGCGCGGGTACGAAATGCTCATTGATCAGTAAAAAATGACGTCCGATGAATTTAAACCCCGAGGAAAAGGCAGAAAATTCCCTGCGCTGTTTACACACCGAGGAGCGCCAAGTCCTCAACGTACGAACACCGTGGCGGCCTGGAGTTGGTTTGCACGTCGTTTTGTTCGTAACTCCAAAGGTGTTAGAATCGCGTTCAGAAAAGGATCAAAAATTTCTTTATCAGTCCCAGTGGGGTGACGTGGTGGTGCAGCAGCAGCAGCGTGTGTTTCTCACACAGTCCCAAGACGTGTGTTTCTCGTGGTTTGGTCACTCTGAACTGTCCAACGTGTGTGTGAGACACATTGCCGTTTACCGGACTGGTTTTCTGGCTGTCCTCTGGATCTCCGTAACCCTATTCTGGACAGGTAGTGACATGTTGAAATTAAGCCTGAAGTGACTGAATTAAAATGTCATCTGCGGAGTCTGTTTTTCAGTGCCGATTCCCAAAACCCCATGAACGTGTTCAGCTTTCCTCCAGTCTTGACACTCGGAGCTGTGAGTGACACCGAACGCGAGCTGCCGACACCGAGGAACGTTACAAATTACTGCAAAAATGTGGAACAAGTTCACTGCCGACCTTCTGCCTGCTGCTCAGCTGGATATATTAACTGGAAATTGAAAGAATTTCTGATTGACGTTCTGATCTGTGGTTCATTTTTGCATGTAAAATATTCCGCTTATTTTTTCCGATTCGCTGTAGCATTAGAGTTTAGCTGCGGCAGCGACAGGACACGGTCCTCCAGGTAACGGTGACCTGCCCACCCCCGTCTCTGCCCTGCTCAGGTGCTCCCTCTCCTTTGTGTTCCAGGTCCAGATGGAGGCGCAGCAGGTGGCCAGTGACAAGTTTGTATTCAACTTGCCGGATTGCGAGAGCGTCAACCACGTGGTGGTTTTCATGCAGGGGACGGTCCCCTTCCCAGCCGGCATGGGGGGTGCAGTGTACTTCTGCTTCCCAGACCCCAGTGCTGGGCCCATGTGGCAGCTGCTGGGCTTCATCACCAATGAGAAGCCTAGTGCCATCTTCAAGATTTCAGGTCTCAAGACAGGTGGGTGAAGTGCACTGAGCTCAGCGGGGCTGCGGGTGGTGCTGGACTGATGCCCAAGGGGTCATTTGTGTTGCCGTGCTCAGGTGTGGGCGGTGAGCACCCCTTCAGCATGATGATGGCGCCCCAGATGCCGTCGGTGGCTCAGGTGGGTGTGTCTGTGGAACCGCTGGAGCAGCTGGCCCAGCAGACGCCTGTGTCTGGGGCCTCGGTGTCCACTCTGGATTCCTTCACGCAGGTACAAATACATATAAATGTGCGTGAAACGATAAATTCACAACTTTCTTCCCCTCCTCTGCAAAGGAAAGACGAAAACTGATGACAAAATCCACATTTTTTTTTTTTTTTTTTTTTTTTTTTTTTTTACCTTTGCATATTGTTTAGCATCTGACTGCAAAGGAACGTGTCTGACTGGTAGGAAGAGCCCCGGAGTTGCCGTGTTTCCTGTGGTAAAGTCCCCTCTCTCTCTGCCCCACAGTTCACTCAGAAGATGCTGGAGAATTTGTATAATTTCATCTCCTCCTTTGCTGTGTCTCAAGTGCAGATGGTCCCCAACCCCACAGAGATGTTTATTCCAGCCAGCTGCCTCCAACGATGGTAAAACACACAGCCTGACAGTAGAGTGAGCTCTCACTTCTGTAGCTGTGCGTAACGGGCAGAAGGGCTGAGTTGATGGTGGCGGAGCTGTAAAAACGCTGGGGTCCGGCAGGGTCTGGGACGGTGTCTTTGGACGGTCTGGTCAGTCTGGCTGACAATGGAGCAGCGCAGTGTTTGTGTGTGTGTGTGTGTGTGTGTGTGTGTGTGTGTGTGTGTGTGTGTGTGTCTTTGGGGGGGGTTCTCGCTGAGAGCCGACCTCTCAGCAGCCCCCCTGTACGTGACGGTTAGAGTTTGCTTGACTACAGGATGGGGTGGCAGTTTGTGGTTCCACATGCTTCCCTTGCATGATGAGCATAATTTGTTCTTTAAGATCTTCTGGAATGAATGATTCTCACAAAGCAGATTTTATAATTTGTGTTAATTTAAATTAAAACTTTTGCACCGTTGTGTTCCTGAGCCACAAAATTCTCAGTCTGTTCTGTCCATCGCACGTGTCCAGTCACTGCCTTCCCTTTTAAACACAGCACACGTTGAGTTGAAAACCAAGTTGGTTATGTTAACGTGAGGGCAAACCAGGCAGTTAATGTCATAATGCAGTGACCTCAGTGACCCATAAAGCCCTCTCGGCAGAACTCCGCCGTTTGTGATGAGTGAATAGAAAATCACACTACAGTCATTCGTCTTTCAAGAGAGACATTGGTTCTACTCTGTAGGAAGTCGGGGGGTTTGAGAGATGCTTGTGAGGTCTGGGACGAGCAGCAGAATCCTTGCCTCCATACCTGGAGGATGTTTCTCATGTTTTGGTTTGAAATGTTCCTGGAAATTTATATTGGAAACATCTGTATTTGGTACAAATGTGGCGACACAGTGGTGTGGCGTGGTTCTCTGGACCCCCTTCGTGCTGGTGAACTCTGACCCTAAACATCCTGTGTCCCTCCAGGTACGAGAACTTTGAGAGGAGAATGGCCCAGAATCCGAACTTCTGGAAGACATGAAGCAGCAGCTCCTTGTTTAAGCTGGTGAAGGATAGACAGATGGTGGAGAAATGGCTGCACAAGGTCAACGCCCCTGGGTTGACAGAGGGGGGAAAAAGGGAAAATCGAATTCCTTTCCACCCCATCATTTTTACTGCGGGGTCACATAAGGTTTCCCTGCTGTATCTTTGTACATATTCAGTGCTTTATTTGGATGCCTTGATAAAGTTGAAGGAGCGCTTTTCTTTGTGTTTCACTCAGTTGGGGGGGCTTTATCAATCCCAGTCAGCAAAACTCTTGCTGGTTATTGACTGATGGATTTTTGGTTATATTTATTTACATGTTCCCCAGTGGCACTAAACAGGGTTAGTTACACCATCAGCATGAAAGTGGCTATGCACCGGTCAGGTGAGGCTCAGGTAGGGTCAAGGCCTTCTTGAACTACTCCTCCCTGAAGCTTGAACTCTGTGCTGCTTTGTAAACACACTGAGACACACCAGCTTTCCCCTGGGAGGACTTGTCATCCGGGGGGCCGTGACACACAGGAGCGGAAGACGGTCCAAACACCCTGCATTTAGGTAGATGTTAACCAGGTGAGCTCTGCATAATGACCTGTGGTGTGGGTCTGCAGGCCAATGTGATGCTGAGGAACCTGTACACACCACATGCTGTATATCCTTCTACTTTGTGTGGAAAAATAAAAAGGTCTGTTTCCACGCTTTTCCACCTCGTGGCGTGAAGACAAGGTCCAGCTAGAGCTGTAAACCTACGTCATGCTGAGGTTAGTTCTGCACACCTGCATCTTTCCTCAAAATTCCAATGAAGGCCTCTGTGGTTATGGATCTTCTGCAGGGTGTCCATCGTCCTGCTTTGAACCTTCACCTTCAAAGTGGACGTGGGCAACATCGTGCAGAGACCCCTCTTCTGCAGTACTGTCTGTCTAATTTACTAAAGTCAGGATTTTGAGCCGAAAGCTGAAACAAACAAATGGGACCAGTTTCAACGCCATCTGCACAAAGGTGATGGGGTAGCTGTGAGATGATGGAGAAGCACACAGTGAACATTTCTAAGGAGCAGGGAAATGGAACCAGCGCTGATCCCGAGCAGAGCTGGTAAGAGGAAGATGAAGCCTAGACTTCAGCCAGTGCAGTGCCAAAGATGCACGGATCCTCGAGTGGTGAGAACAAGACACTGGTTAATAGGGTCAGAGGGTGATGCTGGGTCAAGATGAGCACAGAGAGATGTGCAGCGTGTGCCGAGGCAAGGATGGAAGATGCTTCACGGGTGTGCAAGTAAAGTGGTTGTGGAGGAGTGGAAGACCAGCACAATTTAGCAGGGAACTGCAGGCTGAATGGATGATGACGGTTTCATCTGTTTACCAAGAATGGAGGGTGGAAAGAAAGAGTAGCTTCACTGAAGGGTGTGGTGGACAGGGAGAAGCTGCCTGAGACCCTTGACAGCAGTATCAGTGCAGCAGAAGGAAGGGATGAGGGGATGAGGGAAGGACCAGTGGAGTGTGATGCAGGCTGTTGGACCAGCATGGTGTAGTCCAGCTGGGGGTCTGGGTTGTTTATGCCCACTTTTGGGACCTTCAGCAGGTAGCTCAGGATAAGAGTGGGTGGGGCATGAGGGCATGATGGTGGCCCTGGGAGTTGAACACCGTACTGCAGGCACCCCTCCCAGTACACCCAGGTCTAACACACACACACACACACACACACACCTGCTGCTTCTAGTGCTGTTGTAACCTCAACACTGCTGAACCCTAATAATGTCACAGCTGTTTAGCTCCTAAACGAAACACAGAAAAGTCATTAGCGTGATTCATTAGCACATCTGGCACAGTTTGTAGTGATAAAACACAAACCCTCAGCACGTACAGCCAGGCTGCTCTTGAAACACACACTTTTAAAGGGACAGTGTTCGTTTTTGTTTGCTTTATTCTGACATCAGCATTACTTAAAACCAGTCACTGTAGAAACCATGTCTGACCGCTGTGCTGGTCACAGAACCGGACCACGCCTCAGGACAGCGTTCGTGCAGCTCTGCCCCCCTCCCCACTGCCCTTGCACATTTGGCACAGAGAAAACAGAACCCCCGCGATGGGGAAACACCACGTTCCAGGTTCCACCTTCCTATGCAGAGGCACTGGGGGCACCAGAGAGCAGAAATATTAAAAATAAACAAACTTGAGAGCAAGTGAAGGGGGCGATTTGTGGGACGGAGCCCCACTGTGCACCTGCCGCACCATCGCCCCTGTGTATACATAACAGGAACGGCAGGCAGATGCTCCACCCCCTTCACTTACGGCAGGAAAAAGGAACTGTATACAAAATATAAAAGATCTGTCTTTAAATATATAAACATTGCATGAAAAATAGAACGGTACGAAAATAAGATCTGAGTCCTGGGACCGCAGCCTCTCGGTCAGTGGGCCTTGAGGCGGGCCCGGGCCGCACCTGGGTGGGCGTAGGCCTTGCCCAGCACAATGCGATCACGCAGCAGCCTGAACAGCACGTAGTAGTTGCAGAAGAGCACGAGGCCCAGTGACAGCGTGTTGTTCCAGCAGCTCGAGCGCAGCAGCGCGTACAGCTCATACAGCACAACGCTGGCCTCGACGCCGATGAGCAGGTTCAGGATCCGCAGCGGCTTGTGGAACAGGAACTGCGAGGCACAGGGAGCGAGGGGGAGGAGTCAGAGCCCACGTGACACACCCCCAACGCAGCGGGGGCGATACACACACGTCGGCAAAAGCACAGACACTCACGTAGAACCTGGCGTGGGACACGTCCGAGGGTAGTGCCACGTTGTGGGGGCCCACGGCCTTGTAGAGGCAGCGACTGTGGCGTACCAGCACTCCCTGCGGCCACACGGTGCTGTCCGACCAGCTAGGGGTGCCGCCGTTCAGGGAAAGGAAGGCGAGAGAGACAATTACGCTGAGCACAGTGCCAGCCTGGAGAAGCTGCCGGAGTGCCGGTACTCACAGGTGCTGCGGTGTGTTGCTATAAGAACCGTGCTCCAGCTTCTGCCACCTGCCCAGGTGAGCAGCCGAACGGTGCAGCAGGTCACAGTAGCGGGGAGGCAGCAGCTGGCTCATAAGCATCACAAACGCGTTGGTCCAAACCATGATGAGGTGCTCACACGACCAGCGCATGTCGTAGTACTGCGTGCTCTGCACAACAACACCTGTCACTGTCACCGTCATCGTTGTGCACCATCATGCTGGGTTCTGCTCTGCACCAATCAGGCTCCTCGCACCATAAACGTTTAAAAACAGTAGTTCTAAATGGTTTTTTCTCCCCTCATATATTAACAGCTAAATGGTAATAATTATATCTCTATGTCTATAAAGCTCAGTCTCTCTTTGTCCATCTGTTCATTTGTTATATGTGGATTTGTTTTTTAAGCCACAGTCATGAAATTTGGTACACAGGTACTTTCCCCCCAAAGTTTGTGTGCAGTCACATGTGGCACTAAACACATCAGATGGGGGGCATTATACGTGACACACACGGCTAATGTGAGGGTAATAAGGTTTGGTGATGTATTATTACTTTCCACTGGGCTACAACTGGCACATCCATCTCTGCGCTGTGACCTTAACCACTGTGCCCCCTGCTGACCCAGCTGGACAGACATTCAGGGGCATCCTGCTCTGGTCCTGTGTCGCACAGCTTTCCCTGTCTTCAACACCCCTGTGTGCCACAGCCCGGGGGGAGGGAGACTGACTCACCTGCACGAAGCACAGGGGCAGGAAGGCCACGTAGTAGGCACTGAAGAGCGAGTTGAAGAGCACCTCCTTGATGCGGCGGTTAAAGTCGGCCTTGAGGTCCTCCACCTCGCTACGGATCAGCTCTGGCGACAAGGGGCACGTGTGGGTGGGGACAGGGGCGGGGCTTGACAGCTGCTCCCGCAGGTTCTCCCGCAGGAGGCCCAGGAAGTCACGCGGGCGGAGCTGCTGCCCCTCCGCCTCGTGCTCCAGGTACGAGTAGCCCGTGGGAGGGGGCTGCGACCTGCCCTCCTGGTGGAAGCAGCACAGTGGCACGTACACCCCAAACCTGCAGGGCAGGAGCGCAGCACCACCCAGGGGGTCAGCACGTCTGTCTCTTACATGACAACCACCACAGTATGATAATGACATTCAGGTAACCAAGTAAAAACATGCAAATAATCTGCTTTACACACATCACACTCTAATAGCAGGCACTGATCTCACACAGACAATGCAAAGTAAGTGTGTGTGGGTGGGTGCAAGGAAGACTACTCACGGGTATCCAAGGAAGAGCAGGTTGAGCACCGAGTGTTTGCTGCAGAGGTGGACGAGTGTCCAGCAGAGAAGCCACCCACAGAGTGTGAGCAGCGTGAGGCGCAGGGTGATGAGGAGCAGGTAGCACAGTGTGGAGCCAGAGCTTGACTGGGACGCCTGCACGCACACACACACACACACACACACACACACACACACACACACCCATGTGAATATGTATCCAGGTCACAGGAGGCTACCACAGGGAAGGGGGGGGGGTTGGCTTTGTACCTCAGAGATGATGGTCCACACGAGCCTCCTGGCCAGCATTACTGTGATGAAGATCACCAGGTGGTAGTCAATCAGGTGGAAGTTCTGCACACACATCAAACACATAGCATGTTCACAACGGTGTCTCTCATGCACGTGTGTGTGTGTGTGTGTGTGTGTGTGTGTATGTGTGCATTGCTCACCAGCGAGGTGGAGGCTGCCGAGTGGCTGTACGGGTACCACCACACTGTCTTGTAGATGTTGATATACTGCACAAACAGCGCAACCAGCAGGTACAGGAAGAGCATGAACTCAAAAAGCAGCCTGCTGTCGAGCGGAAGGTCAGGGATGCGTGAGTGTCGCACCGGCTCGGGGGTGATGAGCGCCGTCAAGGGGGGTGCAGACAGACCCGCGCAGGCGCTGCTCCTGAAATACAGCACAGGTGCACACCATCACTCGGGACATGCAAACAAACCGAGCAACAGACACAGTGCTGCCATGTTGAGTTTACTGTGATCAAAGTGTGTGTCCCTGCAGACGCAGGTCTACACACACACGTGCGTGCACACTCACTCACCTGTTCCTGAGCCCCGTGCCGTTGCTGCCCCCCACGAGGGTCTGGGGTGAGGGCAGGGCAGAGCGGCTCAGCTGCTGTCTACTCGGACCCCTGCGACCGACGGGCATGTCCAGTGACCCCGGCTGCTCCCGGCGGTGACCTCAGGCCTTCTGCACCACTGTGGCACACACACACACACACACACACACACACACACACACACACAGCACTGAGACCAAACAGCACAGGGAGCACGTGATACACCAGTGTTTCCCACATGCCCCCACCCACAGGTGTGCAGGAAAGATACCAAACATGATCAGGTACAACAGGTGGCATACTGGGTAAAATCCTCAGGAAGAACCTCCCAGGGCACTGTGGTACCCGGGGTAAAAGAGGGTGAAACGAGCTGTTCTCGGGCTCTGCTCCTGTCAGTGCAGTGCCCCCCAGGGGCCCCAGCTTCAGGACCACGTCCTGGTGTTCAGCAGGGGGCGCTGTACTGATGAGGATCCCTGTGAAAAGTACGACCCAACAACCCCCCGGAGCCGAGTCCGCTGATCCCGCTGCAGCCCCGGAGCACCAGGATGAACAGGAGCACAATCCAAACCCTGCCCGACGGGAGCGCGCAGAACACCCCACTTACACATGAACGCGCAGCGGCTGCCGTGGGCGCGGAGACATCAGTCAGCGGAAGGCTGGATGGACCACGGAGCCCCCGGGACACATCCGCCGCGAGCCGTGGGGAGATGAAGCCGGACTGCAGCGCAGGAGCGAAGGGGGAAACGGAGCCAAGTTGAGCTGCGTTCGGAGCCGCGGAACGACGTGGCAAAGCGGAGCCCCCTTTTCACACACGTCATCATCCGGCGACGCGGAGAGAATATACCGTCACGTGGTGCTCTCGGCGCAGGCGCACAACTGGCAGCGCAGCACGTGTCACTGAGTGTGATCGGAGGAGGAGGAAGCGCGCTGTGCGATCAGGACCGTCCCCTCTCCACAGATACCTTTTTACATCTTTATGCTCGTTCAGCGTGTGTTTGCTTTACAGTGAAGCGTTTCGTTAAAACAGTTATGAACTAAATGACTCTGCGGGGGGGGGGTACCGCAAACAGCACACCGCGCCTTTGGAGCACCTGTTCCACCTGCACAACAGGATTCTGGGCTTCAGCACAGCTGTACACACTGCAGTGGTAGACGGCCTAGCGGAGACAGTGGTCCAGATGATGGTCCACTGGCGGTGAACTTAACCACAGGGGGCCAGAAGGGTGGTGCAGTTGGGCTTTAACAACACACCCTGTTGTAAAGGGGAGCAGCGCCTTGTCCCTTTCCTGAGCTCCAGACTTCTCAAACAGCTCCTGTTCTCAGTGGTGCAGCTGTTCCAGTCGGCCGGGTATCTCAGCCCCAGCACGCCTCACCTGTAGTGTGTGTGTGTGTGTGTGTGTGTGTGTGTGTGTGTGTGTGTGTGTGTGTGTGTGTGTGTGTGTGTGTGTGTGTGTGTGTCGTGAAAAACCCAAAGTGCAACTTAGTAAAGATTCCCTCACAGCTCACATATGAGTCATGGTAAAAAGTAGACTTGAAGAGATGCAGAGTTTACAGGCAGCCAGCAGGAGGCACTGTGACCTTGAGGATTTGGTGTTGATGCTGCGGTTTCAGTGGGGTGGAGGGCATCTCACTTCTCGCATCTCACTCCACACACTCAGGCCAAAGTGAAATATGAACATGCAGAGACACGCAACCCCAGATCAGAGGGGGGTGTGGAGGAGACCCCCACTGCAGCGCTGCCAGGTCTTTGACCAAAATGATCAGATCTTCATTTAAGTCATAAAAACACATTAAAAAAATACACAAACTAACACAGAAAATGTTTTTCCTTTTCACTCATTGATTGATCAAAGTGATCCAACATTCCACGTGTTTGTCAGAAGTCAGTGAACTTGTGCTCTCGGTACCCAGTGTGACCCCCCCCCACCTTGATCAGCAATGACTTCAACCAAAAATTTAGAGTGACAGGGACTGTTGATGAGCCCCATACGACGGCTTGGCGGAAATTTCCTCTGACAGAACGGCTTCGTCTCAGTGATACATAAACACAACCTTTCTGTTTGACTGATGTGTGGACTTCCACTTCCCCAAATGCCACGTTTCTTCTGCTGCTGCCATTCTTTGGTAGACCGACTAGGGTGTTTAGGGTTCAGTGTGATGCAGACCAGCCTGGGCAGTGAGGACTCGCACTGACATTATTAAACAGGACAGGACCACCTGGTCTCACCCGAACTGACCCGTCTGTCACGTTCACTCTAAACATCCCCTTAATGTGGGAATTTGCACTGCTGTTCCACAGCAACCCACGTGGCTCGTTCAGGGTTCACTGTGGAACTGGATCACTTTACTGTCACTCTGTGCCCACAAAGATGTGCGACACAGAGGGAAATGTAGTGTCTCCAGGACCACAGTCCACAGTGCACTGAACAGATAGATGGGTAGATAAATAATATGGACAAATAAATTGGTAAATTGATAGATGATCAGACTCTATCCTGTCTGCAGTTCCTTTACTAGTCTGGCATTGATGAGCAGCATTAGATCACAGCAGCAGACAAGCAGAGAAACCGCAACATGTCCATCTACCCAGAGCAGGGACTGATGATCACAAGCTGTCTGCTCACTGTCTACACTGTCCACGCACTGTTCACAAGTACAAAATTGCCTTGAATTACTGTGCAGCTCAACATTTTTCAGTCAGGAGGAAACTAATCCCTTTGAACATCTGCTCATCTACAGAGGGAACTTGAGCTGTGGACCAGAGCTGGAAAATACATTCATTTGTTAAGTGAGTCAGAGCGAACTGCCTCAACTACATGACTCGAGCAGAAAGAGTTTGGGTTGTGGTTTTACAGCAGAACTTCTGTTTACAGATCAAACTTCACACTGAACGTCTTCTGAATGAAACAGATTTACACTCAGCTTGCAGTGTGTGAGCAGCGTCAGGACGGGTTGGTGGAGATGGCTGCGTGTGTCGGGTCATCACCTATTGATGGACGCGAGCCGATTCCCCTCAAGAAGGAAACTACTCGACAACCAAACACTCCACCGAGTCAGCATAAGTACCTTATTCTCTTTATTTCTGTATTTCTTCTGTTTCATCCATATTTTTTGATTAAGAAAAATTACATATTATTGGGACTGTATGTCGTTTCAGTGATCGTGTCCGTTCCTCTCTTTAGATACAGCAACAAATAATATTTTTTCAAGTTTATCTTTACGTGTAAGAAAAATTTCTAAAATAAAAATTCATCAGAACCTCTTTGGAAGGAAATGTAGCACATTTCTACTTTCAGCTCTGTCATCGTGTAATGACCACAGAGTCTGATGAACATCTTCCTACAAGAGATCATCTGTGATGTTGAACAGAACCAGTCAGCGTCGGTCTCACCGACACCCAACGACAGAAGTTTGGAACGAAAGTTGGAGAATCCAAATTCTGACAGTGGCATGGACACTTCCTACTATTGTCATTCTCCTTCGGCTGGTTGCCAGGCAACCATGGCCTCCCTGGCAGCTGCTTCCTGCCCCCCCCATGGTTTGACCCATTATGTACAACAGAACTGCCATAATGTTCCACGCTTATGGATATTATGTTTCATCTTTATGCAAATGTACTTAACAACATCCAGTACACACACACACACACACCCCTGACTAGCTGGACTAAACTGCACTGCTTACCTCACCTGTGTGTTACACAGTGACAGCGGGGGCCTGAGCCCCGCCCACCAGCAATAGGTAAAGACTGCAGACCAAGAGCTGCGTTTGATGTGCAATAAAGAGCCCTGTGATGAACTGTGACATCAGCATTTATTGGCAGCTTTGAAAGTGACAGAAATATTTACATGTTCTGCTACAAGAAACAGCGCTGATGAAACCACGGGAAATACCTGTCATCACACTTCAAGTCATAACTGATTTTTTAAATCTTGTGTATTTATTTGCATTCTTTCCCAATAAATCAGATTAATCATTTTTAGAACTAAGTAAACAGGCAACAGCTGTATATTAAACACCACTTAATAGATACAGAGTGAGAAAATCTGATTTAGAAAATGTAAAGTATAAAGGCCAAACTGGCCTGTGTTTGGTGGTGTGTTTATGTTCTTGGTGTGTGTGTGTGTGTGTGTGTGTGTGTGTGTGTGGTCAGTCCAGCTCCTCATTCTGGTTGGTCTTTCCTCCCGGTTCCCGACCCAAAAGGGAGTCACACAACCAGGGCGTCTCTGCTCAGAAGTGTGTTGTGCTGTAACACACAGAAGCCACACATGAGTGACATACATAGCCCCTTTCTCTCTCTCTCTCACACACACACACACACACACACACACACACACACACACACACACACACAGATGCACACACAATGTGTGTGAGCACAGTCACCTACCGCCTTGCGGGGTCGCTCCTGCAGTGTCAGGGACGCCCACCTTGGGGGCCGTGGGCACGAGGGGCTCCTCTCTGTGTAGGGGGGCAGGGAGTCATCATCCGCAGTGCGGTTGCTAAGAGACCGGCTGTAGTAGCAGTCCCTCGCCTTGGGGGGCGTGTCTCTGTCGCTGGCCCCCCTGTGTCCCCGGGCCTTTTCCTCCAGCAGGCTGCTCAGCAGGGTGTCGTCATAGTTACAACCCCCAGTGTGGGGGGAGGGTGGAGGGGTGTGGCTGCGACCCCACACAGACGCCTTCCTGTGTCTGTCTGCCTGGTACTCGTCTCGATCCCCACGTGGACGGAGAGCCGTCCCCAGGGGGCGCTCCTGCAGCTCTAGCCCGTAGCTGTCCTCGACCCCTCGGAACTCCGCCCATCGGCTGCGGCGTTCATAAGAATCAGCAAAGTCCTCGAGTTCGTCCAGAGACCTGGCCCTCCCGCAGGTCCCCATCGGCCTCCTGTCTAGGTGCTCCGAGTGCAGCTTCCACCTGGACATGGGGGTCAGTAAAGACTCGGTCAGCAGCAGACACTACGGACACGCTGGTCAGATGGACACCGAGTTCTCGCTCACTGGCTCCAGGGGCTGCGCTGTGGTGGGCGCTCTGACCGGTACCCCTGAGGGGGCGGTGTACTGCTGCGGTCCAGAGCGTCTTGGGGGTCTCCGGGGGGCGGGGGCGCCGTCCTCTGGGCAGGGTGGTGGCTGCATTGGAGGTCGGGCTCTGCGTCATGCAGGGAGCTCAGCTGTGACACACTCAGGGCTGCGGGGGCAAGATGGAGGTATAATGACCACATGCCATGCTGGATGGCCACACAGGGGCAACAGAGAGACACACCACACTCCGCTGACACTCACCGCCCCTCACGCTGCTCTCTATCGGGGGCACAGCAGGCATCGGGGGAATGACCACTGAGGAGGGCGCCGTAGACACCGCTGTGGGCACGCTGGGCACGTAGTAGTGTGGGTAGAGGGAACCGTGGGGGGTCTTGGGCGCTTTGCCCGCCTCATACACTTAGCAAAGGAAACAGTGAGCAAAGATCACACAGCAGAGAGTGAAGGAGAGAAAGCAGACAGGGGTGTGTGTGGACAAGATGGGCGTGTGGAAAAGAAGAGTGTGTGACTCACGGTGCCGGGGGCAGCAGCAGGTGTCGGGACAGCAGCAGCAGCGGATGTAACAGCAGCAGGAGTGGGGGCAACACTGACACCAGCACAGCGCCACCAGTAGGAGCATGGCCACACTGCCCCCTGTGACCACCACTACAAACAGCCACTCTGGTGGGAGGGGGGGGGGGGGTTTGTTCTGTCTGAGTACAGTGTAGCTGCCGTCCCCCAGGGCCTGGGCTGCCTGGCTGTGGGATGGANGGGGGGGGGGGGGGGGGGGGGGGATTAGTTCTGTCTGAGTACAGTGTAGCTGCCGTCCCCCAGGGCCTGGGCTGCCTGGCTGTGGGATGGAATCAGAGTGTCTTTCCTCCCACAGTCCAGGTTAACTGCTCATTCCCTACTGCCCTGTGTGTGTTTGTGTGTCTGTATGTGTGTGTGTTGGTGTTCAAATGTTATTCTTCACCCAGATCTCCAAAAATGTCATATCTACGGTCTTGTTTAACGTGGTAAAGTCGTGGAAAGTGATGTGTTTGTGTTCGGTGAAGATGCCCAGTCATGACATGAGATAGGGGGTGGGGCTAAGCTCATACCTGCCATGAGCTCCACGTTGATGTCCGGCAGGAAGTCGTTTGCTGCGCTCCTGCGACCTGGAGGGGGGTGGGGTCAGAGGTTAGTGGGGTTAGGAGATGAGTGACAGACAGCACTATTGTGAGAACCAGGGGGACCACAGGGTGTCCACATCCCCAGTAAAAACACAGTAAACACTGTAATTCAGTGTAATTAACAGCAGAATATGGTCATTAATGGCTTCTATGGATGTTGTTTGGCTTATTTCACAGCTGCAACTTCACACTTACGTCAGACAGGGCAGCAGCTCTCTAGCTTTTCTACTTATAACTGCATTTTTGTACAAACCGTGAAACTTAACTGCTGAGGAGCGTCTTATTGTCAGGCTTTGAGATGAATGAGACTGATTGAGGTGAAAGTGACTTTGGAACAAAACCAGTTACAGACAGACAACCACTGTGTTTGTTAGCTGGTTTTTGCAAAACTGGGGAAGCTGATAAAAGCGCAGCTTCTCAGGACCAGAGGTGGAAACCATAGAGAAGCTGAATCACTGCTGGAGTTGTGAAAGAAGCGAGTCTAGCTCCAAAACACACACACACACACACACACACACACACACACACGTCTGCTCTCATCAGCTGAGGTGAATATGTACAGTAGGACCCCCTTCGTGTCCCGCAGACTGAGGTGTTGTCACAGGACAGCAGGACGTACAGAAACGAGCATCACAGATGGAGGGAAACTGGCAACTCTATATTATAAACACAATTTTCACACATGTAATATTATAATATCGCTGTATTAGAACCAATAAGGTGAGGATGGCGTGTGAAGGGCGGGGCAGTGGGCGAAGTCCACAGAGGGGGTGTGGAACAAGAGTTCTGACACACAGTGAGGGACTAGTCACACAGAGGCCTATGGAGGACTAGTTGGGGAGCTGGCCACAGCGTCTGCATGAGGCCTCATGATCTGACATCCTGACCTTCAGGACTTAGTAAAGTTCACTCACCAAGAACCAGAAGCTCCACCTGAGCCTCATTCAGACCCTCCAGGTCGTCTGAGATGAAGACCTTGCAGAAGTACAGTCCGCTGTCTCCCCACTGCAGCTGCCCGATATGCAGGTCAGACCCTGGATGGGGACACAGGAGACAGTGGGGACAAAGGTCATCCATGGGTCAGTTCTTGTGTGATGCTTATTGTGGTTAATGGACCTCACCTGTCACCCTGATGCTGGAGTCAGTACTGTGTGGACTTACTAAACGTTTAAACAGGAGCCGGTTAGGCGGTGGAGCTCAGTGACCTCAGTGGACACACCTGGTCTGGCTCAGGTAGGACAACATCAAAGGAGGGGGACAAGGACGGCACTGTCCACCCAGCTGCTCGTGGAGGACAGAGCGAACTGGGCAGCTTCTCCTCCATGAGAAAAACAGCTTCACCACAAAGTCATAGACTGTAAATCAGGGGCACTAAGAAGCTTTACTGCCTGGCTGACGTTACCATGGTGTTACCATGGTATTATCACAGTGCTACCAGGCAGCCCTGTCCAAAGTGCTCCAGCTGAACCCAGCAGCTAAACCTTGAGATGTCACAACAACTCACTAGAAGGTGTGTTTCAGCAGCCTGTGTGTGTCTGCTGACACAGAACATAATAATAACTTTTCTTTGAGTTGCACAGCTGCCCCCGACTCTCCTTTACTGCGTCCAGCAGCAGGGGAAACACGGTGAATGCAGTGAATGGTTTGCTGATGGGACATAAGCAACAGGAGAAATTCCTGAGCTTCTGAAGCCTGTGGGGTTCGGATGGCCTCCCTTACACACACGCAGACCCACACAGACGTGCTCCGTGGACTTACTGTTGACGATGGCGATGTCCCGCCCACGGTAGTGCTCTCCTAGGGTCATGGCAGTGCCCTGTCCTGAGGCGACGGGCCGCACAGTACGTCCGCTGTCAGTACAGTCCAGGTGGGTGTTGGATTCCAACTTGGGGCCCAGGGGGGGCGGTGGCCCTGGCAGGCTGAAAGAGCTGTGTGTGGGGTCGCCGCAGTAGGACTTGTACCACCACTGGACCACAGGTAGCTGGGAAGATGAGCTGCTGAACTGGCAGTGGAGCTCCACCTGCTGGAAGAGCATGGCATAGCGCTGCCTCTCACCCACCGTCACGTGCAGAGCGGCGCCCCCTGTCACTGCGGAGACACAGTGACACAATCAACACACACACACACACACACACACACTCACACACACACACTCACACACTCACACACACACACTCACACTCACACACACACACACAGTCATCATTCCAGGAAAAAGGAAGGCTCACTATGAGGAATGATGACTGTGTGTGTGTGTGTGAGTGTGAGTGTGTGTGTGTGTGTGTGTGTGTGAGTGTGAGTGTGTGTGTGTGTGTGTGTGTGTGTGAGTGTGAGTGTGAGTGTGTGTGTGTGTGTGTGTGTATTAGTGTGCTGATGGCTCCTTCTGCTGCCTCATAAGGGTGGTGCCTGTAAACAGAGGAAGCCTGGGGGGGGGGGCACAGGAAGGGCTGAGGGGGTCAGGAGGGGCTCTGGGTTCGGCTCAGTGTCCCGCATTCCTCACCCCCCACCTCACTCCCCCTTCTGCCTTTGTTCCCAGGTTCATCTGCATTGTGCGCCCCCCCCCCACCCCGACCCGCCTGCTGATCTGTGGGGGTGGGGGGTGTCCAGGACTCTGGGTCAGGCGCCCAACTTCTGAACTAGAACCGTTAGGAGGGTGAGTGCGGGGGAGGGGCCCGCCACTCCGTCACCATGGTAACCCCCGACACCTGCAGAGGCCCAGCTCACACCCTGTGATGGGGGGTTTTGGGGGGTAAATGAAGCTCCTTACTAGGGTTGACATGATGGACCTTGGAGTGGAGACCCCCCCCCCCCCCCCCCCCGGGGAAGGGGGAGGAAGGGGGGGGGAAAAAAAAAAAAAAAAAGGGGGGGGGGGTGGAGGTGGCAGGGGGGGGGGGNGACATGATGGACCTTGGAGGGGGGACCCCCCCCCCCCCACCCCGCAGAAAGGGGCAGCAAGTGGAGAGAAAAAATAAAAAAAAACAGAGGGGGGGGTTGAAGCTGACATGTGGGGGGGGGGGGCATGGTCTGGGGAAACTGTGTGTGTTTTCGCCGGGTGTGTGAACTTCCCTGATCTGGAGAAACACCTAGGGAGCACGCACGCGCACACACACACACACACACACACACACACACACACACACACAGTGCAGAGTTCACAGGAGCAACAGCCTTCAAACTAAAACCTTCACGATTAAAAGACTAAGACGGACAAAAGCAACTTATTTACTACACAATAGTTTCGTGTGTCAGTAATCCGGAACACACACACACACAGTACTAAAGTAACACACCTCACTGTTACACCGCCACAGGACAGTGTTAAAAACAACGATACACGCAACAACAGTGTAAACACACACCTCCCGATACACACACTGAATAACGGTCCTACCTGCGAGACAGACGACGAGCAGCAGCCGCTCCGCTCGGACAGACATGTCGCTCCTGAGCTCCTACACACTCCACTCGTACACACACCTCTCTCTCTCTCCTACACACTCCACTCGTACACACACCGCTCTCTCTCTCTCTGTCCCACACACTCTACTCTCTCTCTCTCTGTCCCACACACTCCACTCGTACACACTCCGCTCTCTCTCTGTCCCACACACTCCACACTCTCTCTCTCTCTCTCTCTCTCTCAGCGACGCAAACGGGAACGCGGCGCACGTCGGTTATCTGGACTGTTTTTAAGTTAAACCGAGACTCTCTAGTAACGATCATTCAACTTGGAAACGCGAATAAACTGTTTGAGACACAAAATGTGGCAAAATCGCCGAGAGGAAGTGAGTGAAATCCGGGTCCAGGAGGTCAGGACCGCTCCGGACACCGTTAGATCCGCATCTAAGACCCGCACGTTTAAACACAACTTATTTATCTCATTAATATTTTACCACTATTTCGTTCTTATTCTTTATTTTACTAACGATAATGCAGCTAATTAAAATACAACTCTGCCCCCACACGATCCCTTCCGAGTGCCGGTGCTCCGGTTTCCTCCCACTGCCCAAAGGCGCGCGTGCGTGTGTTCTGACGCCGGCCGGCGGCGCAGCTGAGACGCGCAGGAGAAAATGTCTCTGTGCTGCACCTGAGCACTGAATCCCCCCCACCCCCACCCCCCGCAAAGGCCGCCCCCTGGTGGCCGCGCGCCGCCCACTGCACCGCAGTAGTGTTTATGGCAGTAACACACCAGGGCTCCGGGGGGGAGCGCGACTGCTGCTGCTTCCACTCCAGAGGTTTATCCCCCACGTTCGTGTTGACAGTTTGTTTTGTGTTTATTTGCGGTTTGTTTACTGTTATCGCTGCTCTTATTTCTGTTTTTATTCTGCTTCTTCCAGCGCTGTGATTCTGTTGAGAAGAAACTGAGAAGGAAAGTGATTTTCACTGTGAATTTTATGGTAGAAATGAGACGTTCCAGGAGGTCTGGGTTCATGTCACACGTGTGTTTATCATATGAAAGAAGCACGTGGTCAGAAAGAAGTAATAAAATCACCATTAGACATTATAGGTTATTTCTGACCTGGTCAACAGTCACCGCGGCTCCGCCTCCCACCACCTGGACACGGCAAACCAAACAGGGGGTAATACCTGTTAAACGGGGGGGTTAATATCTAACATTAGAGGTAATACCTGTTAAACTGGGGGTAATAACTAACACCGGAGGTAATAACTATAACACTGGGGGTAATAACTGTTAAACTGGGGGTAATACCTGTTAAACGGGGGGGGTTAATAACTAACATTAGAGGTAATACCTGTTAAACGGGGGGGTTAATAACTAACATTAGAGGTAATAACTGTTAAACAGGGGGTAATAACTATAACACTGGGGTAATAACTGTTAAACTGAAATAACTGTTGCTGCTGTGCAGTGGCCACCCAGAAGGTTGTTGGTCAGCAGAAGTTCTCACCACCAAGCCGATCTTGTCCATGTTTGATGTGATTTTGTATTTTCTCAGCTGAGAAACAGCAGTTCTATTGAGTGTAAATATGAAGCATTTATCCTGTCCCCGGCTGCTCTCTCAGGAAGACCTTCTCCATGAAGCAGGATCTGCCCCCTGCAGATTTCTTCACATCATTTGCAAGGTGGGCTGAAGGCAGGGTCTCTGCCAGGAAAGACCTCCCTGTGGTGGGGTCACACTGGGTCTGCTGGTGACGATGTTCCACAGGCATGTGTTTGTGTAGGTTTGCTCAGGGGCATCCAGGCCTGAGCAGGTGTGCGGGACACCTGGGAAGTGTGTGTGTTGGCCACCTTTGTGCTGCTCTTTGGCAGCAACCTGATGCACCTTGTCATACTATCAGTAAACCCAGCTTAACTCTTTACACACACACACACACACACACACACACACACACACACACTAATAACGTATGTAAAGGTGACCTGTGTGTTTTTCCTCGGTTCACACTGCTGACCTAATTTGTGTTTCAAGTCTGAGGAACTTTCTAGAGGAACAGACTGATTTCTGAGATGTCAGGTATTGTGTATAAAAGATGTGTCAGTTGAAGGAATGAGACAGACAGCTGCTGTGTGAGGTGGGATGGAGTGTGTGTGTGTGTCTCCCTGTGAGCAAGGCTTTCGTATTAGACACACATTCTTGGAGATATAAATAGAACCTGAGCCATTGTGAGCTGCAGATAAACTGGTGTCGTTCCTAAGTGGTCAAGCGCGCGCGCGCACACACACACACACACACACACACACACACACACACACACACACAGAAGTGAGCTGTGACACTGCGCTGAACATCAGGCACCACACTGGGCGCTGGACTAGACTGCACGTCAGACCCCCATCCAGACTCCAAGGAAAAACAGCGTACAGGTGAGCATCACAGTCGCTACCGTAACTGTCATACACACAGCCGTGTGGTGGCTCAGCGGTGGGTCCTGGGCTGTGGGTTTCCTCCCACAGTCCAAAGACCTGTTTCAGTTGAACTAGTCACTGCAGTGTCACACTGCTCTCATGTCTACTCCGTGTGTGAATGACCAGGACGTTTACCGTGTGTGTGTGTCTTGGATGAAGCTGTCAGCCGAATACTAGTTAATCGCTGTATGTGGCTAAAAATGGACTCATTTGAAGAGAAAAACGTGTTTCTGGGGAAATTTGAACCAGTTAAAAATGAGTGTACTGGTCTTCGGGGTCAAAAGTGGTGTTAAAAGCTGCGTCGCTGAGCCAGACAGGGCAGCAGAACAGTTCCTCAGCACCAGTGCTGAACGTCTCTACATACATTAGAGATACATTCAGAGCAACTTTACAGTATTTACCTGTTCAGTCAGCAGCCATTTTACTCACTCAGTTCTGGGAAAGTTCCTTCAAAGCCAAGTCCTTCACCTCCAAAGGCAGCTGCTCTAACTACTGCGCCACCTGCTGACTGGAGAGCCGTTTCTCTGCTCCTAAAGGGTTAAGGTGTTTTGGTCCCACACTGACGTGAGAAGGTGTTATCGGGTGTCGGGGGGGAGATGACCTCACAGGCACACGGCCAATGAAAAAACTTGCTAAGTTTAGGTACTGCTGTTCCCCCACTAACCCTCAGTCAGAACCTCCCGTTCCTGCCCGACATCAGGAGGTCTCCTACCACAGAGGTGAGTAACACACCTGTGGGAGAGAGGGGTGTAGTGCACCTGGAGGTGGGGGGGCAGTTGGGGGTCTAGATTTCAGAGGTTGTGGGTCGTTTGTGATGTTTCACTTCAGAACCCCTCCATTTCACAGGCTGCGGCTCCGCTTGTCCTGACGGGTCTGGGCAGCTGCTCTTGTGCTATAAATACACACACACACACACACACACACACACACACACACACACACACACACACACACACACACTCATACAGTGTCACATACACATCTTTGAGTTGTAAATCTTTGCCTTGTTCGGGTTTCTTGCACAATTTTTTTAGCTCTTTCAATAAATTTGTCACAACTTACCATACTTTATAAAGTTAAAAAAACAACTTTTTTGTAGCTGCTAAATGTACAGCTAATCTATAGCACAGTTTTCAAGCTCCAGTTATACAGCATACTGCAGTACTCGCCAGTCACAGCTCCGCTTCTCTAGAACACGTTTACAACAATAATCCAGATTACTGTGTTAAAACCATAACGGGGTCTCCACCGGGGGTCTACCTGCAGCCCCCGCCCGTGCGGTGACGACGCTCTCTGATGTGTGTCTGCGTTTTAGGGAGTAGTACGTTGCTATGGCGTCTTCCCAAGACGGTGAAGAAACGACCAATCAGGTGGTTCCTCAGGATGACGATGCCGCCAGCATCCAGTCCATTCAGTCTCGGTACCTGCGGAGTCCCTCCCCCAGCAGGTGAGTGACCACCGACCCTCTCTCAACTTCTGCCGACCAAACATTCACATGTATTCATTTCCGACACACTTTTCTCCAAAGTGACATAGCTACACGCACGATTCTCCAAGTACCCTTAGTCCAAAATCACTGTTTTTACCAGCGTACATTACACCCGTGGTCAAGTATAGAACTGAGAGGAAATACAGAAGAGATTGTGGCAGATGGTGTGATGCAAGTTTATGGAGCACTTAGGAGATTAGGAGAGAAATGGGTCTAAAAGAGATCTTTTGAGTTTCTTCCTCAGGGTTGAGAAGGCTTCAGCAGTCCTGAGGGGCAGAGGGAGCTCATTCCACCACCGGCACTTCGGCTGGCCACTGCTCCACACTGCTGTTTGCTCTCTGTCTTCCACAGGTTCTCTGTGATCTCAGATGCAGACACAGAGAGTATATTCATGGAGCCAATCCATCTGTCATCCAACATGGCGGCTAAAAAAATCATTAATGAGGGTAAGAAATGAACGAAGAATGAATGATCAATGGGCAGTATTACGCAGAACCGGGCGAGGACTGGTTTAAGTGCTAGTAGTTTAGGTTCTCTGTTCTTCACCATGCTTCTCTGGCCTGGTGGAAGCAGGAATGTAGATATCACATGTGGCCACTTGGCTGCGTCTCTCGCATCTTTAGGTCACTAAGTGGCAGCAAGTCTCAGTCTAGCTGCTCTCCTTCAGTCTCAGGGTCCACTTCTAGATCCAGGGTGTTTCTGCTTTTCTCCGTCTTTAGTACGTCTCTCTGCTCAGCACTTCTCAGTCTGAGTGCATCTCCATCCTCAGAGCTGAAACCGAAGGAGGTGAAGGTGGAGTCAGTGTCAGAAAGCATGCTGGAGTCAGCAGAGCAGCTCATGGTGGAGGACCTGTACAACCGTGTGAAGGACATGATGGATGACAACAGCCCTTACAACACCCCCTGCGTACTGGACATCCAGCGTGCTGTGGTGCAGGACCGACTCGAGGCCCCATTTAACCCCGTGGATGAGGTTTGGCCCAACATCTTCATTGGCGAGCAGTAAGTAGAGATTATTATCCCAAAGTCTGCACCCGCCGCTGCCCAATGAGGGACAGTGACGCTGTCTGACAGAGATGCGTGTCACTTGCAGATCAGTGGCGGTTAACAAATCCCGTCTCAAGCGACTGGGCATCACGCACATCCTGAACGCAGCCCATGGCACAGGCGTCTACACGGGTCCTGACTTCTATGCTGGCATGAACATCCAATATATGGGCATCGAGGTGGATGATTTTCCAGATGCAGACATCTCCCCACACCTGCGCTCAGCTGCCGAGTTCCTGGATGAGGCTCTTCTGACACACAGAGGTTTGCAAAGCTTGATTTAGGCCTCCCCTTGTCTTAGTCCCGGTCCCACTCCTGCAGGAATCGTGTGATGGAGAGAAGCAGAGAGACTACCCCCTACAAAGAAGTCTGGTTTCAGAGCAAATATTGTGTGTGACAGTAACACCTGCAGTACCCAGAGTTACCCAGTGTGCACTTCTATACCTCCCAAACAAGTTCCAGCTCCTTCGCTAGCAGTGTGGTGGCATTCTGTGTCCCAAGAACCAGTCATCCAAATTTTGGGCTAAAGCATAAAGATTTGTCTACTCTTTGCCCAAGAGGCATTGCCCCCAAGCACCACAGCTCAGCTTGCAGGTGGTCAGCCCAGGCCAGGTTACATGGCACCCAGGCACTCAGTGAGGAAACATAACCAATCAGGTCTCATTTCAAGAGTGGGTCCCCCTTACTTGGACTGCTGCTGTCTGGCCCCTGACCTTCAATCCTGTGAAGACTCCACACAACATAGTGCTGAAGATCCCTGTGGGTATGAAGGGGTTTGACAAAATGGCTTGGAGTATTACTTTGTTTTTCTGAGTGTTACCCAATAAGGAGCTTCCCTCACATAGGTGGACTTTCATACTGGTGTTTCTGAATTTATAAGAAATTACTTAGTAGAAGAAATATGTTGAAATCTTGCTGCTGAACACAAACAATCTGAGAACGTATTGTTTTGTTCCCTTCTGCAGGCAAGGTGTTTGTGGGCTCTGTGATGGGAGTGAGTCGCTCTGCTGTACTTGTCGCTGCCTATCTCATGATCTTCCACCACATGACCATCATGGAGGCACTGCTGACGGTGAGGAAGAAGAGGGCCATCAACCCTAATGAGGGCTTCCTAAAGCAGCTTCGCGAACTGAACGAGGCTCTGCTAGAGGAGAGGGACAGCGATGATGATAGTGACACACTAAGCCAGAGTTCTGTCATTGAGGCTCGACCACACCAGCACGCAAAGGCAGAGAGCATCCTGGGAGCCAGGGCACACTCCATACAAGTAGAGGAGGAAGACAACGCAAGTGTGATGAGCAGCGTCATGTCAACAAAGAAGCCTACAGTTCTATCCCAGGAGGACCAAACAGAGGAGCAGAGCCCAGCCTTGCCAGATGAAGAAGATGAGGAGGATGACCTAAACCAGACAATCCATGAGTGGCAGAGGAGGAACGAAAAGTACCAGAGCGAGGACTGGTGGCAGGCGCAGTTGATGTGTGACGACGAAGAATCGATGTTTGGAGGAAGGCGGCCGTCAGACGACGTGGAGAGCGTTACCAGCGCCGACATCCAAGCCTTGAAGGACAAGATAGGAGCTGGAGCAGGGCGGCGTCGCCAAAGCGCCGAGTCCGTCAACACCTGTGACAACAGCAGCTGTGCAGACATTTGGAAGCAGCGTCTAAGAGAGATCGAGGAGCAGGTCAGCACCCGGTACAGGGGCAGAGACAAGGAAGCCGGCGAGACTGACGGCATGGGCAGGGAGGATGATGAGGAGAGCCTGCTGTCAGACTCTGGCTCCTCCCTGTTCAACTTCTGCACCAAAAACAAAGACAAGCTGACACCACTGGAAAGGTGGCGAATAAAAAGGATCCAGTTTGGGTGGAATAAGAAGGACACAGAGGCAGAGAAAGGACCTGGAGGTGAGCAGGGTGATGATAAAGGAGAAGAGCAGACGACACCTTTGCTTGGAGAGGTCAACCTTACAGCCTATCAGACCTGGAAGCTGAAGCAGCAGAAAAAACTGGGAGTAGAGAACAAGGATGAGGTGGTGGAGCTGGGACGAACAGAGAACCCTGTGCTAGAAAAAAGGAGGCAGCGGCGTGAGGAGATTCTGGAACGTGCCAAGCAGACCCTAGAAGAGAGTCAGTCCATGTGTGGGTGGGACACAGAGAGCTCGCTTAGCGGAAGCACCATTCCACTGTCTGCCTTCTGGTCTGCGGTGGCCAGGAGCACAGGTGGGGATGACACCAACTCCGTGTTGAGCATGCAGAGTGGACGCTCTTCTTCTCAGTCACAGGGCCGCAGTACACAAGGGCCCCCCCTGCCTCAGGTGCCCACGGTCCCCTTACCAAACATCCAGGGACCTGGAAGTGACATGTTGAACCTGGCCAACATTCAAAATTGGATTGCCAATGTTGTGACAGAGACTCTGATCCAAAAGCAAAGTGAGATGATGGCTTGTGGGAGTCTACCTCCATCTCGTGCCGGTTCTGTCTTCAGTCTAGGGCCCAAGTCGGATATGAACGTAGGGCAGGGCCTGGATGATGACAAGGTGTCCATGTTGAGTGGGGCCTCCTGCTCCAGCATGTTGTCCAGGGGCGGAGGCGGCTCAGTGCTCTCTGGTGGAGGGGCATCCAGCTTCTCCGCAACCGGTTCCCGTAAAGGACGGATTTCCACCACCAGTGTGCCCCTCTACAGTCTCTTTCAGGACCAGGTGGACCTGCAGAAACTCGACTCCATGGATAAGGAAATAAGGTCTGAGATGAGGGACAAGATGGCAGCTTATGAAGTGAAGAAAATTACAGAGGACAACAAGCGCAGCACCCTGTTCAAGAAAAAAAAACAGAAGGAGGATGATGATGAAGATGGCAAGGATGATGGTGCAGATCTAGAGAGGGCAACAGGCAGACAGATCCCTGCTGGCCATGACAAGTCTATCAGGATGTCGTCTGGCTTGACAGGAAAACTCAGCAGCACAGACCTCGAAGGAGACAAGACCGGCAGTATTGACAGATGGCTAAACGGAATCTCAGTACCTTCCAGAAGCTCAAAGTCAGACGGTGTGAAAAGCTCCAGGTCTAATCCCACCAAGGAGTCCAGGAATACTGCCTTCTCCAGCAGAACAACAGAGTTTCAGGACCGCTTCTTAACCACTGAGGCAGAGGAGTCCGCGTCAAGATTCTCCTCCAAAGCCACAAAGGATCAGTTCTCCTCAAGCAGATTTAGAGCTGCTGAAATGGATCCTTACAGGAGTCCAACTCCGGACCCTTCTTTTCGCTCCAGGAGCTCAACTCTAGAAAAGGAAGACCAAGCCTATAACCTCACAGAATCCCGCAACTATGGAACTTGCAGATCCTACGGCAGCAAGGAGCTGGAGACAGATGAGGAGCTGGAGGATGTGCAAGAATCTGCAGCCAAAAGGAAGTTTTCCCAATACTCAGCATATGAAGACAGTGACAAGGAGGTGAGAAATGGAAGGCCAGAGGCTGAGGAAGATGACGAAGAAGATGTGGATGCCTTTATCAACAGGTCCAGGCTGCGCTGCAAGGCTTTAGTGGAGAGGGAGATGGGTGACGATGACGTCATTACTGCCTGGAGGACTCAGCTAGAATCCAAATATCACTCTGGCAGGAGCACCGAATCTTAAGTCACTGCAGAGCAGACATGTTTCTCCACTAAACACTGTTTAAATGCAATAGAAGTTATTACATACAACATAACTAAGCACACAGCCACGTGACTTTGCTAGGGCTGTTTATGGCGCTTCGTAAAAAAATCCTTGTGTTCACCAGATGGTTGTTAAAAATTCTGTTAGCTGACATTTCTCACGAGAGAAAGTTGAAAGGACTGGTACTGCAGTGTGCAGGATGTTTCATGGAAAAAGCAGCAACCAGCAAAGGCACAGCTCGCATCTTGTATGTTCTTTTAAATGGTCACTTGATATTGATCGTTCAGTTCAGAAACGGGCCGTAACGTCGTCTGTCTGTCTGTCTGTCTGTCTGTCTCACATCACTAGACAGACACATTTGGGAAGATTAGTAATGGAATAAATTTGAAAAGAAAGTTAAACAAAGAGCAAGCCTCTGTATTTGTCCTTGCTGAAAAAAGAGCATTTATACCCGATGGAAAAACGGAGAAAGATTTGCCCTGAAATCTGATGGGATTTCTGCAGTTTTCGGGCTGTAGAAACACGAACCCAGCAGAAACTCGCTGTAATTCACCGCGAGCAACAGCGCAAATATATAACGGTAACGCTGTGGGGAGATGGAGCCACTGGCGGAGCGGACAGGTGGGCACTGGTGGGGGGCAGCTGGGGCGCCGAATCTCTGACGCTCTCGATGTCGCCTTCAGGTCGATTCACGCGAAACGAACCTATTTCATACACGACAATGACGCCGGCTTTCATACTCACTAACAAACTTTTCACACTGGTCGTGTCGCATAGTTACACTCAACACCGTCGTAAATGTATAAATGATGAAGCCCAGTAACGACAGCAACGGAATTTGACCATTTGAACGAAGAAAAACACACATTTCTGTTGCGTTGCAGGTCAGCAAACACCCTCAACTTGCAATCAAGAAAACTGACCGGATGCAGTGTGTTTGAGAATTAAGGGGCCACAAACAGTACGTTGACAAATAACATTCATAGTCAGGAAAAAACACCACGACTGTAACCAGACAGACCGGGATGAGACCTCACAACATCTTCCACGCACTACACCGCATCTACACCGTCCCAGGAATTAATTATACGTGATGACGTCGCACGTAATCGCTTCGCCGTCATGCGTCAAGTGGCGACGTACGACGGCCCGCTCGTGTGGGATGAACCCCGCGCGTCTTTTTCTGCCGGTATTGCGGTGTTTTTGCACTTTACGTAGCATTTAATATAGAAAGAGGTGAACATTTACCGTCAGCTGTTTGTGTTCGGAAGTTTGATGAAACCCGTCGGTTATAAAGTTTATTTTAGCAATTTGAAGTGTGGTTTGAATAACCAGTAGCGAGTGATGAAGAAGTTGAAAGCGGTGCAGTCCGGGTTCGATTCGGCGTCCACCTGGGACTGCAGTGGGGACAGGGTTGGATCCAAATTGGACGGGGTTGGATTGAGGTTCATTCGGGGTTGGGACAGAGCCGGGTTCATCTCGGGTGGGCTGGACCGCGGTGGATTAGGGGGAGGGGCTATATCAGATCAGCCTTGTGGTTGGATTACGGCCGCATCGGGGAGTAGTCAGGTTGCGCTGAGGTGGGTTTGGGCGTGGAACAATATTAGATAAACGTTGTGGTTGGATTACGGGTGGAAGAGGGCGGAGTTTGCTTAAATATTCAACATGGCGGACGGCGGAGCTGCGGGTGGAAATGGGAGTTCAGCACTAGGTAATCACTTCTGTACATATTCATGTTTATGTTCCTGCCGAAATGCTCTCCGGCCGCGCACATCAGAACAGAGTAATGAAATTCTCTCTCAACCTGATAAAAGAATGTGAAAAGTTATAAATTTTAAGGTGGTCCGCGGTTCTCCATATGCAATTCAGAGTACGGATCGATAAGAAAATAAAGTAGTAAAGCTCTTATTAGGACTTTGAACCCAAATGTCCTAGTGGTTGATGATCAAGTTTGACTGCTTACAGGAATCTGTAATGCAGAGACGGTGTTCTGGCTAGAACTGCTAACCAGTACCGAAGATTAACGTGCCGACTCGATTTTCCGCCTTTATTCCCTGTTCAGCGCGTCACTTTTGGGGCTTTACTAACCTACTGTTTGCAAGTTAAATTATCATTAACCACACAGCTTTTAGGCTTAGCTAACTCACCCACCTCTGTGTACAACTAAATTCCTTACGAAGCACATGGGTTTCGTGACTTTATGAATTTATGAGGTGAAACTCAGGTTGAGGTGATTCTCGTACACATTCAGCCCCATATTTATTTAGGTAGCTGGTAAAATACCACGCTGTTCTACAGCTGTTCACAGTCAAACTGCAGCAAAAGCTTCTGAAACCACGATCGTCACGGTTCGCTTCACTGAAATAACCTGTTTGCTGCACGTGTCGCGCTGAAGTGAATGAAGTGCATTTCAGTGTTGTTGTCGGACTCGCCTCAAACTGGTTGTTAAACCTCAGCTTTTTTGCCCCCTGTTATTTAAGCACTTTATTTGTTTCTCTCCTCGGAAGGGCTACTCCTGAGACGTGTGTTTTATCAAAAGGTGCGTGCCGGTCCCGCCCCTCATGTTTAATAATGTGCCGTCGGGGGGACTGTGGCTCCCATCATGCTTTGCTTGTGCATAGTTAATGTGTCCAACTATGGTGGGAGGTCCAGGGCTCGGCAGCGACCCTCAGGTTAACCACGCCGCGCGAGAATAAAGTTCGTCTTCCCACAACTCTGCCTTGCGAGCCCTCCGTCCGTAACACCGCCGACGCGGAATGTTACGATAAAATGCCTCCTGTATGGCGGCTCGGTTCTCCCCTACCGCCGGCATAGCCGCTCACGACAGTTCGAGGCTTTCTGTCGCCCGCAGGCCTCTGTCTGCAAACTCCCGGGTTGTTTTTGTTTTCAAATACACATTTTTAATCCAGTTCGGTTTTTATCAAAGGTGGATTTGATGAAATTATTGCAGCCTTTGCTTTACTTGGTTTAATGTCGTTTTCACACACCCGCTTGGACTGTTTAGTCGTTTTATTATTAAATCAGCTAAAAAGGACAGGGGTAGCGGCAGAAATGTGACGTCACTAAGGTGGGGATGCAGTATGTTAATGAGCTCCCTAAACCTGTGGAGCCCCTCATTCATACGATATTTGTAGAATATGACGGTTAAGATGTTAGTTTAATAAACATGGTGACACAAACGAATTGAGTTACTATTTTCCAGTAGAATTCAAATTTTATTATTTTAGAAATTTACCGTGTCAAGGTACTTGCTGTGATTTACTCCTTTATCATTTCAAGGTGATGGGCTCGATCCAAGTTGTTGACAAATTCGGCCGGCTTAGCTGTTGGGTGTCAGCCCTGGGTTGATACGCTGTGCTCAGCTTTGTCCTCAGAGGGCATAAAGTGACAACGCTGGGGTGTCACGCCGGTGCCAAGAATATGGGGCGGTACCAGTTTTCCATTTGAGAGCACAACGTTGATGGGAACGATGGATTACAGCCCCCACCTGCAGGGTGCAAAGACACGTGGCGTGAGAACTACTACTACTCAGGAGGCCTACCTTTAACGTTACCTGTAGAATTGTAAGGCCCTTTAGAGACAGTTATTCAGCTCAGCTCTATTGGTGTATAAGTGAAATTAATTCAAATACTTGGCTCAATGTGGCCCTTCTTTACTGGTCGCTGTCGCCACTAGTTAAGAAAACCTTGTGCTTAACAAAAGCCATTTGTTTGTTTTTCATTTAAAAAATGAGAAATTTTGGTTTGTGTTGTATCCACATTTGAATTCCATCACAAAAACTGAGCAGAGATTGCTATTTTTTATTAATTTGTGTAATGGATTTTCATAAATATCTCATGAATATTGATAGACCAAAAGTAGGTGGTATGAATAATTCATGTGGTAGCAAAGAGCTGTGCAAAGCAGCAGCTAATCTGAGCTGTGTGGCATCCCCTCACAGAATGTGTGTGTGTGTGTGTGTGAGTGAGAGAGAGAGAGAGAGACTGGCTATTGCTAGGGCTGTTTTGTCACCTTTACAGGGACAATATTCTCTGCCTGGTTTCTCAGTGGTGTTCCTGGGTTCATCCCTCTTGCTTTCGGCTGCTCTCACAGGACTGCAGTAATGGTGCCCTAGTTAATTGCTTGTATAAAATTGTTTATTAAAGTATTTGCATAATGTACAGCAGACAGGTTTTTGAACTCCAACAGTAGCAGGAGTGGAATGTAAATGTTTTTCCCCTCATCTTTACGAAGATTTCCTCTGTATTTGTGATTTACTGCAATGTTGTTCAGTTATTTTATTTTGAAATTCTAGAAACCAGCAAACACTTCTGTTTTAACAATTTACATTTGATTGATAAAATGCTGATGGCTCATTTAGGGGGTATCTTCATTTGGACTAAGTCTGCATCTAAAGCACTTTAGTACTGGTGGTTCACACTGAGTGATATTTTGCTGTGGAGAAAAGTCTGCTGAATGAGCAGGTGTAAAAGCGAGACAGGGAAGGCGCCGGAAAAAGTGCTGCTGCACCTGAGGGTGCCCTGCCGCGCGTGTTTACCTGGTGGTGTGGTGTGTGTGCTCCCTGGGCTGCATGTAGGGTGTGTCTGTCAATTTCCTTTTATAAATTTCCTTTAATAAATGACTGGAGAGACCACAACCACCCCCCCACGATTCACTGTAGTCCCTCCCCCATTTGACTACAAGTGAGCAGCTCCATTATACATTTCCACCAGATTTCAAATCCCTCAGACTAAATTACTTGCTGGAGAAAGTCAGAAAAGAGAATTGCTCTTTGCTTTGTGAATATGCTAATCCACTCATATATAAAATCACATACAGACACATATTTGCATGTGGTGTGCAGTATCGGTGTGAGGATGTGCTCTGCTGCTGGGTTCACCAGGTTAGTGGGAACAGGTGGCGACACCTCTCCAGCGGTGTTCTTCGCCGCCGTCGCCAGGTAGCATCACCGTATCCTGATCTCTGTGCCCTTAATTGGACTTTGCGCGTTTGCGCTCCGTCTAGTGCTCGGTTAGAGTTTCTTGTTATCCAATTAATATGGTAATGAGCTGATAAATATTTATGATAGATTTAAATTATGCAGGAGGCTTTCAGTGCGGTGCGAAATGAATTGCTTGCAGGACTTCAAAGAGTCGCCTCAATGCTAACGAGGGGCCATTTGCATAGCGGCTTTAATCTGCTGCATACTGATTACACCTCATTACCGAAAGTACCAGCTGCAGTCGACTTTCGCCTCCGTTCCCGCGGAGGGCACATTCTGCGTGGCTGTTGGGGAGGCGCGGAGCCTGGAGCCGCTCGGCTTTCTGTCCGCTTTTCTGTCCGCCGTACCTCTGCTGTGCTGCTTGGGCCCCGCTGGGTGAGGGGGTGTGTGCCACCAGGCCAGGTGACAGGATGTGTAAACAGCTGTGCCAGGTGACTGTGTGCGCTTGTGCCAGGTGAGGGTACGTGTGCCTCGCTGCGTGTCGCTCTGATGCGATCCTGTTTCAGAACCTTAGTTGCTTGATGTGTTGTTGCCTGATATGCTGCTGTTGTCATTCTGCGCTCTGTGAGGCGTTACCGTTATAACCTCTTCCTGGTATCGCGCTGGCCTTTGCGTCGTGTGTGCCGCTCAGGCATCTTTGCTGTAGATCTTCGTGCTGCCGGAAACGCTCGGCCGTCCTTCGCCTTTTAGGCTTTGCTGTGCGTCCTGAGACCCTGAGGAGACTTCTCTTGTTTGTGTGTGGAGGTCTCCATGGGTTTATTTTGGTTGCCATGAGCTGTGTTGGCTGCTGCATTGCAATACTTACCACGAATTACCCTTTAATGCAGTGTGTTTGGAGAGTGTGAGGAATATTGATCTAAGCAGTGAGCCTTCAGGAACTTCGTATTTAGCTGGACAGCCTAACAAAGGGCTCCATTAGCGAGAACATAGCGAGAATCATAACATAATCTGTGTCCAAGGAAGGTGAGTGTAGGACTACCACTTGTGCAGGTGTGTGATGCGGGGCGGCACAGTGTTTGCGGAGGTCTACAAGCTTCAGTGCAGCAGCTCAGCGGAGACATTTAAACTACCTGTGTCTCTTCCAGAGTGTAAAATGAGCAGTTTCTCAGGAAACATGAAGGGGACTGCAGCAAGTGATGCCAGGGCCACAGGTGGGATAGCTACTGGTTGTTCTTTCTCTCTTGGTTTGAACACGTACTGCTTTATTTTGACTGCTAACTTCACCCACACCCCTTTCTCCAGCACCTCAGACAAACGGACTGGACCACCACGACCAGTCTGCGCTGACCGCAGTGGCCACCACCGGCACATCTTCACAGGTGAGACACACACGCACGACTGCGCCTCAGATGTAGAAAGAGCCAGGTAAGCTTACAGGCTTTTAGGGAGAGCAGCGTTTGGTGTGTGTTTTCTGGCCATGGAGACTTGCTGTAGGTGTCAGCCATTGACTGGGAACCGCTCACAGAATCCAGAGCTAGGTTTTAATTGGCTGCTCTCTGGTTCCTGGGAAATGTGGCAGAAACATGCAAATTTATGCACAATTTATATGTGCTGTGTAAGTAGTTTCAGATGACAAAGCTTGCACCTCCCCCTGCACCACATCCATTACCTTCTTGCATCGCAATTGAGGTTCTCTTTCTTCTGGCACCAGCAGCTGGCCTCCATGGTGACTGTGCTGCCTTTGCAGAAACATTCCAGGTGATCTTTGTGAAACTGTTGGTTGGACTGCTGGTCCAACACCCTTGTATTTGATCACCCCCTTCTTCTGTGTCTCACCAGGGAGGGTTGCTGCCAGTGTACGTAGTTCCGAGGTCTAATGAAGGTTTTCTGTTCTATCTAGTCTAAATCAGCAGATGGAGGAAACGGCCCAGCCTCCAGCCAGCCGGGAGCACTCACCCCAACTCAGCTGATGTTCGCAGGTGGACAGATTGCCGGTGTAAGTGGCGTCATGTCGGCTGTATGCCCTGTTTCTACAAATTTATACTTGTTGCTTGTTGACTCATGCAAAAAAGTTTTGATAAGTACTTCAGTAGCTGATTTATTTGAGAGTGACAACACTGCTACCTGCACGTTATTTGTGACCTACCTGTCTACCCCCCCCCCCCCCCCAAAA